>CM076682.1:13218810-13706310 GCA_038501925.1 Xenopus petersii
AGAAAGCCTAAGGGGACCTTCCCCATAGGCTAACATTGATGTTCGGTAGGTTTTAGTTGGAGAAGTGGGGGGTCGAAGTTTCATTCGATTCGTAGCTGAAGTCAATGGTTGAAGTAGCCAAAAAAAACATTCGAAATTCGAAGTATTTTTTCTTCTATTCCTTCACTCAAGCTAAGTAAATGTGCCCCTAATTTTTATTGGTACTTTTTACTACTAATTTTTCTATTCCACTCCTATTCATATTCCAGTCTCTTATTCAAATCAATGCATGGTTGCTAGGGTAATTTGGACCCTAGCAACCAGATGGCTGAAATTGCAAACTAGAGAGCTGCTGAATAAAAAGCTAAATAACTCAAAAACCACAAATTATAAAATATGAAAATCAAATGCAAATTGTCTCAGAATATCTACATCTCTCTACATTATACTAAAAGTTATCTCAAACTCCTTTACATTTCAGAAATCCACATTTTGGGTGACAATTGCCCAGCTTTTCTACCTATAATGCAACATTTCCCCCCTGCATCATAGTAGTGTCCATTACATCATTTGCCCCAATGCCCCAATTTGGACCCACTGTGTTCATCATTATAATCTTATCATTCTTCTCTCAAATTTGGTTTGCTTTTCCAATTACATCACTTCCTATCAATTGTTTTTTTTTATGTTTTGAGTTATTTAGCTTTTTATTCAGCAGTTGGTAATTTCAGCAATCTGGTTGCTAGGGTACAAATTACCCTAGCAACCATTCCTTGATTTTTTCCTAATATGAACAGAAGAGGTTTCATCTTGAGGTGTGAAAAGGGTTTTTACAGCAATTGCTTTAACATTGCATGTTTTTAAGAAAGGGTTGGATGCCTTTTTATTTAGCAAGTGAGAAAAAAAAAACCCTGAAACTAAAGGGGTTGTATTCTGAGACAAGTTACAATTGGTTTCCATTTTTTATTATTTATGGTTTTTGAGTTATTAAGCTTTTTATTCAGCAGCTCTCCAGTTTACAATTTCCGCAATCTGGCTGCTAGGGTCTGAATTACCCTAACAACCATGCAGACCAGAAGAAGGCAAATAATTCAAAAACTATATGAAAAAAAAAGGCCAAGTGAAAAGTTGCTTAGAATTACCCATTCTATAACATTTATTTAAACGTGAACCCCCCCCTTTATGTTTCAGAGCGATTTATTTTTTATTTTGAATGAATTTTATAACTAGCGCCACCTGCTGGTCATTTAAAAAAGCTCCCTGAGAAATTTTTCATGTATTTTTCTTATAAGATTACTTATCCTTTACACACTGTTTTTTTTTTTTGCCATAACCCAAGGATATTTAGTGTCTTGCAAATGACATATAATAGACTACAGGCTGGTGTTTGCTCCTGATGGGGGTTTAGGGGAAAAAAAGAGGTGCTGCAGTTGTCTCTGCATTAGTGCAACATACTGTATGTCTTTAAATCACCTCCCCAAATACAAAATTCAACCTCCCTCTATGGATATGGGCCTCAGAGACATGGTACCATTGCCCCCCATACCTAAACACTAGATACTGTAGCACCCAAATAATAAAAACTTTATTTTTATCTAGTGAAAGTATGGGACCTGTTATCCAGAATGCTTGGGACCTGATTAGGGATCTTTTCGTAATTTGAATATTCATACCCTAAGTCTACTATAAAATCATATAAACATCAAATAAACCCAATAGGCTGGTTTTGCCTCCAATAAGGGTTAATTATATCTTAGTTGGGATCAAGTTCAAGCTACTGTTTTATTATTACAGAGAAAAAGGAAATCATTTAAATCATTTTTAAAAAAATTGAATTCATTTATTATAATAAAGTCTATGGGAGAAAGCCTTTCCATAATTCGGAACTTTCTGGATAAAGGGTTTTCGGATAACAGATCCCATACCTGTTCCACAGTCTCTGGGGTTTCCTTGGTTAGGCCCACATGCCCGGGTGCAGATATTGCACTCACTGTTCCATGAGCTTTAAAGGGGAACGATCATGAAAAAAAAGACAAAAACTTCTCTTAAAAATAAATTCAAATCTAAATAAAATCAATTTAACTGATATATATGAAATGAGGTTCCTTGCTCTGCAATGGGCTGTTCCATCAGCTGGTGTACATTGCCTAGACAATGGCTGCAAGAGCCACTAATGCATTGGACCCAAATATCCTTTTTTAACAGCTGAGCCTCCTGGGTATGATCGGACCTCTAAAGTGAGGGGCAATGGATCACTTCAGCAATGGTACTGAATTTTTGTTATTTTGGGTTTCATGAGATGAAGTGTATGGGGGCAGGATAACCACTACACAACTTACTCATGCCATTTAATTGCTGCTTGACAGTTACCCCCCAAACTATGAGGCTGAAAATTCAGGATCCATTATCTGTAAACCCATTATCCAGAAAGCTCTGAATAACGAAAAGGCCATCTCCCAAATTGATTAAAAACGATTTCCCTTTTCTCTGTAATAATAAAACAGTAACTTGTACTTGATCCCAACTAAGATGTAATTAATCCTTATTGGAAGCAAAACCAGCCTATTGGGTTTATTTAATGTTTACATGATTTTCTAGTAGATGAAAGTTATGAAGATCCAAATTATGGAAAGATCCGTTATCCGGAAAAGCTCAGGTCCCGACCATTCTGGATAACAAGTCCCATACCTGTACACTACTAGCAAGTTTAATAGTCATTTCCCTATAGACTTTGGTATATTCATTTTCTACTGAAAATTCTGGCCGGCTGCTAACTCCATACATTAAAGAGTTTACCGGAAACTGTGTTTACTCTCTCACACCAGGTAGAATTAATATACCCCTCGAGACACCTGAGAGTCTGGCAAACACCTGCACCCGAGCACCCACTACTTGTTATACTAGTGCCCCCGGGCAGTGTCACATTGTTAATGACAAGAATTACATGTTTGACATATAGGCCACAATTACACTGGAGTTATGGGAATAAAAACTGCATTATGTGTAAAAAAACACTAACAACTGTGTCTGAAATTGCATTTGTAAATGAGCAAGTAAGTACATTAACTACACAAACAAATTTTCCTGCAAGCAATAGGGGATCAATGGGTATAGTCTGAGAAGCAAAGATATACACTGATTCACTTCTACTAATTTAACTTCTACTGCTCCTTATGTCTCTCACTCACTGTTACTATAGGCACCATCTCTCCCTACTATACCTGCTATCCCACAGTCACACTCCCTTCCCAGAGACTATTATCCACTGTTACTATAGACACCAACTCTCCCTACTATACCTGCTATCCCACAGTCACACTCCCTTCCCAGAGACTATTATCCACTGTTACTATAGGCACCATCTCTCCCTACTATACCTGCTATCCCACAGTCACACTCCCTTCCCAGAGACTATTATCCCACTGTTACTATAGACACCATCTCTCCCTACTATACCTGCTATCCCACAGTCACACTCCCTTCCCAGAGACTATTATCCCACTGTTACTATAGACACCATCTCTCCCTACTATACCTGCTATCCCACAGTCACATTCCCTTCCCAGAGACTATTATCCACTGTTACTATAGGCACCATCTCTCCCTACTATACCTGCTATCCCACAGTCACACTCCCTTCCCAGAGACTATTATCCACTGTTACTATAGGCACCATCTCTCCCTACTATACCTGCTATCCCACAGTCACACTCCCTTCCCAGAGACTATTATCCCACTGTTACTATAGGCACCATCTCTCCCTACTATACCTGCTATCCCACAGTCACACTCCCTTCCCAGAGACTATTATCCCACTGTTACTATAGGCACCATCTCTCCCTACTATACCTGCTATCCCACAGTCACGCTCCCTTCCCAGAGACTATTATCCCACTGTTACTATAGGCACCATCTCTCCCTACTATACCTGCTATCCCACAGTCACACTCCCTTCCCAGAAACTATTATCCCACTGTTACTATAGGCACCATCTCTCCCTACTATACCTGCTATCCCACAGTCACACTCCTTTCCCAGAGACTATTATCCCACTGTTACTATAGGCACCATCTCTCCCTACTATACCTGCTATCCCTCAGTCACACTCCTTTCCCAGAGACTATTACCCCACTGTTACTATAGGCACCATCTCTCCCTACTATACCTGCTATCCTATAGTCACACTCCCTTCCCAGAGACTATTATCCACTGTTACTATAGACACCATCTCTCCCTACTATACCTGCTATCCCACAGTCACACTCCCTTCCCAGAGACTATTATCCCACTGTTACTATAGGCACCATCTCTCCCTACTATACCTGCTATCCCACAGTCACACTCCCTTCCCAGAAACTATTATCCCACTGTTACTATAGGCACCATCTCTCCCTACTATACCTGCTATCCCACAGTCACACTCCTTTCCCAGAGACTATTATCCCACTGTTACTATAGGCACCATCTCTCCCTACTATACCTGCTATCCCTCAGTCACACTCCTTTCCCAGAGACTATTACCCCACTGTTACTATAGGCACCATCTCTCCCTACTATACCTGCTATCCTATAGTCACACTCCCTTCCCAGAGACTATTATCCACTGTTACTATAGACACCATCTCTCCCTACTATACCTGCTATCCCACAGTCACACTCCCTTCCCAGAGACTATTATCCCACTGTTACTATAGACACCATCTCTCCCTACTATACCTGCTATCCCACAGTCACACTCCCTTCCCAGAGACTATTACCCAATTGCTGCTATAGGCACCTTTTTACTTTTTTGTTATTTTTGACTTTTCTACTAATTAATTAGTAGTATAATTATGACAATATTTCATTTTCTTTTGAATACCTTGCCCTGTGAGACCACAGCAGAGGGCAGATATTCCTTTCTCTGCAGTTATGTACAGACGAGGCTGAAAGGGGGAAACCTGGCCATTAGTACAAATACGTGTTGTCAGCTGTCCTGGGCCTCTATTCGCTGAATTACTCAGCTGCCCTTGGCTATTGAACTGCAGAGGACTAGTCTCATTGCCCACGGGGGCCTATTTAATATCCCCCATGGAATTCCCTAGCTGTGCTTTCAAATATTTATGCATTAATGTTATTGATTGGACACATTTTCTAAAACTGGATTGTGATTGTTTATGAGGAAGGATTCTTGTAATCTTAAACCTTTAAGTTTCATTCAGTATTAATGGAAAGCAGTCTGCTGTTTGTTACGGGCTTCAGATAAATACGTTAGGGAATAAGTAAGAACGGCAAATTGTTTTCTGTGATGTTAGAAGACTGCATTATGCAAATTAATCTTACATTAATTACATTAGTGTTTATAAATTATCTATGTTTTCCTGCTGATATGTGCTTAGTATGGGGGAATACCTATGCTGCCTTTGGGACTGTACCTACTTCAAGGAGAATTAAACCCTAAGAATAAATGTGACTAAAAATGCCTTATTTTATATAGTGAACTTATTGCACGAGGCTAAAGTTTCAGCTTGTCAATAGCAGCAATGATCCAGGACTTCAAACTTGTCACAGGGGGTCACCATCTTGGAAAGTGTCTGGACACTCACATGCTCAGTGGGCTCTGATTGGCTGTTGAGAAGCTAAGCTTAGGGCTCGTCACTAATTATCCAGCAGAAAATGAGCTTCCCTGGCTGTAATTTAAGTTGATGCTACAGGTTTGCTGATTATTAAATTCTGATGCTAATTGCACTGGTTTCTGTGCTGCCATGTAGTAATTATCTGTATTAATTACTAATCAGCCTTATATTGTGACATTTCTATTCTATGTGTACTGTATATTGTGAGTGGGTCCCTAAGCTCAGTAAGTGACAGCAGCACAGAGCATGTGCAGTGAATCAGCAGAAAAGAAGAGGGGGAGCTACTGGGGCATCTTTGGAGACACAGATCTTTACTGCTAAAGGGATGTGGTTGCCTTGGTCTGGTACAGAAGCACAAAACATCATGTATAACATTTCTAACCTACTTCTTTAGTTCTCCTTTAAACCCTGAGCATATTTTCTCAAGTGCTATGCTTATTAGTGCCAGCAGATGGCAGTATTTCTCTGATTAGCATTTATGCTGGTGGGTAACTACTCGGTTTGTACACAGGGTTTAATGGGGACTGGAGACGCAGTGCAGTGTTTGCAGTTCCTTTATGAATTCCTGTTTCCTATGTATATTAGAAACATGCATTAAATGCCTCTAAAACCCATTTGCTGAATGTACCGCAGCATCAGAAAGGTCCCGACACACTGGTTTGACTCTCTGCAGAAATGAAGGTTGATTTTCTATAGATTATCAATAAAGTCTCAGCCAATAAGGAGGCTTCTTCTCGAGGATCCCGGGGTATTTGTGGTCACCAGCCTTACAGGTCTGAATGTTAATTTCTCACTATAGTGTGTGTTCTTATTTGTGTCTGATAGGGGCCGTTTGAGGCCTGGTAAAAGATATTTTGAGGTTGGAATTCCTCTAGTTCAAAACATAATATTTATTGTGGATTCATTAAAAAAGGAACAGTATCTCCATTGGTCTGAAGCATCTTGTGCCCCCCCAGGGCACTTAGTCATGGGCACAATGACTAAGTGCCCTAGGGGGCACGAAACGCATAGGGCTAATGGAGATACTGTTCCGTTTTTTAATGAATCACAATAAATATTATGTTTTTTAACTTTATTTTTGGCGGCCATTATGGAGTCTTTTCTGAGTGCCCAATCAGGGCCTTCATCAGGGGGGCACAGGGGGTACTCCTTTACCGGGCCCAGGCCTAAAGAGGAATGTGCTGAACTTTTCCAAATAGTCAGGCTCTCCTTGACGTCGCCGAAGTCGTGCCGCCTCTTCCAAAGTCCCGAACCGTCAAAGTCCCAAACAGCCGAAGTCCAGAAGCCGCAAAAAGACCCAAAGTTTCGAAAAGAGCCGAACTTGAAGTCCTGAAGCCACGAGTTCAATTCTACAGAACACCAATGTGTGTTTTTGTTTTTTAAACCCCTGGCCACCAATTTATTATTTTAACACTCTATAAGCCCCTGCCTGCCTCCAATGATTTTTTTTAATATATTCTCTGGGGCCCCAATGTTTTTTTTTAATTTGTAAGGGGGGCCCTGGCGCCAACGTTCTTTAAGTTATAGGGGGGCCCTGACAATCAATGGCTTTTAATAACTTGTGTGTGTGGTTTAGTTTTGATGTCTGTGTGGTCTGTGGTGTGGGCAGGATCTGCGGTGGGCGTTGCGGGGCCCAGGGGGCCCTAAAAACTTGTTGTACAGGGTCCCATGATTTCTAATGGCAGCCCTGTGCTCTATACCCCTCTTTTTGTACTTTGCTGGTTTATCCACTCCCTAAAGCTGGACCACCTGTTCCAGTGGTGAGTGATCAACATATATTGAGTCCTGCGCCCCCTTTTTCGGTGGTTTAAAATGATTCCCCTAGTTCAACCAACAGGGAGTGGAAGTGATTGGGGGGAGGGTCCTTGGAGACCTCTAATGGCTCACAGTTGGGTGGTAGGCCTGACTCTGCCCATGGCTCTCCCCAACCACCATGTTACTGTAACACCTATTTGGGCCGCATAGCACACAAATAGTTAAACTGTCCAGCTAGCAGTAGAAGCATGGGTTACATGCGACTCACACAACAGGGTCAGGGCCTTCGCCATGTGGAAGTGTTCCCTCTATGGTGTAGTGCAACTACATCCCCCAGGCTACTGTGCATACAACAAACAAATTGGGCGCCAGGAGGATCTTGCAGTAAAACAGAAACGGTTTATTGAACTATGCACGAGGCAAGTGACCACAGGTTTAGTAGTCACGCAGGAGCTGAGGCAATAGCACATTTCTCACACAGAGCTGCAGCCATTAGGCATTTCTTGCAGAGGAAAGATCTCCATTAGGCATTTGCAGTATTACACACATTCCCACCTGGAAGTTGTCAGGCAAGCAGCTTCTACCCTACAGTCCCTCTTCACTGAGGTCCCTGACTGGAGGCAACACACAGAGCCTCTGGGAAGCTACTCCCTTACTGCAAATCCTCGTTGGAGCTTCAGCTGCTCTTATCTCTCACCTCTCTGCCTTTCTCTCCTAGAGAGACTATGACAAGTCTGCCCTAGTGTAACTATTCCTCATTCACGGGGTTACCTGGTCCCCGACTTCTTCTCCAAAAGCACATGGGCCTTCCTGGGCCTAGCTGTACCCAGGCTCCCCTGAGCTCACCCAGCTGGATCACCATCCACAGGCCAAAGAGGAAGTGGCCACTCCCTACACACACTATATAGCAGTGTAGCAGGGGAGTGTCATTCTCTCCTGGCAGATCACTCCAAGAAAATAGGTGGGGGCCTTAAAGCTGCAGGGCAGATTAACCCATAGCCATAGGGGCCCCTACATTACTATACCCCAATACCCCAAAATCCCCCCCTCCATCCACCTGCTATTTTTCACATATATCTATATTTATATACTAGCACCACCCCCTCATAGGACATTAGTAATGAACAAGTCTCAGGTGCAGGTATGTAAGTGATGGGAGCACATACAGGGCCACTGCCGTTTGTGGCCCCTGTCCCCTCCCCCAATACTTCTAACTTAATCGGCTTTTGGCAAAACCTAAAAGTGCCCTGGAAAATCCTTCTCTGAAATGTATCAATATTTCTCAATTGGGAAAAAAAAACTGCTAGAAAAGATGATTTCAGAAAAATACATTGAATTATTTAAAGCTACAGAGCGAAATCCCATGAACTTCATATTAACGTTTCACCCTTTGTACATTTTGTGTCTTACAGTAACATCCCGCAGCCATGGAGGACAAGGTTTCCTGGTTACAGAATCAGTGTGACAAGTATCTAGCCGCCCTAACCAGATCAAATTTTGACAAGGCGACGTCAGGTAAGGGGACGCGTCAGAAACACAGTGACTTGGGGCTCCTGACCTCTTCATCAGCTGATTGAAAGGAAACAAATGCTGTTCATTTCGACTGGGCAAGCTGGTTGAAAATGATGTTTGTGAGATAAGGGAAGTTTTGTGATGTTGCTCCTCTTATAACTGACCAGGGAAAGATCAGGTGACTCTTCTCACTAACGTCATGTTCTGAGCAGAACATCACAAGACTTTCCCTTTCTCGCTAACTTAATTTTAGGGATGCACCGAATCCAGGATTCGGATTCGGTCGAATCCTTCTGTCCAGCCGAACCAAATCCAAATCCTAATTTGCTTATGCAAATTAGGGGCGGAGATTGAAATTGCATGACTTTTTGTCACAAAACAAGGAAGTAAAAAACATTTTCCCCTTCCCACCCCTAATTTGCATATGCAAATTCGGCTTCGGATTCGGCTCAGTATTCAGCCAACCCCTAAAAACCACATGGAATGACTATGGTTGGATTTTTCATTCCATCCGCTATACTGTGAAGTAGTAGAGAGTAAATTAATGGAGACTGAGCTCATGTAATGCAGATTTCAGGTGCCGACCAAGTTGGGGGTGTCATAATGAACCCCTACTACCTCCTTGTCCCTCTTATCATCAAGTCTATTGTTTGTGATTCACCTAATATTTCATGCTCTCGTGCATAATAATAATGATGGTCAGCGCCTCACTCCATGGTACCATATATTTTATATTTCTTTTAACTTAATTAAGGTCGCAGTTCTTCCGAAATCTACATTGGCCTGAGCATTAAGCAGGAGGAGGATGACCCAAACAAGGTTCAACTTCCGGAGGAAGTATCGTCTCCTGGGCCTCCGACATCCATCCTAAAATATTTCATTCATCTCACAAAGAATGTTGATGAGCAGGTAATCATGGTGCCCTTATGGGTTTAGAACATAGAGGCCGTGTGCCACCCTCAGAGCTGTTGTAATTCCCATTTATGGCCTTCACATGTCCAATATTTGCTAAAACGAAGGGCTAAATTGGGGTGGTTGTCCACCTTTAAATGCACTTTTAGTATGATGTAGAGAGTGTTATTCTGAGACAATTTTTTATTATTTGTGGGTTTTGAGCTATTTAGCTTTTTATTCAGCAGCTCTCCAGTTTGCAATTTCAGCCATCTGGTTGCTAGAGTCCAAATGACCCTAGCAACCATGCATTGATTTGAATAAGAGACTGGAATATGAATAGGAGAAGCCTGGCTAGAAACAAGAGCAATAAAAAGTAGCATTAAGAATAAATTTGTAGCCTTACAGAGCATTTGTTTTTAGATGGGGTCAGTGACCCCCATTTGAACGCTGGAAAGAGTCAGAAGAAAATAATTTTTTTTAAAAAAAAAACTTTAAAATGGTCTTGTAAGACTCTAGTAGGTCATGGCCAAATGGGTTGGGGTAAGGTGGTATAGCCAGAAGAATTAGACTTCTGCAGATCTTCTGCAGCTGAAACCATATTATTAATGCAATAAAAAATCTATATTCTATGGTATTTTTTTTATAGCAGAACATAATGGAAATGCGCCTTTGTTGCATTACAGATTGACCTACGTTTAATTGATCAGATGATCAGCAAAGGTGCAGATATCAATGAAACTGACAGATACGGGCAAATAGTATTGCACCAGGTATGTTATGTCTCCCTGTCGTCCCTATTCTGGAAATGATCAACTTTTTACTTCTAGTAACACCCTAGCAACCAATCAGCAATTAGCAGTTTATTTGAAAGCAATTATCTGATTGGTTGCCAGAGTTATCTAGGCGAGGGGCAAACATTTCGGTATCACATAATCCAGATGCAGAACATCATTGACTCCTTTTGTTCCACATGCAGGTGGCTAAAAGCTGGCAGATAGACGTGGCACAGTTTTTAATCGAGAGAAAGGCCGATGTGAACAAGGCCGATGATTTCGGGAAAACGCCCCTGCACGTGGCCGCTGCCGTGGATTATGCAGAGATGGTGACTTTCTTAATAAAAGAAGGAGGAGGTGAGTGCATATATATAATATAGGTATGGGGCTTGTTATCCAGAATGTTCAGGCCCTGGGGGTTTCTGTATAACGGATCTTTCTGTAATTTGGATCTTCATACCTTAAGTCTACTAGAAAATCATGTATCATTAACCCAATAGGCTGGTTTTGCTTCCAATAAGGATTAATTATATTTTAGTTGGGATCAAGTACAGGTATATAATCCATTATCTGGAAACCTGTTATCCAAAAAGCTCTGAATTATGGAAAGACCATCTCCCATAGACTTCATTTTATCCAAATTATCAAAAATGATTTCCTTTTCCTCTGTAATAATAAAACAATAGCTTGTACTTGATCCGAACTAAGATATAATTAATCCTTAATGGAAGCAAAACCAACTTATTGGGTTTATTTAATGTTTATATGATTTTCTAGTAGACTTAGGGGGTTATTTATTAAAGTTCAAATTTTGAAGAAAGGAAGTTACTATTATTATTGTTAAAATATTTGAGTTTTTTTTACTATAAAATTAAAATTTTTAGTGCAATAAAAATATTTCAATTTTTCGAGATGTATTATACCCAGAGGCTGCAAAAAGTCCAAAACCAAACATGCTCCATCTTTAACCTGTCGAGGTCCTATTTGCAATTTGAAGATATTATTGTCTGCGTTGTTCGGTAATCCGCACATTTCAGGCTTTTCTGTTGAATTTACAAAAAATTCTGACTTTTCGGGCATCAAATCTGAAAAATTCAGATTTTTCATGCGAAAAATAAAGAAAATCAATATTTTCGTGCGACAATCCGATAAAGGCGCCATTTTTGTCGATCAGATTTTTTAGTGGTTTCTGACTTTTCGGGTATCAAATCTGAAAAATTCAGATTTTTCATATGAAAAATCAAAAAAAAGTCAATATTTTTGTGCGACAATCCGATAAAGGCGCGTTTTTTGTCGATCAGATTTTTTAGTGTTTTTTTTTAATGATAAATAAGGGTAAGTCGTGGATTCTAGTTTGGTGAGAATTTTTTTTATTAATTAATCGAAAAAAAACGGATTTTATTAAATAACCCCCTTAATGTATGAAGATACAAATTACGGAAAGATCTGTTATTTGGAAAACCCCAGGTTCCGAGCATTCTGGATAACAGGTCCCATACCTGTACAATGTACTGTTTTATTTTTAAAAAAAAAATCTAAAAAAGTTTTTTGTGTGACAATCCGTAAAAGGGAATTTTTTGACGATCCGATTTTCTGTGTTTTTTTTAAATGATAAATAAGGGTAAATTGTGGATTCTAGTTTGGATGCACCGAATCCAGCGTTCGATTCGGGATTTGGCCAGGATTCTGCCTTTTTCAGCAGGATTCAGCCAAATCCTTGTGTCTGGCCGAACCGAATCTGAATCCTAATTTGCATATGTAAATTATGGACAGGGAGGGAAAACAAGGAAGTGAAAAAAATGTTCACACGTTTTAGTTTCCTGCACCTAATTTGCATATGCAAATTAGGATTTGGTTCGGTATTCGACCAAATCTTTCACAAAGGATTCAGGGATTCAGCCAAATCCCAAATAGTGGATTCGGTGCATCCCTAGTTTGGTGAGATTTTTTTTTATTAATTAATCAGAAAAAATCGGATTTTATTAAATAACCCCCTTAATGTATGAAGATCCAAATTATGGAAAGATCTGTTGTTCGGTAAAGCTCAGGTCCCGAGCATTCTGGATAACAGGTCCCATACCTGTAAAAGGTACTGTTTTATTTTTACAGTGAAAAACAAAATCATTTTGTCTTTTACATTCTGCAGCCAATATCAACGCCGTCACAAAGGGGAAGCAAACCCCATTACATTACGCAGCTAAACATGACGCAGTGAATTCAGTGAAGGTCCTTATTGCGCACAACGCAGAGGCTTATAGTCGGGATCACAAGCAGCGGACCCCCCTGCAACTCGCCGCTGAGCTAGGTAACACACAGCCGCCTGGGAATATAGAAAGTAAAGGTGCCAGAGAAACGTATTTACTGTAACCTCCATTTATTTCTCAGGAGAAGTTGCTCCTGGCTCAGTATTGTAAGGCTGCTGTTCAGGATTCTCAAGTTTTATAAAATAATCAGGACAGAGACCATTGTTCCCTATTGCTTTCCTCTTCTTCTCCCAAACCCCTCCTATGATTTCTAATGATTTCTAATAATCCCTTTCCCATAGAATGCATTGGGGGTGTGGTTTATAGAGTGGGTGTGGTCTGGTATAATTGTTTATTCCCTGTATTGACCAATGCAAATTTACACCATCCGAGATGACCAGGAGCTGGTTATTTTCATCAAAGCTAAATGAAAAACATACATTTTTTGAGTAATGCTTTAAATTAACTTTAGGGGGCACATTTACTAAGGGTCGAAAATCGAGGGTTAATAAACCCTCGAATTTGACCCTCAAAGTAAAATCCTACGAATTTGAATATCGAATTCGAAGGATTTACCGCAAATCCTACGATCAATTTAAGGAAAAATCGAACGATTCGAAGGATTTTAATCGATCCATCGAAGGATTTTCCGTTGATCAAAAAAACCTTAGAAAAGTGATGAGGAAGGTCCCCATAGGCTAACATTGTACCTCGGTAGGTGTAAATACCGAAGTATGTATTCGAAGTTTTTTTAAAGAGATTTCAACATCGAATTGTTGAATAGTCGAATGATTTTTAGTTTGAATCGTTCGAATCGAAGGCGAAGTCGTAGTCGAAGGTCGTAGTAGCCTATTCGATGGTCGAAGTACCCAAAAAAATACTTAGAAATTCGAAGTTTTTTTACTTCAAAACCTTCACTCGAGCTTAGTAAATGTGCCCCATAGGTATGATGTAGATATTCTGAGACAATTTGCAATTGGTTTTCATTTTTTATTATTTGTTTTTGAGTTATTTAGCTTTTTATTCAGCAGCTCTCCGGTTTGCAATTTTAGCAATCTGGTTGCTAGGGTCCAAATAATTAGCAACCATGCACTGATTGGAATAAGAGACAGGAATATGAATAGGAGAGGCCTGAATAGAAAGATGAATATTAAAAAGTAGCAATAACAATACATTTGTAGCCTTACAGAGCATTTGTTTTTAGATGGGGTCAGTGACCCCCCCCCATTTGAAAGCTGGAAAACATAATTCAAAAACTATAGAAGATAAATCATGAAAACAAATTGAAAATTTGCTTAGAATGAGTCATTTTATAACATGCTAAAAGTTAACTTAAAGGTGAACCACCCTTTAATTAAGAAATATCAATGTTTTTAGTTATTTCTGTCACTAAAAAGAACAGTGAATTATTTCAGTGTAGCACTGGTTCAGCTGAGCCACAGTTTACATAGGAGCAGTTAGTAGAACAAGTTATTCATGTTACCAGCCCTTGTCAAAGCCTAAAAAAGGCTGCAGTTTAGGGTTTGTTTATACAGGTCTCCCTTTGAACGAATAACTGACGCACATATTTGCTTTATTTACATACATGAAATAAAACAATGAGTGCAGGGTATCTTTGTGCATTGCTATTTATTTTTAATAACTTCTGCTGTTTTTTATTTTTTATCTCCTACCAATCAGATCGCAGCGAGGCTGCCCGGCTTCTGATTAACCTTAAAAGTGATGCGGGTGTTCTGGACAATACGGGACAGTCTTGCATGACCCTTCTGGTAATGAATATGCCTCCTGTGGTAAGTGTCACACACTCATAGTAATAATGTTATGACTTTAGGGTAACTCCCCTGTAGTTACACAATTCCCTTTGGCATTGCAATTGCTGCAAACTCTCGCACCACTGAGACCCTGATCTGCTATTAAAGGGGTTGTTCACCTTTAAATTAGCTTTTAGTATGATGTAGAGAGTGATATTCTGAGACAATTTGCAATTGGTTTTTATTTTTTAGTATTTGTGGTTATTTCGTTTGTTATTCAGCAGCTCTCCAGTTTGCAATTTCAGCCATCTGGTTGCTAGGGTCCAAGTTACCCTAGCAAACATGCACTGATTTGAATCAGAGTGGCATAACTAAACTGCGCCAACCCCTCCTTGCAAGAAAATCTTCAGAGGGTCCCTGTTCACTCCAATCCCCCATCCTTCCGTCCACTTCCTTTTCTGCCCATGTCCCGCCCATGTCCCATCTATGCCCCGCCCATGTCACGCCCACACCCCACCCCAACTCTTCCCATACCCACCCTACTTGCTTTCCCCTTCCTCGCCAGTAAAGGTGGCCATACACAGAGAGATCCGCTCGTTGGGCGATGTCGCCAAACGAGCGGATCCCTCCCCGATATGCCCACCTTGAGGTGGGCAATATCGGGCTGATCCAATCGTGGGCCCTAGGGCCCAACGATCGGATCCTAACGGTGGTTTTACGGGCAGTCGGATCGCATCACTGAACAGGTGCGGCCGCGATCCGAAGGGATTTTTTGATCCGATCAAGATCTGGCCGACTTTCGGCCAGATCTCGATCAGGGAAGCACGTCGGGGGGCCCCATACACGGGCCAATAAGCTGCTGACCCGATCTGTCGGCAGCTTTTATCAGCCCGTGCATGGCTACCTTAAGAGAGAGAGGTTGAGGTTTTTTTTTTGAGTTATAGAGTAAGCAGATCCCCGGGCCCCCCTGTGACTGTGGGGTCTACTTCCTCTATAGTTGCACCACTGGACTGGAATATGAATAGGAGAGGCCTGGATAGAAAGATGAGTAATAAAAAGTAGCAATAACAATACATTTGTAGCCTTACAGGGCATTTGTTTTATAGATGGGGTCAGCGACCCCCATTTGAAAGCTGGAAAGAGTCAGAAAAAGGCAAATCATTCAAAAACTATAAATAAGAAGAAATGAAGACCAATTGAAAAGTTGCTTGGAATTAGCCATTCTATAACAGGTGGATAAATATGGATCTGGGCAGGGAAGCAACAAGTACAAGGGATCTTTCATCCCTGAAATCATATGTTTAGATGTAGTCTGTCTTGTTCTGACCTCAGGCACTTCCTGCTAATAATGATCATGCTGCTGATTCTATACATTATCAAATGTACGTATTCCCCCCTGCATCATTTATTAATCAGATTAATCCCAATCTGTTTGTGTTTGTTGCATGATTATAGTTGTTCCATTTATCTATTTTAAACTGCATGTGAGCAAATCATTTATCTGCCGACATTTCCAGGATTTAACGCTAATCTAAATCTAAATGTGATTAAGCAAAAACTTCCTCTTCTAATGGGCATCCTTGTTCCACTTAGTAACATCCATAGATACATTGTATATTTACTGTATATGCTTATTAACCTTTACATGGTCCCAGAACAACCCCTCAGTGACTTCTAATATCCTTATCATTTACAGTAGGGGGTACATTATCCCTTATAATACATGTGTGATACTCAGCGTTCCCTGTATAACTCAGCCTGCAGCCTTGTGCCTTTATATGGTCACAGAACAACCCCTCAGTGACTTCTAATATCCTTATCATTTACAGTAGGGGGTGCATTATCCCTTATAATACATGAGTGATACTCAGAGTTCCCTGTATAACTCAGCCTGCAGCCTTGTGCCTATATGGTCACATAACCCCTCAGTGACTTCTAATATCCTTATCATTTACAGTAGGGGGTGCATTATCCCTTATAATACATGAGTGATACTCAGAGTTCCCTGTATAACTCAGCCTGCGCCTTGTGTCTTTATATGGTCACAGAACCCCTCAGTGACTTCTAATATCCTTATCATTTACAGTAGGGGGTACATTATCCCTTATAATACATGAGTGATACTCAGAGTTCCCTGTATAACTCAGCCTGCAACCTTGTGCCTTTATATGGTCACAGAACCCCTCAGTGACTTCTAATATCCTTATCATTTACAGTAGGGGGTACATTATCCCTTATAATACATGAGTGATACTCAGAGTTCCCTGTATAACTCAGCCTGCAGCCTTGTGCCTTTATATGGTCACACAACCCCTCAGTGACTTCTAATATCCTTATCATTTACAGTAGGGGGTACATTATCCCTTATAATACATGAGTAATACTCAGAGTTCCCTGTATAACTCAGCTTGTGTGTATTTGCTTTGACTCTAGGCCCTTCTTGCTCTGGATCAGTTCTTCATTAAAGATCGAGCCAACAGGAGGCAGCATTTTTACCTGAATTTGGTGCAACCACGAACTACAGGTGATGATTCAGAAGGGGAGCAATATTAGCAAAATGGGTGCAAGTAGGACATTTTGTGTAAGACTGTGTGGGCTGTGAGAAACTCGGGTGGCTTGGGACCAGGAGGAAGGAATGGGCAAGGCAAATATTATATCATAGAAACATGGCATGTGCCAGTGACACTGAACAGATAGCAGCAATTTCTGGGAGATTTTCTTTTTTTTTTTTTTTGAAGGGGTGGTTCACCTTCAAGTTAACTTTTAACATGTTAAAGAATAACCAATTCTAAGCAACTTTTCAATTGGTCGTCATTATTTTTTTTTTTGTAGTTTTTGAATTATTTGCCTTTTTCTTTTGACTCTTTCCAGCTTTCAAATGGGGGTCACTGACCCCATCTAAAAAATGCCCTGTAAGGCTAGGCGTTTATTGCTATTGCTAATTTTTATTAGTCATCTTTCTATTCAGGCCTCTCCTATTCACATTCCAGTCTCTTATTCAAATCAATGCATGGTTGCTAGGGGAATTTGGACACTAGCAACCAGATGGCTGAAACTGCAAACTGAAGAGCTGCTGAATAAAAATGAAAAAGAAACCTCAACTAATAAAAAATGAAAACCAATTGCAAGTTGTCTCAGGATATCACTGTCTACATCATACTGAATGTTAATTTAAAGGCGTGGTTCACCTTTAACTTAACTTTTATATTATAGAATGGAAAATTCTAAGCAACTTTTCAATTGGCATTCATTATTAATGTATAGCTTTTTTAATTATTTTCCTTCTTCTGACTCTTTCCAGCTTTCAAAGAGGGGGTCGCTGACCCCATCTAAAAACAAATGCTCTGTAAGGCTACACATTTATTATTATTGCTACTTTTTATTACTCGTGTTTCTATTCAGGCCTCTCCTATTCATATTCCAGTCTCTCATTCAAATTAGTGCATGGTTGCTAGGAGAATTTGGACCCCAGTAACCAGATGAATGAAATTGCAAACTGGAGAGCTGCTGAATAAAAAGCTAAATAGCTAAAAAAAAACCCAAATAATAAAAAATGAAAACTAATTGCAAATTATCTCAGAATATCACTCTGGAGAAGCTGCTGAATAAAAAACAAAATAACCACAAATACTAAAAAATAAAAACCAATTGCAAATTGTCTCAGAATATCACTCTCTACATCATACTAACAGTTAATTTAAAGGTGAACAACCCCTTTAAATGTAAAGAACCCCTTAAGACAGAAGATAGACAGAATCCAGTAGGTCCAGGAGAAGGCTTTGTGTGCAGTTTCCAGGTAATTCCCCAGAGATTAAAAAAAATGCATTCCAAGGAGGCTGAGCTGGAAACAGAAGCAACTGCTGCAGTTTCTGGGAAGTTGAAATCTGTAATGTAAACAGACACATAGCGATGCATGCAACAAATCATTTACTGCCCAGGCAGTGCCAGGAAGCAACGCCAGCTCCTATACTAATGTTTGTACAGAAGGGAGGCAACACACTATCTGTCATCTGCCCCCAGTGTTCCAAGTGTCACAAACCAATGATAGAAAATCCTATTTTAACTCTTTAAAGACATGCAAGCCTTAAAATTAAAGGGGAAGTGAACCCATAAATAAGCATTCATAATGCCTATGTATAATATGTATGCAGCATAAGTAGGGAATTGGTTTGCAGAATGGGTGGGATTCGTGGGATTATAGGGAGCAGGGATGTTGTTGGTGTTTCATTCCCAGTGTTACAAATCCAAGGCTCATCCAGTCCCAATGATGCATGAATTATTCCCTAAACTTGGGTAATATGGCTTTTAGAGGCAGATTTATCAAAGGTCGAGGTGAATATTCAATTGAAAAAAATTAGAATTTCAAGCAATTTTTTGTGTATTTCGATTAGGGAATAGTCCAAATTCGATTCAATTTGAAAAAAAAATTAAAAAATTCGAATATCGGAATTTATCATGTAAAAATTCAACTTCCATCATTCGCCGTCTAAATCCTGCCGAATTGCTGTTTTATCCTATGGGGGGGCCTCCTACAACCTATTTGGAGTCAATTGGTGGACTTTGAAAAATCAAAGTTTTTTGGGGGAAAAACTTCAAATCGAATGCGCTATTCCTTCGATTCATATTACGAACCTATTCGACCAAAAAAAAAACTTTGATTTAATTTCGGTTGGTCTTTTTGAATTCGAATTTCGAAGTTTTTTCAATTCTAAATTCGACCCTAGATAAATATGCCCCTTAGAGATCGGCACAATGAGACATGTTTGGGGTATTAAACAGTTACATAGTTAACATAATGAGACTTAAAATGGTTGTTCAACTTTGAGTTAACTTTTAGTAGGATGTAGAGGATGTAGAGTGATATTTTGAGACAATTTGCAATTGGTTTTCATTTTTTATTAGTTGAGGTTTCTCAAGTTATTTCGCTTTTTTATTCAGCAGCTCTCCAGTTTGCAATTTCAGCAATCTGGTGGTTGCTAGTGTCTAGATTCCCTTAGCAACCATGCATTGATTTGTTTAAGAGACTGGAATATGAATAGGAGAGGCCTGAATAGAAAGATGAGCCCTACAGAGCATTTGTATTTTTTTTTTTTTTTAGATTGGGCCATTGACCCCCATTGGAACTGGTGTCAGAAAAAGAAGGCAAATAATTCAAAAACTATTAAAAAAAAAAATTAAGGCCAACTGAAGAGTTACTTAGAATTTTATAACATACTAAAAGTTAACTTAAATATGACTGCCACTTTGACTATATGCTGCCCACCTTGAATAGTCCTTTGTGTGGTCATACTGTACAGTATATCCCTTTGGAGATGTACTACAGCCTTACAACAGTACATAACATGTTAGTATCGAATGCACGAGCAACCAGGGGCATGCGGGTAACCTTTGATTTTGCAGGAATTTATGGTTACTGGGCTACAGTTGAAAAGCAAACTTCCAAATAATATTATTTTGCTGAAAATACTCCTATACCAGAAATGGATGGGAGCTGTAGGATTGTGGTTTATGTTGGTTTTCAGCCATACAAATTGTGCCGGGTTGGGGGGCACCAGCAATGCCATCAAATCCTCTCCAAGGTACTGAAGTTTATCTACAGGGGTGGCTTTTGAATTTGTTTTAAGCCCCCAACTTTCATCAGAAAAGTTCACGCTCCTAGGGATTTAGTCTGAAGTAGAAAAGAACATAATAATTACTTCTTATTCATTCTGATCAGTGCCTTTTCTCTTCAATCTAGATTTCAGCGGATCACAAGCCAAGTCTCCAGTAAGTGCCGGTGAAAGATTAATATCAGTGTTTATGCCAACGTTCTCTCTAATTCTGTGTAGGCTGCAAACTCTTCAAACTCTGCTGAACTCATTTTGCAGTGGGTCGGCTGGTTCTGAGCAAGAAGTTTGTGCAGAGACGAGGTGCCCAAACTCACGTCTGTATATTATCTGACTCTGAAGCCAAGGATTTTGGACTTTTTCAGCTACAAACTTCCCATATTAGCTCATAATGTGATCATAAATCCAAAGATTCAGGGTTATCTGAAGCAGTTAGTATTCAACCCTGGCTTTCAGGGTGTCTCTCCATAATCACTCCATTTGGGAATTCACGGGAGTAATAATGCAGAGAAGGTGCTTCTGTTATTTCAGTCCCTTATAGATATGGCCAAAGTGCCCTTTCTTTGTTTAGTCAAGTAGTTCAGCTCTCCAATTAATGATTGCTCAGATACTCTACCTTGGATTCTCAGCCCTTGCTTTACTCACATAGCAGATATTGCATACCTCCCAACTGTCCCGTTTTTCGCGGGACAGTCTCGATTTTGACAGCTCAACCCACAGTCCAGGATTGTGGTCCCGAATTTGATCTCCTGCGCTGAACAGCCAGAAAAAGATACAAAGTTTCTAAAACTTAATTGTCTTTTTGACAAAGAGGCCAGAATAAGTGGCAGGTGCACTTGGATACTTTTGTAAAAATGAAAGATAAGCAAAGAAACAATTGTAACAATTTAAGACAAGCAGGTCCCTTGGGGAAACTGTGACTTGCAGCTTAAAGGGCAATTCACCTACATTAGCAAAACTGTAATAACACATCGGAATCACAGAAATGTGTTCAAACTTTCATAATCTGCCAAATTTTGTAAAATGAAAATGGTAATTAGGGGGTGTGGTCACAAAAATGGGCGTGGTCAAAATTTTTGCTGTGCTCCCTGCAGAAAATCTTTTTGTCCCTCTTTCTATTTCCAAAATGTTGGGAGGTGTGATATTGTACAGGTTTCGTATTGGCGGAGGTCAATGATGGACTTGGCCTACTAGGATCCACCAGAAAACCTGACTATCAGGCCCACTTTCACAAAATTATTCAAAACATTAGGGTCATGGTCCACTGGGAGTTCCTCAGGCTCTTCTGGTCGTGGAGATCAGTCAGAGCCCGGCTGACTTATATATATATATATATATATATATATATATATATATATATATATATATATATATATATATATATATATATATATATAGAGGTAGTAAAGATCGCACTCACAGGTCTTAGTGTAGCAATAAAGAATTTATTCTGGGCAGATGCTGACGTTTCGGCTGATACAACAGCCTTTTTCAAACTCTGCCCAGAATAAATTCTTTATTGCTACACTAAGACCTGTGAGTGCGATCTTTACTACCTCTACATCTGATGATTTCCATCCAAGGCTGCACCCAGGCACCTTTGACCGCTATTTTCGTGAGTGCCGGTTTCCTGCTCTATATATATATATATATATATACACAACTAGAATTTGTGGCCTTTCATGCCAAGGTCCTTTGCAGATGCAGCTACTACCACTTTAATGCAATTCTTACCTCTATATTAAGTAACACAGAAAGAATGGGCCCTACCGCTGCCAACGCTGGATGTGAAACCTTTTCCATTACTAACTCTGTTTTTCCTTTTATAGCTGGAAATGATCGTTCAGAACCGTCAGCTGGACATCATCATGCACCCTGTTATCCAAAAACTCATTGAAGTCAAATGGAAGTTATTTGGCAGGTACAGTTGGATGTCTCATTCATCTTCCTGATAAAGTTCATTTTTCAAATACATCAGGTTCTAACGTCTCATTCCTTTTGCAGAAAGAGTGTAGCATTCATGCTGACGTTAAACCTTGTTTTGATCCTCTCATGGACGGCCCTTGGAATTGCATCCTCCCTGCCAAGAACAGAGGAAGCCCCATACAAGTTTCCAGAGGTGGGTGCAGCTCGTTGTGATAGGATTTGTGCAACAGAATCTGATCTGATTGGGAGACACTTCTACATTGCTGCACACCTTTGGAAAGTCCAGAAAAAATATCTTCTTTTATAATGGTTTCCTATTGCTCAAGGGGATCTTGCTTTTTGCAAATAAGATGTCCTATTCTGATTCCAAATATAATATACGTGAATGTGAATGTCTTTGCCAAGCACACAACTGAACCAGTCAATAAGTTTGCAGGTCACAGTGGTATTTACCTTTTGAATCCATTCCCTAAACCAGTGGCTTGTGAGTAACATATTACCCCTCAAACCAGTGGCCTCAAAGCAGGATCTTATTTTTGAATTCCAGGCTTGGAGGCAAGTTTTGGTTGTATAAAAACCACATGTACTGTCAAACAGAGTCTCCTGTATTCTGCCAGTCCATATAGGGTTTACACACAAGAACATTTTTAACCTTGTATTGCTCCTCAACTCTTTTTACATCTGAATGTAGCGTACAGTAAAAAAAAAATAAAAAAGGTTGGGGACCCCTGACCTAAACTATCACCTATTTATCCACTTCTACTACCCTTCAGCGTTATCCAAGCTCAGTGCATTAGAATTTGCTTTTCATGGTAGTCAAATATATTGATGATATTTCTAAATACCCTATCATATTTGGAGACACTCCTCTTTTGATCAGTCATCAGTCTCTATGCCACAGTTTGGCTTTTTTTCCATGGAAAATACTTGGACTCTTTATCAACTGTAACAATGACTGTGTAGCAGTCGCCTTGTACACGAAGGATCATAGTTACAATCCGGTTTGTTTCCCTGGAACTATTTAGTATCACACACAAGGATTTGGAACACTATAGTGATTGAAATCATTAATACTTCATAAAAACACCATAAATGAAACTGGAGAATATTCATCAATTTCTGAAAAGACATTATGGTATCACAAAGGCTAGAAGACAATCTTGGCTCCTTTATCAGTAGTTGAGGCCCAAGAGCCGCCATTCTGCTTAGGGTGGACTATCATGAACACCATTAATAAGTAACGTTTTCTGCTAAAATTCTGCTGCCAGATGTGACAAAAGCCACATGTTGGCCCACAACCCAGGGACCACTCTCTTCCCATCTTTCTTCTTTGGAGGGTGTTAGTGGTTTGGGCGATCTAGATGGGACTTTATAGGGTTCTCCCAACATAACAAGTTATATTTTCATTTTAAGGGGTGGTTCACCTTTAAGTTAACTTTTATAATGTTATAGAATGGCCAGATCCAAGAAACTATTTCAAACGGTCTTCGCTATTTTTTAATTATTTCGTTTTTGCCTTCTTCTTCTGATTCTTTCCAGCTTTCAAAAGTGGGTCACTGACCCCATCTAAAAAACAAATGCTCTATAAGGCTGCAAATGTATTTTTATTGCTAATTTTTATCCCTCTTCCTTCAATTCAGACCTTTCCTAATCATATTCCAGTCTCTTATTCAAATCAATGCATCGTTGCTAGGGTAATTTGGACCCTAGCAAATAGATGGCTGAAATTAAAAACTGTCTGGAGAGTTGCTGAATTAAAAGCTAAAACAAAATCAAAAAATACATATCATAGTAAAATTTAACTCAAAAGTGAACAAAAGTTTGGATAAGAGTGGGAAGACCCCTGTACAGTAACAAGACTAATTACAGGAATTTTAATATTAAAAAAAAACGACCAAACTCCCATACTCGATTTTACCTTATTTATTATTAAAAAAAACTTGATTTAATCAGTTTGGGTAAAAACCTGATAAAATTGATCAAAAACCCGAATCGCATAGTTATTTTTCCTGAATCACTCTATTTTTTCGGCTTTTTTCCAAAAACCCTGACTTTTTCAGATTATTGCCCAAAAAGCCTGAAATGGTCGGATTTTCAGGCTAATTCCAGCACAGACCACAGAAACTTCCAAATAGGATAGAGACTTATACACAACATCGGCAGGTCTGAGATTGCAGTTTTTTGGATTCTGGCTTTTTGCAGCATCAGGTTTAAAAAAAACCCAGACAATTTAAGTTTTGCCACAAAAAGCCTGACCAGATTAATTCGGAGTTTAGTAAATAACCCCCTAAATCTTGGCCCTATTTAAAAATAAAAATATAAGAGACCCTGGTTTATGTGGAAAATATATACCTTCATTAAATACATGTTTATGGAACAAGTCTTCTTTATAATATCATAGCACTTCTCCTGCCTCTTCATTATAGGACTGTTGGAGAATTATCCTGATTGTGATAGCGCTGGGACTCACTCTCTATCAGATTTTAGAAGAATTTAAGGAAATCTATCAAGCCAAGAAAAGAATGAAACACTGGAAAGAATGGCGGAAGAAAGAGCTTGAAAAAGACCTGAAATATTGCCATCCAATGTGGCCTGAGGTAATGATTTATTTTTAACAAGATAAATAGGATGGAATTTTCAAAAGTCAGATATACTTGTTCTTCCTAAAGCCTAGAATTCCTAATCTGTGGGGTTGGTTCACTAGTGGAGGAGGCAGCGAGTGGATGGGGGGAGCAGCATGAAGATCAGATAGATTGGGGGGGTTTAACTTGCATAAGGCAGGGATCCTTTTTGATAGAAATAATATAAATAATCATACTTTTCTGATGTATAAGAAACTATATACACCAGCCTGACAATCTGGTTAAGTATTTGCCTAACAAGCTATTCGCAAATGCTTGATACATTAAGAACGAATAGTTTTCTTTTAGGAAAAGGAATACCTGCAGAAAGGAATAGAAGACCTCAATAAAGTGAATTCGGGTTATTTCAGAGATTTCTGGTAAGTCAGCCTCGCTGTATGAATGTTAAATACAAAGCCCGGCACAGAATGAAGTTGCAGCAGCATTTCCCTGGAGGCAACGCACAAACAGGGGCTTTATTGCACTCATGCGCCAGACATACACATTCTCTTCTGAATCATATGAAATATCTGCAGCAAAAGATCCTCACTGTATTCCTGTCTGAGTGATTTACTGCTTGAAGGCACCATCCTCCTCTGCCATTAACTCTGCCCAGCTTTTCCTTTATTCTGTATCACAATGGAGGCAAATGACCCCTATCCCCTACTATGTGCAATGAATATATTACAAGTCACATAGTCCTGCCATGGTGCATATACAGTGTATATATATTTATATATATATATATATATATATATATATATATATATATATATATATATATATATATATATATATAATTTGAGAAAGGCTAGGGACCTAGCCGAAACGTTAGTCATTTATAATAAATATTATGATTGTCATAAGTCCTGAGAGTGCGGACCTTCTTGTAGTAGTTATATATATATATATATATATATATATATATATATACACACATATACACACACACCAAATTCTGCAATGACTTGTAGTATCTTAAATGCAGTTTTACAGAACATGGAGATTAATGAAAGCATCAATACAAGACGGACAGTAGATTAAAGAGGTACAACATCTGCCTTGTCTTATAATTGAAATGAGTGCATAAGGAATGTTTATATAGTGAATAAAGTTTCCCCTCTTGTAAAATATAAGGATATTATCACAGAGGAGTTTCATGACCATATAAAAGCTCAAGGCTGAAGGCCGAGTGTTTTTATACAGGTCATGGAACTCCGAGGTAACTTCTAATATCCTCATATTTTGCAAATGGAGGTACTTTATTTATTATAATACACAAGTTTCTGTGCGTCATGGGAAAGAAATGACACTAAGCTCCGATTATAACTGATGACATCACTAAGCACCAAGCAGGATATAATACACAAAAGCCATGAATATCCTATAAATGATATCCTTATAAACGGTGAGTAGTGATGTCATCAGTTATAAACGGTGAGTAGTGATGTCACATGACTCACTAAAACTTGTATATTATATATATATATATATATATATATATATATATTGTACAAGGTGGAGGTGATGTATTGTAGATGGCCGGTATATATCTTATATATCCCCATTCTTTTGGTTTTAAAATTACCTCATTAAGAGACACCATGGGGTTAACCAGCCAGAGGTGGGCTGGACATCCAAGGGGTGTTTAATGGAGGTGAGCAGCAGGTGGGGTGAGGGAGTTTTTTCTCAAGTGTGGAAGTTTTTTTACGTGTGGTAACTCACTGCTGGGTTGAACAGAAAAGGCTGTCTCTTTAAAAGACTAGAGAATTCATCCCCTAAGACTGGATGTTATATGTTTAGCAAGTAAGCTATTCTTATTTGTGGATTTTTAAACTGCTGAAGTGAAGTTGTTTTGTTTTCTGTACAACTGCTTGCTGCTGAAAGCTTAACCTGAATTGGAAAAAATAAACAGACTGTTTTACCTTCAATTTAGAGTGGTCTGCATATCTGGTGGAGAAAACCCCGCTGTGATCCACCAAACTTCACTATATATATATATATATATATATATATATATATATATATATATATATATATATATATATATTTATATGCCATAGTACCTCTTTAATAGGGTACACACTGGCCAGTTATAGAGTTGGAATGGCCAAGCACAGCCAATGGCACCACATACTTCAGGTATTATTGGTTTGGACCAACTTATTCAGAAGGACCTGACAGTTTTCCATTCAACTCCTCAGTTGAAATGCTTTGTTACTGGGCCCCACAGCAAATTAATTTTAGGGCCCCCAGCATATCCAGAGGTTGTCCTCTTTTACCAATAAATATTGCAATTGCTGATTAATTAGGGCCTCATGGGACCCCCTGTACCTCCTGGGCCCCCTGTAGCCACAGAGTCTGCTCCCTCTGTAGTTACACCCCGGCCTGTATGACTACCTATAGCTGCTATTTGTTGCACTACAAGTGAGTAAAGAGCTCATATATCTATCTATCTGCTTTTCTGCAGCTGTTGCTGAGCTACAACTCCCAGCATTCAGCTCAATGCAGAAGAATATCAGATAGTGCTGTGGCACTGCCTCTGTTAAGGCTGTTCATGTCTTTCCTCTTCTTCTGTCTGGCCTTGGTGCTGATACCTGATTATTCCCATTCTACTCAATGTCCCGAGACTCTGATAGTTCCCTGATTTTTTTTGAATAAATCTTCATCTTCCTCTCGTCTCCTTGTTTGTCTTTTAGAGCTAGCGCTGATCATGCTGACAGAGCTTATCAATGTCCCTATTAGTCTTCTCATTAGTTTTGCTTTATTCTGTCCCTTCTCATTTCGTCACATTAACCTTCCGTGGCTTTGCTTGGGTTTTCTACACCGTTTCACAATTTTCTGAAATAATAGTAATATTTGTCATTAACAGTATTGTTTGTTATATGTTTATTTATTTTGATTTGTTAGTATCTGCTACAGATATAGAACCTGTTATCTAGAAGGCCTGTGACCTGGGAGTTTCCAGATAAGGGATCTTTCCATAATTTGGATCTCCATACCTTAAGGGGGTGATTCACCTTACTTTTAGTATATTATAGAATGGTTCTAAGCAACTTTTCAATTGGTGTTAATTTTTTATAGTTTTTGAATGATTTGCCTTCTTCTTCTGACTCTTTCCAGCTTTCAAATGGGGTCACTGACCCCATCTAAAACACAAAAGCTCTGTAAGGCTACAAATGTGATGTTATTGCTACTTTGTGTAGCACCAATTTGGCTGTATTTAGACAAATACCCACTAGCAGGGTAGAGCATTGTCTACATGCGACTTACACAACAGGGTCAGGGCCTTCGCCAAGTGGAAGCTATCCCTTTAAGATGTAGTATAACTACATAACACAGGCTATTGCATATAAAAATAGATTGATTGAACGCCAGGAGGTTGAAACAAAAGAGTTGTATTTATTGTAGACAAGGCACAATAAAAGTGACCGCAGGTTTACTCATGCAGGAGTTATAGCAGTTATAACATATCACAGAAGAGGAAGGATAGCAGGATGATGATGCAGCATGATAGAGACTGTCACTCCCATAGTCAAATAGTCAAGGAGAATACCTCTGTCCCAAAGACCGATATACCAGTGAGGGGATCGGGATCAATCAGGTAGGGTACGAGCAGTCCTCTGCTAACCCAGATTCCCTATCACTGAGTTCCCTGCTCTAAAGGCAAACAAGAAGCCTTTGGGAAGCTACTCCCTGCTATTATCCTTGATGGAGCACACAGCTGCTCATGCTACATAAAGCTGACTATCTCTCTCTCCTAGAGAGACTATTACAGGTCTGCCCTAATGATAGCTAAACTCGTTCACGGGATTGCCTAGATCCCGACTTCAGCACCAAAGGTACAGGTCCCTTTGTGGTAAATGGCTTTTCTGGCGCCTTGGTGATCTCAGGCTCAATGGGAAACACCTAGCCTTGAAGACACAGGAGCCAATGAGGAAGAGGCCACTCCCTGCACAACACTATATAGCAGTGTGGCATGAAATTGTATTGCACCCTTTGGCCTATAGCTATAGCTGTTACACTTACATGCCATAAAGGCTTTTGCCCAATAAACAACAGCTATAGGGAATGATACAAGAAAGGTAGGGGATTAACTCTATAGGAGCCTAATAGATCCTATAGGACCCTACATTTGTATTACTCATCTTTCTATTCCAGCCTCTCCGATTCATATTGATTTGTGCCGGAATCACCAGTTGGCACAAAGCGATTAAATGAGTTACAGACAACCAATCATAATGATCCTGATCCCAGCCAAAAAATGTAGCAGTTATTGTTTCTGATAAGAATCATAGATGTTGTTGCTTATATATATATATAATCGATATAAAGCTTAGTTCTGCTCTTCAAACTGTAAATAGAGATGGCAGAACAGGGAACCGGCCCTCACTGCAGATCCATAAACCCACAGGAACAATATTCTACAGCTTAGTAAATTAATCCACAACCCAGTTCTCATAAACCATTGAAAAATAGAGGGAGAAGAATGGCCACTGGGCCCATTAAAGTCTTCTCATTGAATAATACATGTCCCTCAGGTCTCGATGTAATTAGGTTTAGATGAGCAATTATGCCTTTGCCTTTACTCACTGGGCCGAGATAGACAATCACTGTCTTAAAGATATGTTTCTTTTGTGTCTGTTTTGAATTTACTTCCTCTGGATGTATTATCTGTATTTGTGCCATCATGACTCACTCTCTATTTCACATATTGCCTTAACCTGGTCATTAGTGAATAGGGGATTTGCTACAGAATGGGGGGGCGTCTTGTTTAAAATCTGCTGCCAGGACATTTTTACGGCAATATTACGGTCCAAACAAGTGCGCATGCACCAAAGCCACAGAAATTGCTGCAAGGAACCCAAATATTCCTGAAGCACCAGAAGATGGTGCCTGTGAGCTCCGCTGCGCTGACTCTGCATCGAGGGGTAATTAAAGACTTAAGGGCATTTACAGGTATTAACACCTGTGGGGGGGGGACAGAGAAGTCATTAGTTGGGTGGTTTGGTTCTCCTGTAAGCAATCTGGTTGCTAGGGTCCAAGTTGCCATAGTAACCTTGCATTGGTTTAAACAAGAGACTTGAAATGTTGCTTACAATCAGCCATTCTATAACATACTAAAAGATAACTTAAAGGTACACTGCCTCTTTAAAGGAAAACTATACCCCCCAAGCAATGTAGGTCTCTATAAAAAGATATTGCATAAAACAGCTCATATGTAAAATCCTGCTTCATGTAAATAAACCATTTTCATAATAATGTACTTTTCTAGTAGTATGTGCCATTGGGTAATCATAAATAGAAAATTGCCATTTTAAAAAATAAGGGCCGCCCCCTGGGATCGTAGGATTCACTGTGCACACATACATACCAACAAACCATACATGTTAGGTCACATGAGCCAATTAACAGACAGAGTTGTGTCTTTTGCTTCCACACTTCTTCCTGTTACAGTTAGAGTTGAAGTATTTCTGGTGATCTGGTGTATTTCAGGTGATCTCTGAGGCAGCACAGAGACCATCATGAAATGGTGGCTCAAGGCAAGAGATGTAAAAGGGCAATATTTACTTAAATATATATTCCAGTTTGGTGAGATTCTTTAATATGCCACTTAATATGATATGAACTATCTGTTGCTTAAGTGTTCATTTTGGGGGTATAGTTTTCCTTTAATAAACAGAAGGAGTGCATGGTTTTGAAACGTACCCCATGGTATTGTGGGACATGTTTGGCCTTTTCACAGCCTTTTTTACACAATGGAGGAGATCCCATGATGAAGTATCGAGAGGGCACCCATCCCCAACACCCAGTCTGTACATGTGATATGCTCCAAATCACAGTTTTTCCAAATGATAATTGTAGTGATATATTTTTTACGTCAAGAAAGTTTTGGTTTTTTGTTGCTCAAATTATAAATGCAATGCAATGGTCGTTGTTATGATTGTTCTATAATGTAACCTGTATGTTTATTTGTCCCTAGGAATATATTTGATTGGATAGTGTATTTTCTGCTGCTGGCCGTGATCGTGACGCATATTGCTGACATCACAGTGCAGAGCAATACTGACATGCACACGCATCACGTGCGGATATTTTCCGTGACCATCATTTTCCTCTGGCTCCGCCTGATGAAACACGCCAGAGCCATCCGGTAGGATTAAATAAAGGCACCGACGCTTACAGTGTTGGATTGGGAAGCCAGGGGCCCACCAGAAAACCTTAGATTGTGGGTCCACTTTACAAACTATTATTCCTCACTCAACCTCTTTATTCTCCTAGTCTTTTATATCTCCATTTTTTCTATAAAGAAATAGGGAATGACCATGAAATAGACCAAATGTTTAGAAGCAAGAGGCCCACTGACACTTGGGCCCACCGGGAGTTTTCCTGGTATCCCTGTGGGCCAGAAAACTGGACGCTAACAAACATTATTTCTTGTTTCTGTTTTCAGGAAAAACTGGTTACCGTATATACTCGCGTATAAGCCGAGTTTTTCAGCACCCAAAATGTGCTGAAAAACTCGACCTCGGCTTATACGCGGGTCATACAGAGGGGAGAGGGGCCGCCAATCCCTCACCTGCCGCAGATACGCTCCTTCCGCGGCCCCTCTCCCATAGCGCAGGACTGTTAGTGTGATCGCCGCCCGGAGCAGGTCCAGGAGCTCCGGGCGGCGCGTCCTTCCCTGCCGGCGTTCGCTCTCAAAATGGCGGCGCCCATGGCCGCCACGTGGGTAGCGGCGCCGGCCGCTACCCACGTGGCGGCCATGGGCGCCGCCATTTTGAGAGCGAACGCCGGCAGGGAAGGACGCGCCGCCCGGAGCTCCTGGACCTGCTCCGGGCGACGATCGTTACAGTGTTAGAGTTTACAAGGTAATGAATGGAGCCTGTGACATCAGCAATACAGTCACTCTTGTTAAGGCTGCAGAAGATTCTGCATTGTGTCAGTTGTGCGTTGCATGGTGTTGGGCCATCCATTCTTTAATAGCTTAATGAAAAACTCAACATCAGAAAATGTTTATGGATCAGCATGGAACTGATGGAAGGAGCGTATCTGCTCCTGGACCTGCACTGGACCTGCACAGACAGTCCTGCGCTATGGGAGAGGCACAGACAGTCCTGCGCTATGGGAGAGGGAAGTGTGTTGGGGCCGCGGAAGGAGCGTACGGTACCTTTTTTCTGCTTTCCTAGGTGCAGCACCTCATTGATCTTCTGAGCAGCCATGACAGGTGGGAGGTCACAGGGAAAACAAGTGGCAATTGTCCAGCTAATAGTTCTGACTCTTTTAAATCGTTTTAGATAGATTTCTATGCCATAAAACATGATTACACATTTACACATTCACATTTTGAAATCTGACATGGGGCCCCTAGGCTTATACACGAGTCAATACATTTTTCCAGTTTTCTTAGGTAAATTAGGTACCTCGGCTTATACACGGGTCGGCTTATACACGAGTATATACGGTACTGCTTTTTTGGGGGGGTGCCTATTGGTTGAGCCTCATAGGCAATTGCCAGATCAGTAAATGGCAGGGGAATGGGAGCATGTTTTCCCTTGCCCATGAAGCTACAGTTGAAGTTATACACACACTTTCCTATGGAAATAAACTGAAACATATTATTATTAGAAATGAATGGCTAAGTTGAAGGTGCTAAGTACCACTGGGGTGCCTGTTTGGGACAAGCTTGGGCTGGTGCCTTGTGAGTGCTTTTGGAATATAAAACCATTAATTTCCTTAATTCTTAAAAGGGAACTATTGCAAAAATATAAGCTTCAGCCCACTGACATTTTCTAAATATTATCAATTCAAAATTCTGTACTGTTTCTGAAATATGTTGCTGTTCACTCTTTCCCTCTCAGCAGGCGTGTAACTATAGAGGAAGCAGCACCAAAAATGTTACTCTCAAGCAATGGAGTGGGGAGGAGCGGGGGACTGTTTCTATGCACGCTGGGCCCCTTCAAAAAATTTCGGTGGGGGGGCACAGGACGCGCCACTGCCTTTCAGCATCTGTCTTTCTTCATTCAGGAGTTGGGAGTCTGATTTTAAATGACAGTTAGATCCAATATATCTTATAGGGAGGCTCCTTTTGCCTAGAAGATGTATCAGAGCTCACTCTATTAAAATCACCAGACATCATGTCTCTCTACATGCAGGACGTGTGCCAAAGTCAGTTATTTTGTTAGATTTTGTTTGTACTGGAATCAGTTATTTGAGTGAGCGCTAATTCATCTGCGAGGAGAGGGAGTCCCCCCTAAAAGACACAGTACATTGGATCTAACTGTCAATCAAAAGCTGACACCCAACTGCATGAAGACAAACTGAATAGAAACAGATGCTGAGAGGGGGACAGTGAATATAAACTTGATTATTTCAAAATTGGCACAGAATTTTTAATATTTAGAAAGCTTATATTAAATTTTATTTTTCCCAATAGTTCCCCTTTAAATGTTCATACAGGTGCGGGACCTGTTATCCAGAATGCTCGGGATCTGGGGTTTTCTGGATAAGGGGTATTTCTGTAATTGTAATCACCATACCGTAAGTCCACTAAAAAATCATTCAAACATTAAATAAACCCAATAGGCTGGTTTTGCTTCAATGAGGATTAATTATATCTTAGTTGGGATCAAGTACAAGCTACTGTTTTATTATTACAGAGCAAAACCGTTTTAAAAAATTTAATTGCTTGATTCAAATAGTGCCTATGATAGGAGGCCTTCCCGTAATTCAGAACTTGCTGGACAACGGGTATTCAGATAACAGATCCCATACCTGTATTAGAAAACAGGACAGATTTGCTCATCACTAGCGGTCAGTTATGCGAATTACTGGAACTAATATTTCGACGGGTACCAAAAAACTGGGTCTGGGCTTTTAGTACCCACCTCTTGAATTGCCACAGTGACCAATATCACCAGCTCCATAGCATTAGCGGAGGCAAATGCAGCGCAGTCTGAAGCAGGAACCGACCAATAAAAAATACTTTGGAATGCTACGGACACAAGGCTGAACCTTTGAGCTAAGCATTTAAATTGGAAATGATCCCATAAATCAATATTTCATCTTCTATGTATGAGGCATTATCGATTGTGCAAATCGAATGCTTACATTTATTTAATGTAATGGGCCACATGCTGTGTATATTATTTATAATCGGGAGAAATAAAAAGACACTGATAATATCCCATAGATGACTAAATTAAATAAAATAAAATACAGCAATGTATCACATTCTGATGAGTCACATTATACCAAGCTCATTTCTGCCCATAAATTGAGGTTTTTATTTAAGCAAGTGATACATTTGTATGTGGGTTATATACATAATACAGTGAGAGTTATCACTCCCAGGGGGTAGACGGAGCTAGTAGAGTGTTGCTGTTCTGCTGTGGACGGCACCAGGCACTACAAAGCAATTTAATTCACTTTATGAAACCATTTAACTGCTCTTGCTATTAAGTAGGAAAGTCTCGATTTTGCTGATATGTTTGTTTGTATGTATGGGCCGGCCCCTCCAGACCAAGTTGGCAAGCGTTAGTCCATGTATGAGGCCTTCCCAATGGCCTGACCAATCAATATCTGTCTAAACTACATCACATCAGGGAGGACACAATTGGCACATTGGCATTTCCCTCTTCTGATGGGTCTCTTTAGACCCCCATTATCATCTAATGGTTGAGCTAAGGAAAAATGATCCTGATTTGGCACAGCATGTTGGTGGCCAATAGGGTAAAGACCTCTCCAAATGAGCCAATCTTATAGCGTGTGCCCAACTTTAGTCTGCGGGGTGCAAGTGTATAAACTAGGGATGTACTGAACCCAGGATTCAGTTCGGGATTCGCCCAGCATTTGGCCTTTTTCAGCAGGATTCGGATTGTGCCGAACCGAATCCTAATTTGCATATGCAAATTAGGGGAGGGGATTTCAAGGAAGGAAAAAATGTTTTTCACTTAACACCCCTAATTTGCATATGCAAATTAGGATTTGGATTCGGTTCTGTACTCGGTCGAATCTCTCGCGAAGGATTCGGGGGGTCGGCCGAATACGAAATAGTCGATTCGGTGCATATGCAAATTAGGGTAGGGGATTTCAAGGAAGGAAAAAATGTTTTTCCCTTTACACCCCTAATTTGCATATGCGAATTAGGATTTGGATTCGGTTCTGTACTCGGTCGAATCTCTCGTGAAGGATTCGGGGGTTCGGCAGAATACGAAATAGTGGATTCGGTGCATCTCTAGTATAAACCAGAAAATCTACGGAGGCTGCTTGCACTGCAAATATTTCAATTCAACCACATCATGGGACATCCAGGAAAATTGTGTTTAAACCCCCCCCCCCCCATTTTTACCAAAGCAGATTGAAACCCAAGTTTAAAAAATGAATTTAAAACTTGCTCCCCTGAGTATTTTTTTGCACTTTACAATCATATTCCAATTCTACTGGTTACTGAGATATTAGCAGTTTTAGACTGCTAATACCAAGCTTTTCAGCTCAGAACATCTTATACTCTTTTATTTCCCCTTAATAGGCCTTTTAATTTGTACGAATTAAAGGACAAACTGACTTCCCATTCTATTCCACATTCCAAAACAGATACGGTATATATACTGTGTATAGAGAGAGAGAGAAAGAGAGAGAAAGAGAGAGAGAGAGAGAGAGAGATCTGCAATGCTAATCGGTGAATGTTAATTTGCCCTTCGGTTTCATGCTGCCAGTACAACATTTACTCAGAATAAATATTTCTCTAGCAATTATCCAATATTTATGACAAGGGTACACGTTGGTTTCCCAGGCAACGATCAGTACAGTTTAAGGTTGACCTTTTATTTGACTGTAAAACAAAGCGACATGCCCAGTACGACGGAACGTTCCTCTGTGCAGTAAATTCTGCTTCATCTCCAGAAAATTCCGGCCGGAAATAAAATCCAACCCCAAGTGGGTCATTGAATGGGAGAGCTCAATTATTTAATGATTTTTATTTCCTCCTTAAAGGCTCCTTGGTCCTTTCATCGTGATGCTGGAAAAAATTATGGTAGACGTCGTCAAATTCCTGTTTCTTTATGGAGAATTTTATATCCCTTATGCCTGTGCATTCTGGATTATATTCGGAGGTACGGATGTACATAATGATGTCTGGTCACTGTTTTTGTCACTATTGATAATGATGCACACGTATTAAAGGAGAACTAAAGCTTAATTAAAGAAGTAGCAAGAAATGTTGGACACTATTTTTGTGCTTCTATACCAGCCCAAGGCAACCACAGCCCTTTAGCAGTAAAGATCTGTGTCTCCAAAGATGCCCCAGTAGCTCCCCATCTTCTTTTCTGCTGATTCACTGCACATGCTCTGTGCTGCTGTCACTTACTGAGCTTAGGGACCCACTCACAATATACAGTACACATAGAATAGAAATGTCACAATATAAGGCTGATTAGTAATTAATACACATAATTACTACATGTCAGCACAGAAACCAGTGCAATTAGCATCAGAATTGAATAATCAGCAAACCTGTAGCATCAGCTTATATTACAGCCAGGGAAGCTCATTTTCTGCTGGAGAATTAGTGACGAGCCCTAAGCTTAGCTTCTCAACAGCCAATCAGAGCCCACTGAGCATGTAAGTGTCACAGACACTTTCCAAGATGGTGACCCCCTGTGACAAGTTTGAAGTCCTGGATCATTGCTGCTATTGACAAGCTGAAACTTTAGCCTCGTGCAATAAGTTCAGTATATACAATATGGCATAAAGGAGAAGGAAAGGCATTGTGCACTTGGGGGGGCCAAGTGATTGTATTGACTTACCTGAAACCCCGGGCCGGTGCTCCTATCAGCAGAAAACTGCTCTGGCCCAGGGTTATACCAGTGAGCACCACGGAGTGAACCTCTTCCGGCTTTTTCTTCAAATTTCCAGAGGCAGACGCATGAGCAGTAGAACAAAATAGTTGACTTTTTAGTTAAAGTTCGGCTTTTCATTCTGCTGCACATACGCAGACGTGTACAGAAAGTGGAAGACGGAAGAGGATCGCTCTGTGGTGCTCACTGGTATAACCGTCCTTCTCTGCTTTAAAAAACCAACACAGATGTAAAAAGAAATCTTAGCTTCAAATGGGTTTAATTTGGGACAGTTCACCTTTAAATAAACATTTAGTTTGCTATAGCTGGAGACAGTCTGAGCAAATGTTTAACTGTATTTATGTATTTCATGTTCCTATACAGGGAAAGTACCCAACATGGCGAGCGTTGACCAAATGCTGTTTGCCATATTTCGGATCACACTAGTTGATGACTACGGCTTTAGTGATATGTATAATGTGGACGCAGTCATGGCTTATATACTGTGTGGGACGTTCCTGGGCATTTCCTCCATCCTGTGCATTAACTTGCTCATAGCGCTGCTCGCCGACACGTTTCAGAGGTACCCGCACCTTTAATGACATGACTATGTGGATGATCAGAGATAATGAGGAGAAGATAATATTGGCTGAAACATTGTCTAGGGGTGGTGGGTTCTTTAGGTCCCCAACCTTTTTTTACCCATGAGCCACAGTTAGATACAGTGGTGTAACTGGATGTTACTGGACCCCACAGCAAATACCAATATATATTGAAATTGCTCATTAGTTGTGGCCTCATGGGGCCCTATATCTCCTGTTCAGATTTAAAAACAGTTGGGGAGCAACACTACATGGAAATTATTCCTGGATGAGCATAAGGGTTGTGATTGGCCATTTGGTAGCCCCTATGTGGTCTGGAAGCCTACATGAGACTCTGTTTGGCAGTACATCTGGTTTTTATACAACCAAAACTTGCCTCCAAGCCTGGAATTCAAAAATAAGCACCTGCTTTGAGGTCACTGGGAGCAACATCCAAAGGGTTGGTGAGCAAAATTAACCACTGGTTGGGGATCACTGGAATAGAACATAACTACATAATTAGTGCCCTTAGCTCCAACATTCAGGCATTTATATATTTTCAAATCTCAATGTTTTTTTCTCTTTATATCTGCCGACCTTTCTCATCCCATCTGGTCTTCTAGTTAAAGGAACAGTAACACCAAAAAATTCATGTGTTTTAAAGGAATGACAATATCGTGTAGTGTTGCCCTGCACTGGTAAAACTGTTGTGTTTGCTTCAGAAACTCTACTATAGTTTATATCAGTGCTGTCCAACTTCTGTGGTACCGAATTTTACTGGCCTATGGGTGGTGGGCCGCTAATGGAAGTCAGTGTTGGCCACTCCCCCTTTTAAACCACACCCACTGTTAACCACGGCCATGTTACCACAAGAACTTTTAAGATCATATCCACATTAACGGTGGTAGCACACCAAAAAACCAAATGGTTGGTGCTCACTGCAGGGAAATCCCTCATCACTCATGTGAAAAATGTAACTCATCCTCCCCTGTGGGTAATACAACAACCCCCCAACACATGATTAAACACCTTAGGGGCCCTTAACAACAATTTCCAAATGCTAATAACCCCAAGAACAACACCTAACAGACTTACATTCACAGGTAGCGTAGGGCAAGCAGAGAATGGCACACACAAGCATTTTTTATATGCGTGATTTTTTTGTCCACAAAATTTTCACCACAGTTTCGCAAAAACATTCACGGGCATCGAAACTTGGAAATTCGCTGCAAATCCATGCCTGGCGAAGTTATTGTCCTGAGCCAAGTGACCCGCACAGATAGAGAATAACGATTGTTCCATTTCTCGCCTCCTAGGGTGTATGACAACGCCACTGCCAATGCAGCCATGCAACAGGCAAGCACCTTGCTGCAAATAGAGGAGGGTCTCAGCAAAAAGCGGAGATCTAAGTACGATAAATATTTCCAGGACGACTGTAGCCCGCTGACGCTCTTCTACGACGACGATCTCACGGTCAATCAAGAAGACGATCTGAAAAAAGTGACCATACAAATTAAGGTAACCCTAGCAACCAATTAGATCTTTGTGTTGGTGACCAATATCTATGCTACCCGGTGTTACCATGATTACCATGTTGACTGGACACCCTTTTAAGTGGACACTGAGGCCTCCGCCCCCCCACAAGCTGTGCATCCCAGGGTCCTCACTCAACAACACACTGGGGGTCATTTATCAACGTTCTGCAAATTTGCCCAGGGCAGTAATCCATGGCAACTAATCAAATTATTGCATTCATTGTTCTGCCTGCAGCTGGCTGTAAAAAAGCCAATAACTGATTAGTTGCTATGGGTTACTGCCCATGGGCAAATTTGCAAAGTGTTGATAAATGAGCCCCACTGTGTTCTACCAGCACTACAGCAAGTAAACACTAACCCATCATCATCCTCATCATTACACCTTGCAGTTTTGTTTAAAGAACATAGGATGGGAAGGTTTTCTGGGAGCTGTAGTTCTTAAAAAGGGAAAATAGATTTCACAACCACCTTATAAACCCAGTTAGTTGTTGATTAAAGACGCAACAATAGTGTTGACGTAACAATGTCCAGCAAGTGAGTCACAGCAATACTAAGTGCAGGGAGAGAGATTTCAGGGAAGATGTTGGTAGAATGAGCGCACAGGCTAATGACAAGCTCTGTGATCCACTTATCTAAATGTCATACAGACATTTTTTATATTCCTCTGGCAGCCAAGCTAAGGGGCAGGCTTAACGAATATTCCAGAAGGCAGTGTCGGACTGGCCCACCGGGATACCAGGAAAACTTCCGGTGGGCCCAGGTGTCAGTGGGCCCTAATGCTGCTAAACTTATGGCCTATTTCATGGTCATTCCCTATTTCTATGAAAACTAAGAGGCTAAATAGATGGAATAATAGATTACAGTATGTAAAGAAAAGAGACTAGGAGAATAGAGGTTGATTAAGGAGAGGAAGAATATTAGTATTAAGAGTGGGCCCCTGGTCTAAGGTTTTATGGTGGGCCCGTGGGCTAAGGTTTTTGGGTGGGCCCTTGGTGTCCTAGTCTGACATTGCCCAGAGGGTCTTACGCTTTCCATTATGGAACCTCTGCTGTTACTTAGAATGTGCCCAGCCCGTGTGCCAACTGTTTGCCAATGTGGATACAAAAACATTACTCAACTGCCAGGAGAATACGTTAACCCAGGATAGGGGGAAAGGCTTCCCCTCCCAGTTGTAAATTAGGACCACACTAACACTAGATGCCAAGTCGCCCTGCTCCCCAACCAGAACATGTTGCTCACCAACCCCTTGGATGTTGCTCCCAGTGGCCTCAAAACAGGTGATTATTTTTAAATTCCAGGCTTGGAGGCAAGTTTTTGTTGTATAAAAACCAGATGTACTGCCAAACAGAGTCTCCTGTAGTCTGCTAGTCCACATAGGGGCTACCAATAGCCAATCACAGCACTCCTTTTGCACCGCCCAGCAAGATTTTTCATGCTTCTGTTGCTCTAGCATCTGAATGTGGCTCATGGGTAAAAAAGGTTGAGGACCCCCAGATTAAATTGTTGTTGGGAGCCTATATACTGTTTGTTGCTATAGCTCGAAGTGTAGTAGATTATTGGGGGGGCTGGTGGGTACCCACAATCATGATACCTGTTTGCCATCAATGCCAAATTTAGACAAATGTGGTAGGGTTGTTGAATTCAGGACTTTATTGAAATTCAATGAATAAAAGGAAGAGAAGCTAAAGTTACTACTTAAAATAGAGTGATCTTTAATTATGTAGTTTAGCCTAAAAGGTACCATCTGAATTTGACAGCAGCCAGGACATGACGTATATGAATAAAGCACATTACACATGTATTTCAACTGTTGAAGCTGCAGTTCCCACTATTTTATTTCTTATCTCACCAACTCTCACGCTGATTAAGCCTCTATTCCTGACTAAGTGTTGCAGGGAGGTAGGTGTGCGAGGGACGTGCGAGGGAAGTGTCTTGTCAGTGCATTTGTTTCATTAGTTCACTAACAAACTGCCATTTTCATGAATGAATGTAAAACACATACCCTTTAGAGCTGGCCACAAAGTTAAGGCAGCCCACCAGCCTCAACCTAAAGAAAACCAGGGACATGTACTCCTGTATGTGTAATCCCCAGTGCTCCAGCTCATGCACATAATGGAGGGGGCACTTGCGAGGGTGCCGGGCGCTAGGGCATAGCGGCCATATGGGCACACATCCTGAAATCTGGGCATGAGGGCTGGTCTATACTACCCAGTGTGCATGCAGTTCATTTAAAGGAATGTGTCCTCAGGATAAAAGTAAAAAAATGCCATCTTTATACCATTTAGGGTGTTGCTCACCTTTGAGTAAACTTTTAGTATGATGTAGAGAGTGATATTCTTAGACAATTTTCAGTTGGTTTTCATTTTGTATTATTTGTGTTTTTTTAGTTATTTAGCTTTTTATGCATCAGCTCTCCAGTTTAAGAGTTTAATCCCTTTTTTTTTCTGCGATTCCTGTTTAATTGAGATAAAAATATTGCAATACCCTTATTACATCAGTTCTGCTTTAGTATAATAGAGATGTGGGGATACTTAATTGCTATTGATCTCTTTACCTTTAATTGCTTCATTTAAAATTCAGAGCCACAAGTGATATTCCTCTTCGTTATCGATTGTGAATCAGATTTTCACTGGTGCATAACCAGTTGTAACATGAAATAACACTTAGTAAAACACTTTCCTGCAATTCACAGACAATCTGCATATCCGTGGTCATTTTTCCACCTCGATTACCAAGGACAGGTTACCTTTTCACAGCCAGTAGTTTTCAGGAAACTCTGAGTATCACTCATGTATTATAAGGGATAATGTACCCCCTACTGTAAATGATAAGGATATTAGAAGTCACTGAGGGGTTGTTCTGTGACCATATAAAGGCACAAGGCTGCAGGCTGAGTTATACAGGGAACTTGGAGTATCACTCATGTATTATAAGGGATAATGTACCCCCTACTGTAAATGATAAGGATATTAGAAATCACTGAGGGGTTATGTGACCATATAAAGGCACAAGGCTGCAGGCTGAGTTATACAGGGAACTCTGAGTATCACTCATGTATTATAAGGGATAATGTACCCCCTACTGTAAATGATAAGGATATTAGAAGTCACTGAGGGGTTCTGTGACCATATAAAGGCACAAGGCTGCAGGCTGAGTTATACAGGTCATATTTAAATGTTATATAACTCCAAAATAATTTATAATCGATTTCATGGGTCATGCAACACAAGTGACATCAGTGAGTTCCATTTATTTACAGACAAGGACATCACTGTTCACTGTTTATAAGGACATATTTTACAGGATATTCATGGCTCTTGTTTATTATAAGGATATATTTTACAGGATATTCATGACTTATGTGTATTATTGACAGTTATTTGCCCAGTCACAGCAACACTCTTCTTTACTTACAGGATGAGTTAGATAAATTAATGGAAATGCTGAAAAAGAATAATGTTCAGCAGCTGCTGAACGACATGCCAAGCAAGATACCTAAGACTGAAACCCCAAAACCAAGTCCAAAGAAGACTAACCGCAATGCTGTGGCAAGGTAAGGTAGATCACAGTGTTGAGCAATAGTTCCCTCTTGAACTTGAGGTATTTGGACAATATTACTTTAGTTGTTTCCTGGCCCAGAAGCCATATTGTTCAGCCCTAAAATGGCAAAGAAATTGTCAAGGTACCTGCTCCCTTCTAGATATTGCTGCTCTACTAATAAAAGCAAGCGACTGGCCTTAATAATTTCCTATAAAGATGTAAAACAGAGAATTTTGGGAATGACTGCTGAAGTGCATTTACATTCCATTTACATAAGGCCACAGTGGGATCTATTAAGTGTGTGAAGCCTGCAGATAGGAGAACCATACCTGAGGGATTCATTAGGAGAAAGTGGGTTATATCTAATTAGATATGAACTAAAAGAGTAGCAGATTAAAGAAGAGAAGTATCTAGTCCTACATGCTCCTCTCTCATTGGCTGCGTGTGTCATGGGCCTATTAGTCATCAGCTGAAGATGCATCATATGAGGCACCCTAAACTAACCAATCAAAAGAGCTCTGCGCTATTTAGAGGTCATAGGCTTATTTATCACTGCATGTAAGTTATCTTAAAACTGAACCTACATGGCCAGATCCCTGTACAATCTTATCAGAAGCAATTTGACAATGTCCTTGGACAACCAGTTTGCACAAGTACTTTCATTTTTAGAGATGGATTAAGACAAAAGACACCAGGTTTTTGCATTAATTTGCAGCCCCATCCTTTCCCTGTCAGTATAGTGTCCCACCAAAAGACTCAAACTGTTTTTGTTATAGGTAGTTAGGACAATAGGTAGAATAACGGGGCAAAATATAAAATTTTATACGTTTCCCAACCTTCACATGTAACTCCTAACATCTGCCGACAGCTGAAGGCTGTTTAGGGTTGCTGGAAATTGGAGTTGGAGGCCAAAAGACTAAAGGTGGCCATAGACGCACAGATAATATCGTACAAAACTAATTTTCGCCCGATATTCGTTGCGTGTATGGTGGAAAAAGAGCCGAGCGATATCAGCAGAAGACTTGGATATTTTGGTCGGCTTGTCGATCGGGCTGGACGGAAAATTTTGATCGGGTGCCTTTGAAGGGATCCAAACATCGGCCATTGTTAAGGTGGGAATTCATGGATAGATCCGCTCGTTTGGCGATGTCGCCAAACGAGCGGATCTCCCTCCGATATGCCCACCTTGAGGTGGGCAATATCGGGCAGATCCGATCGTGGGCCTATCCTAGCATTCACAAACGTGCGGGCGGATCGTGGGACCGCATCAACGAACAGATGCAGCCGCGATCCGACGGGATTTTTAAACCCATCCGATCGAGATCTGGCCGACTTTCGGCCAGATCTCGATCGGGGAAGCCCGTCGGGGGCCCCCATACACGGGCCAATAAGCTGCCGACATGGTCTGTTGGCAGCTTTTATCGGCCCGTGTATGGCCACCTTTAGTGCTGAATCGTCAGATACAGGTAGAATTCTATTGTTTCTTCCCGTATATATCTACCTGTATATCTGATGATTCAGCTCTACACGTGTGTTTTGAAACGAACGATCTTTCTTGGAAAGATCTTTTCCAAGAAAGATCGTAATTGTTACGTCTATGGCCACCTTAAGTATGACTAAGCACAGTCTTCTTCTTTTGTCCCTAATATAGTAGGCCATGCTTAGAGCTAATGGGACAGGAACATAAGACATTTATCCTTGACTTTTTCTCTGCTTTTGCTCACAAGAAGTTCTTCCAATTCCCATAGGTATATTAAGGGTATAGTTTAGGATGTTGGAGTTCTTTATCAATATGGTGAAGTGAAACCAGTCAAAGCTACCTCGAAGTCATTTTTGTGTTAAACCGTTTCTATGAAGTTAAAGGTGTTCTACTTTAATTTTTTATATTTTTGATAAATACACAAAAAAATTTGGGCAGTTAAGGGTAATGATTATGACCAAAATTTCATCTGTTGGTCGGTTAATGGTGTATTGGTAGGTGCCACAGCTCCTCTTTATATCTTGATGTTCCATGTATGACCCATTTTATGGTATCCATCTATTTGCCTGTGGGCTGATTTTAGGGTACTATATGGGACTGGTTCGTGTATGGTCACCTTGTCATAACCATGTGTGCAAGTGAACATGACAGTTTGAGGCAGTATTCCACACCTGTTGGTGCCTAGTGTTTGTATATAAATATATATGATGGCACACAGCATGGTAAATTAGCTATTTTTTGTTCTGTGTCAGACTGACCTTTCCAAATACCAGAGATCTCCCTGGGAGCCCAGTAGGCCCTAGTTGGAGAAATCCCATTAGCCCGTCCTTATTTCATCCATGAGCCATGAACCATTTGGCATTGTGTAGGAGTGTGACCAGGATTTCAAGTTTTTTGGCGGCCCTAGGAGACCCAGCCCAACACTGGGTCTGTTAGTGAACACAGAACTTGATGTTACAGCATTGAACATTGGAAAAATAAATCACTGCTTTTTCCTAAATGAGTCTTTAATGCCTTCCGCATGTTGGTTACCTTGCAGGACTGAGGCTCAGCAGCAGGAGATCCTTAAAATGTTACCACAGCTTTTTGCAAGCCAGCAGGAACAGCGAGAGACTCTTCTACAGATGAACCAGAAGCTACTGACTCTTGAGACCTTGATCTTGGAGTTTGAAAGATCCCCAGGTATCAAGGTTAAGGCTATAAAATGTTAACAAGTGTCTGGTTTGAGATGCTAACACACAGTATCCATGTTCCAAGCTTGGGCATGACAATAGCAACCTTACAAATTTGCCCATACATTAACTGTCAGTTTGGCTTCTGTGTAATGCATGTAGGTAAGGGGACAAACTGATGGCCTGCTCAAACATATCTAACAAACGATCTGTCAGATATCTAATGGACAGGTTTAGAAATCCCCCTATTGAGGACTAGATACCATATCTGGTCCCCCACCAAGGGGCTTGCTTAGGCCTCTGTTATGACGCAGTCTTTGACCTGGGGGGCAGTCAGTCAGATCAGTTTAATTTTACCCACTTTATTGGTAAACAAAGTTGACAAAGAGCTGCTTGTTGATCACCTTGTGTATAAAGTAACCACTCAAGGAAAAAGATGGTTGGCCGATTTCATTATCCATCCCTGATGCCCTTAAGGCTCCCATACACGGGCCGATAAAAGTTGCTGACAGACCGAGTCGGCAGCTTATTGGCCCGTGTGTAGGGCCATCTGACAGGCTTCCCCGATCAACATCTAGCCGAAAGCTGTCCTCGATCGGGCAGGTTAAAAAATCCTGACAGATCGCGGCCGCATCCGATGCAGCCCTGTGATCCATCCGCCCATTTCGGATGCATTATGATCCGATTGTTGGGCCCTAGGGCCCACGATCAGACCAGCCCGATATCGCCACTTTAATGTGGGCATATCGGGAAGAGATCCGCTCATTTGGCGACATCTACGTCAATGGCCACCTTTAAGGTGCAGTTCCATCAGTTTGAGGTCCTACGTTAGTCCGGTGACGAGAATGAAGATACAAAGCCACAACCCAGGGATTAATACAAACCATATCACAGCAAGCACCGACTTTTACCTTTCAAAATAATGTGTTTAATTTGTCCCTATCTGTAACTAACTGATAAACAGTAAAATGGCAAATGGTGGATGAAGATGTTCTACATCCACCCATTGAAAATAATGGGATTCCATCAAGGCTCAGCTGATGAACACATTTTTTTGATATTTGGACTAAAGAGGATGCTGAAGTTCTTTATAAGCTGAACTGGGATAATAAAGGGATGGTTAACCTTTACATTAACGTTTAGTATGTTGCAGAATGCTAATTCTAAGCAACTTTTCAATTGGACTTCATTTTTTTCTATTTTACTTATTTGCCTTCTTCTTCTGGCTGTTTTCACTGACCCCATCTAAAAAACAAATGCTCTGCTCACTGAACATGGTGCTCTCTGATAGCTTATTCAGTGGAGGAGCAAGGCACATTATGCTGGGCTGGCATTCAGGTGGCTGGAGGGTCTTTATGGGATTCATTTAAAAATAGCATTAATTATTATGATCGCGTCGCTTATAAATATGCCACTTTTGGGAAAATGAAGTTGAAAAATGATAGTTAAGCCCAAAATGAGAACAAGATGAAAGTCTCCGAGACGGACGCTCTGATCAAATGTCGCCTGCCTAAGCCTAGGGGGCATTAAAGGCTTGCGAGTCAGGAGCAATCCATTCTGACACAATAGCATGAAATCAAAGATGATTTAAAAGAGATCAAACGCCACTGAGATCTAAGAGAACAGCATAATAATATTGAATATTACTCAACCTGTGTGTAATATTAATGAGTGGATAAGGGTCAGATCTGAGCAACAGACCTCGGTGCATGTGAGAAACGACAAGTGAAGATACAGTAAACGGAGCCTACAAATGAATTCATCCTTGTAGATGTATATATAAATATATTTATGTGTGTGTGGATTTAAGTTACTTATTGACTTTCACGGTGGAGGGTCAGAACCAACTGTGCAGAGAATAGCAATTACATTTACAAATTACTTTAAAACCAGTGAAAATGTGTAATGAAAGTGTAACGGTATGGGATCCGTTATCCGGAAACCCGTAATTCAGAGAGTTTTGAATTACAGAAAGGCCATCTCCTATAGACTCCATTATAATGAAATTATCCAAATTTTAAAAAATTATTTCCTTTTTCTGTGTAATAATAAAAGAGTAGCTTGTACTTGATCCCAACTAAGATATCATTTATGGGTTTATATAAGGGCATATGTATCAAGGGTCGAATTTCGAATTCAAAAACTTTGAAATTCAAAAAGACCAACCCGAAATGAAGTCTTTTTTTTTTTTTTTGGTCGAATAGGTCAGTTTTCGATCTAATAGGTCCATATTTCGCAGAATTCGAATCGTACGAATAGAAGGAATAGCACATTCGATCGAATTCGATTCAAAGTTTTTCCCAAAAAAAACCTTGATTTTTCAGTCAACCAATTGACTCCATATAGGTTCTAGGAGGTCCCCCATAGGCTAAAACAGCAATTCAGCAGGTTTTAGATGGCGAATGGTTGAAGTAGAATTTTTAAAGAGACAGTACATAAATTTCACATTTTTTTCAAATTCAAATAGAATTTGGATTATTCCCTAGTCGAAGTACCCAAAAAACATTACATTTTCTGTAGGCAACATTTTATTTTTGGGTTTACTTCCCCTTTTAAAAGTGAAAGTAATTGTTTCTACACTCACGAGTCTTCTTACACTTGTTTTGCTCTTGTGGATCAGTTTCAGTTCCCGAGGTGGACTTGGAGAAAATATCTGTACAATCTATTGAACAGGTCCAAGAAATGTGAGTACTTTTATGTTTTCCAGCTATTCCCCCCCCCCCCCCCCGCTCCTGTGGACTTGGACAGCCCCCTATACTAAAGGCCACTGTTAAAAAATTATAACATTTGTGTGCAACACAGAAAAACATTAAGTGGGTTATTTACTAAACATCAAATGTATCTGATTGGGCTTTTTTGGGGCAAAAACTGGAATTTTTCATGGAAAAATAAAAACTGGAATTTTTCAAGATTTATTATACTTTTGCTGCAAAAATAAATGCTGCGAAAAGCCAGGAACCGAAAATCTGCCATCTCCGACCTGTCGAGGGTTTTGGTTTTTGATTTGGTTTTCGATTTTATCAGATTTATTCCTGAACTGATTCATTTCAGGTTTTTTATTAATAAATAAGGTCAAATCGGGCATGGGCGTTTGGTTGAGGTTTTTTTTTTAATAATATATGAGATAAATTGGGAGTTTAGTAAATAACCCCCTAAACATTTGTTTGTGGGGTCCAGCGTTGGCAGGTCACATGATTGTACCCCATGATTGCCTGGGGCAAAGTGCCACTATCAGCTGACAGGGGGAAATGACAGCTGCAGCTCCATTTATTTCTCCTTTACAACCCCCACATACCTGTAAAAAAAGACAATCAAAATCAGATCTAGTAACCTATAGCAACCGATCAGATGTTTGTTTTCAGATAGCTGACCGGAAAATGCTATCTGCTGGTTGCTATGGGTTACAAGACCAGTAGCAAACTATGAACCTTTATTAAATTACTACGCACAAACTGTATGATTGGGACCTATCGTCCCTATTTGGTCTCAACGCAAACATTTCTCCATTCATTCTGTAGGGATCAGTCTGCAGCTCATGGACATTTGTCTGCAGATTTCCAATCTCATGTGACAGTGGATATTATTGGCCGGACCAGACACCTCAATTGTGAGTTTATTCTGCATCGTATCACTGGCAAGAGAAGCCGATACTTTATACACATTGCTATCAGGCTGGCATCTAGCAGAAATGCCAAGATTTAGCCACCCTGTGCCACCTTGCTGATTGTATGAAATGTCTGGGTTTAGTGAGCATGTTATATATAATAGTTATATGACATTAAAGAGGCCATGCAAAATAAAATCACAGGAGCAGAAATTGCCCTTATGGGCCCTCTGTGCTTTGGAAATTTTATATATATATATATATATATATATATATATATATATATATATATATATATATATATATATGTGTGTGTGTGTGTAACGCTTTCTTGGCCAATCCCGCCAATTAGGGGTTAAGGGTGTCCAGCTAGGGTATGAGCATGGGTTACACTATGATACTACACTCAGGGCGGAGCCTTCGCTAAATGGAAGCTTCCCTTTTAAGATGGTGTAAAACTACAACCCACAGGCTAATTAGTGTTGATAATAGATAAATTGGATGCCAGGAGGTTCTTTATGCAGTAAAACAGGTGAGGTGGTTTATTGAACAGAATATGCAACTGCAATTGACCACAGGTTTACTCACGCAGGAGCTGTAGTAGGAGTTAGCATATCACAGAGGAGACAGGATAGCATTGATGATGATGCAGCATGTACAGATGTCACTCCTCAAGTCAAACAGTAGGAAGAATATCTCACTCCCAAAGACCAGCGACCAATGTGAAACAGGATCGATCAAGTAGGGGTCAGGCAGTGCTCTGCTAAACTGAATTCCCTATCACTGAGTTCCTTACACTATAGGCACCTTAGAAGCCTTTGGGAGGCTACTCCCTGCTATTCTCCTTGATGGAGCACACAACTGCTCATACTACATAAAGCTGACTATCTCTCTCTCCTAGAGAGACTATTACAGAATCTGCCCTAATGATAACTAATCCTCGTTCACGGGATTGCCTGGTTCCCGACTTCAGCACCAAAGGTACAGGTCCCTTTGGGGTAAATGGCTTACTGGGGCCTTGGTGATCCCAGGCTCAATGGGAAACACCCAGCAGCACAGACACCACGAGCCAAAGAGGAAGAGGCCACTCCCTACACAGCACTATATAGCAGTGTGGCAGGGGCGTGTCATTACACTCTTTGTCCAATAGGTGTAGATGTTACACTTTACCAGTTAGAAGGGCTTAGCCCAATAACAAGGGAAAAGAGAACTTAAAGGGCACCTATCACAGCCAAAATCAAACACATATTAACAATCTGACCAGTACAAGCTAAACACGTTTAATCAAACTACATATATATTTTTTTGAAAAAACTGCAGGTTTTAAAAAAATCCCTTACTTTGTCAAATGGGTTCTTTCACTGAGGGAGGCCATATTGAGACTCTAACAGAGACTCTAATATGCAAATTTCAGGAGCATGCTCAGATTGTAACACTGCTTTGAGTATTCTACCCAGAATGCCTTGTTTTAGTAAACTCCTCCACTAGAAGTATCCACTAGAAGTGCTGCCACCTGCTAACTTCCAGCAGGTGGCAGCACTACTGTACAGCAGCTAACACACAGGTTTGGCTGATTTGAAAATAGCTTAGAAGGGTTGATAAGCAAACAAGGAATTTGAACTGAGCATGTGCGAGATTTCAGAGCTACAGTTGGCTGGGAAGATATAGGTAGGAGGAGCCAGTGAAATCCAAGATGGCTGCCTCAGCTAGAACTGCAGGGGAGATCTTGCAGAAGGAATAGTGAGCTGATCATTTACATTATACAAACAATTCTAACTGTTTTAAAAATCGGATTTCTTGAACTTTCACATAGTGTATTTACTTAGTAAATGATTTTGGTCATGATTGGTGCCCTTTAAGCAAAGGTAGGGGATTAACTCTATAGGAGCCTAATAGATCCTATAGGTCCCTACATATATATATACATATATATATATATATATATATATAACAAACAAGGGAAAGTTGTGCTCACCACTAATTTTTTATACCATTAGGTGGGGGTGCAATGAGGCTGTGACCACAAAATACCATAAATATATTGATAATAGGTTGAGTGCAGAGGACTCTTGTATTTGTATGTATATATATATATATATATAACAAACAAGGGAAAGTTGTGCTCACCACTATTTTTTAAAAACATTAGGCGGGGGTGCAATGAGGTTGTGACCACAAAATACATATAGTCAACTACAAGAGTCCTCAGCACTCAACCCATTATCAATATATTTAAGACAGAGACATTTTGTGCATACTGCTACTAAAAATGCCTTACCCTTTAAACAACACAGGGATTGTTTGTCCATATATTGCAATATATTTAAGCTGGCCAACTACGTCAAAGTCATCCCATATCTGGCCAGTCCTACACTTAATTTTCATCTGATTCATTAAGAATTCTATTGCTTCATTATACATTTTACAAAGGGACTAAGTTTTACCTGCAACTTACTTGCTGCTTTCAAAGTAAAACTCCCAAACTTGGCTGCCCTTTTATTAGACACCAGTGGGATCACCTGACTATAGCTGGGAAGGGTGGGAGCTACAACATGGAGCTGGTCACTGCTCCTGTATAACTATAACAAACAAGGGAAAGTTGTGCTCACCACTATTTTTTAAAAACATTAGGCGGGGGTGCAATGAGGGTGTGACCACAAAATACATATAGACAAATACAAGAGTCCTCTGCACTCAACCCATTATCAATATATTTATGAACAGCGCTTGGTCGTTGCACCCAGAGCACAAAATGGATGTTACTTTATATATATATATATATATATATATATATATATATTCAAATATATTAATATTCAAAGGCAGCATATATGATCCACAAAGTCATATTACAGGGGATATAACAGTAGGTACCTTACTGTAAGTGAAATTGATATCACATATATCAGATCTACAACTGAGCATTGAATGAGGAGCAATGAGGCATATACAGGTATGGGATCTGTTATCCAGAAACCCATTATCCAGAAAGCTCTGATTTGCAGAAAGGTAGGCTCCATTTTATCCATATAATCCAAAATTTTAAAAATAATTTCCTATTTCTGTGTAATAATAAAACACTACTTTGTACTTGATCCCAACTAAGATATAATTAATCCTTATTGGAAGCATAACCAGCCTATTCGGTTTATTTAATTTTTACATGATTTTCTAGTAAACTTGATGAAGATCCAAATTACAGAAAGATACATTATCTGGAAAAACTCATGTCCCGAGCATTCTGGATAACAGGTTCCGTACCCAACAACAATGGCATTTCCCATATTCAGTTACTGACTGATTTGTTCTTTCTCTGTAATAATAACACATTGGGTATCATTTATAAAAACTAGTCAAATTTGCACCTGGGCAGTAACCCATATCAACCAATCAAAGGGTTGCTTTCATTGTTCAACCTGCAATCAGCCAGTCACTGATTGGTTGCTGTTGGTTACTGCCCAGATGCAAATTTGCCCAGTGTTAATAAATAAGCCCTATTGTCTTTTACATGAACCTCCTATGGAAACTCCCCCTTATTTGCAAAACGCCTGGTCCCTAGCATTCCCAAAATGTCACTCCGTCCCTGTAGTAATAATGTCTTTTGAACAAAATTATTAAGGTGCTGGAATCCAAACCTGCTCCTGCCCATCCACATAGAAACCATCCTGCCTCCTCTGATAAATTAACATATTGGCATTGGGAAACCCTGGAGCTATTGCCATGCTGATTGGTTAGTCTGAGGTACCCACTTGGGGAAATACTATTATATACACACAGTCCAGAAATGATGCAACGCCCACTCTAAATACGTTAGGCCCCAGATTTAAAGGGGTGGTTCACCATCAAGTTAACTTTTAGTATGTTATAGAATGGCTAATTCTAAGCAACTTTTCATTTGGTCTTCATTATTTATTTTCTATAGTTTTTTAAAATTATTTGCTTTCTTCTTCTGACTCTTTCCAGCTTTCTAAAAACAAATGCTCTGTAAGGCTACAAATGTATTGTTATTGCTACTTTTTATAACTCATCTTTCTATTCAGGCCTCTCCTATTCATATTTCAGCCTCTTATTCAAATCAATGCACAGTTGCTAGGGGAATTTGGACCCTAGCAACCAGAAATTGCAAACTGGAGAGCTGCAGAATAAAAAGCTATATAACTCAAAAACCCCAAATAATAAAAAATTAAAATTGGCCATTCCATAACATATTAAGGGGCATATTTTTAAGGGGCATATTTATGAAGGGTTGAATTTCGAATTAAAAAAAAAACGCTGAAATTCAAAAATTTATTCTAAATTAAGTCTTTTTTTTGTGGAATATGTCTGTTTTTCATTGAATAGGTCTGTATTCATACGAATCGAAGGAATATCGCATTCAATAGAATTCGATTCAAAGTTTTCCCCCCAAAAAAACTTTGATTTTTCAAAGTCCACCAAGGAGGTCCCCCATAGGCTAAAACTGCAATTCGGCAGATTTTAGATGGTGAATGCTCAAAGTCGTAATTTTAAAGAGACAGTACATGATAAATTTCGATATTCTAATTTTTTCATTTTTTTTCAAATTCAAATCGAATTTAGACTATTCCCTAGTCGAAGTCCACAAAAAATAGCTCGAAATTTGAATTTTATTTCATTCGAAAATTCATCTCGACCTTATCTGCCCCTAAAAGTTAACCACCCCTTTAAATAACTGTGGCCGTGATTGCAGGTGAGAGCGAAACACAGGAGTGGGTCTGGCTTGGTTTGTCCCACAAGGCCCACCAGGTTTTTTTCCCAGTGTCCCGCAGGCCAAGTCGAACTCTGTTTAAGTCAAAACAAACACAAATTCGCCTTTTTGATGCATCTGATGCAATAATGGCAAATAAAACCCAAGAACGTGGCGACAATTACTCAAGTTGCATCCAAAATTGCATTTTACACGCTGCACTCCTACTAATAATTACAATATCGATGAATGCAATAAATACAGATTTAATCGGTGTCCAGAAAATTAACTCTTTAATTTCTTACTTTTAGTTTGATGCAAAGTCTGCCCCATGCAAAGCAATGAATACAGACATAAAGGTGCCTTATCCGGAAGAGCAGTCACACAATGCAATAGAGACTGGAAGCTCCGGACTTGGCCTCTGAGTTCTAAACAGTTACAATAAATAAATATTTTGTTTTCTATATTGTTTTTCTGTCCTTGTGCAGTTGTGTTCTCCTTGTATACAGTATTTCATTACTCAGTTCTATTGTGTATTTTATTACCGAGCTCAGGCCAGGATTTGCGGCAAGGCCGCATAGGCCCGGGCCTAGGGCGGCAAAGAAATAGGGGCGGCATGCCGCCCAGCCGCCGTTCAACTGCACCAGCTGCGCCGGCGTTTTTTCGCCGGCGCGCTGGGAAGGCGGGCGCTAGGACCGCGCGGCCGCCTGGTCGGATCGCGCAGCCTATGGGCGCGCAGAAGTTAAATCCGGCGCTGACCGAGCTCTAAGGAGAAAGTGCGTCATTCTCAGAGATGGGCATTTTCCCACCATTCCCAGGTTATATGGACTTGCTTGTGTAAAGACATACAGCATTGTAAGTGGTTATACATATAGAAATGTGATTGTCTGGGAAGAGGCAGATAAAGAGTAAATTCTCTCTTGCAACAAACGTTTCTCTCAACATAATTATTTCTCCATAGGTGGAGAATAATGAAGATTTAGAGGGGCTGAGCCACCCCAAAAAAAGACCAAATCTCTATATTCATACGTATAACCTGCCTGTATGGTTTTAAATTGTGGGAGGAAACCCACACAGATACAGGGATTGTGCTCACTACATAAACGAAAAAAATAAAGATCTGCCGAGCTGGTCTAAGGACTGATATCGGCAGCTTTAATCTGCCCGTGTCTGGGCCACCTTTAGGGTCAGGGCACACAGGCAGAGTCAGAGAGATTAGTCGCCCGTCGACAAATCTCCTCTTCTTCTTCTTCCCCAAACTGCCTTCCCGCCGGCTTAAATGTAAATCGCCAGCGGGATGGCACTCAAAGCGATTCGTTTCCCAAAGTTGCCCGAATCTACCTGTGTGCCCTGACCCTTATGTCCTTAGAAGTGCATGAAAGGTAAGAATGTAGATTAACCTGTGCCATGCAGACGTCTCCTGTAAAAAACAGAATTGCTGATTGGTTGCTATTTGCAGTCACACTTGTGCTAATTAGCTCCTATGTTAATAAATGAAGTGTTTTTAATCAGTACACCGCATATAATGCCTTTTTTGGTTGCCTTATTTATGTTAACTAAAATGTAAGTTGCCAGGTATCCGATATATCTGTCACAATTTGATAAATGAATTTATATAATTCCCAGAAGCATCATAGAAATGCCAGCAATTAATGTATGAAATTGTATCAGTTGCTCTATGACAGATGTTAGTACAGCTCTGGGTTAGAGGCTTCCTGGGGTTCTAACTGGATGCTTGAGAGAAGAATTAGTCTAGAAATTCTGAGGTTTAGTACCAGCCCAAGGAGGACACAGTCCTTTAGCAGTAAAGATCTGTGTTTCCAAAGATGCCCCAGTAGCTCCCCATCTTCTTTTCTGCTGATTCACTGCACATGCTCTGTGCTGCTGTCACTTACTGAGCTTAGGAACCCACTCACAATATACAGTACACATAGAATAGAAATGTCACAATATAAGGCTGATTAGTAATTAATACACATAATTACTACATGGCAGCACAGAAACCAGTGCAATTAGCATCAGAATTGAATAATCAGCAAACCTGCTTATATTACAGGGGAAGCTCATTTTCTGCTGGATAACTAGTGACGAGCCCTAAGCTTAGCTTCTCAACAGCCAATCAGAGCCCACTGAGCATGTGAGTGTCACAGACACTTTCCAAGATGGTGACCCCCTGTGACAAGTTTGAAGTCCTGGATCATTGCTGCTATTGACAAGCTGAAACTTTAGCCTCGTGCAATAAGTTCACTATATAAAATATGATCTTTTTAGCCATATTAATGTTTAGGTTTTAGTTCTCCTTTAATGTCACAATAAAAGGTTGATTAGTAATTAATCCAGATTCCCATCATACGGCAGCTGAGAAACCTCAGTCATGGCTAAACTTCCACCATCGTTCTCCAGAAAGACATTTATCCTGGTCACAGTTTGTGTTCACACATTTCATCTTAGTGTGGAACAAATTCATTTTTTGGACTACAAAATGTTTTGCTGATTACAATTTGTGTGGGCAAAATAAATCCCTCGGGGCCCCCATAGAACCTGCCCCAAGGGCACACTGTTAACTATTGCACATTTTACATCCTACAAAAACTTGAAAACAGTTAAAAAAATTTTGTGAATGTTACAGATAATCAATGAGGCTACAGAAATGTGTAAATGTATCTCCCGTCACACAAAGCCCACCGTTCTGCAGCGGCCATGTTCCTGAGAATCAGTGTATTTCTAGGGAACAGTTAACACTTGCAGGATGAAACCTGCCAAGGTAAAGGCATATCGATCAGTCACAAGTCCTCAGATGTGACTTTATGAACAATGTTTTCTTTATGTGGATCTGGGCTGGAACAGTCACAAATGCCTCGGTTATGTTTGTGCCGCAGGGACGTTTCTCTGTGTTCCTGTACTGTATGTGAAATAACATCTATTTGTTCTAGACAATGGAAAAAGGGAGATCTTAAGAAACTCCTAAGAAAATATTTGCCTGCAACTTTATATTAGGGATGCACCGAATCCACTTTTTTGGATTCGGCCGAATCCTTCGTGAAAGATTCGGCCGAATACCGAACTGAATCCGAACCCTAATTTGCATATGCGAATTAGGGGCGGGAAGGGGAAAACATTTTTTACTTCCTTGTTCTCTGACAAAAAGTCACACAATTTCCCTCCCCGCTCCTAATTTGCATATGCAAATTAGGATTCGGATTCGGTTCGGCCGGGTGGAAGGATTCGGCCGAATCCAAATCCTGCAGAAAAAGGCCGAATCCTGGCCGAATCCCGAACCGAATCCTGGATTCGGTGCATCCCTACTTTATATATGTGCAAAATTTCATTTAATGTAGGGCTTCAAAAGGTGCCCATGAGCAGAAGTTGGCCGCCAATGAGTCAGCACTCCATTTGCCCATAAATGGGCCAAAAATGAAACCTATGCTGCCCCTTAATCAATAGCTGATCTGTTCTCATATAGATATTAATGGGGCGGTGGATGTGATCCATGACTGACTCTGGCTCAGCACTGGCCCCCATGTGTATCCTGAACACTGGGACTAATTGTAGCAGCTTAATTTGGCCCAAATGTCTGCAACAATGAAGCCTGTTATTTATGGTTTATAATAGAGGTGTAACATTAGGCTGAACCATTATATTAGGCCAAGTTTCTCTATAACAACTTGTCTCGCTTTTATACAGGCACACCCCATTCTAATGTGTTTATGGGCGTCATCCAATATCATTTCCTATAAATCCAGGACACTCTCACCAACATTACCAAGACTCACACACCCTTCGCTGATGCCCGGCAAACACTGCTGGTTACTATACTGCACAAAAAGTGCTTTAAAGGACCAGTAACATCAAAAGCAATTTTTAAAATATTTGTTAGTATATATTGACAAAAAACACCAAGACAAATTAAACGTTAAAATTGCAAAGTCTTTATTAAGAAATAACTAGGGATGCATCGAATCCACTATTTTGGATTCGGCCGAACCCCCGAATCCTTAGTGAAAGATTCGGCCGAATACCAAACCGAATCGGGTGGGAAGGGGAAAACATTTTATACTTCCTTGTTATGTGACAAAAAGTCACGTGATTTCCATTCCTGCCCCTAATTTGCATATGCAAATTCGGGTTCGGTTTGGCTGGGCAGAAGGATTCAGCTGAATCGGAATCCTGGTGGAAAAAAGGCTGAATCCTGGCCGAATCCCGAACCAAATCCTGGATTTGGTGCATCCCTAGAAATAACTTACCGAAACTCTGCTTGCGCTCCTCTTCAGAATGCGATAGGGTGATCCATCGCGCGTCGCTCAATTTCTCCTCCCTTCCTTCCTTATAGAAGATAGCCAGGAGGAGAAATCGAGTGCCGCACAATGGATCGTCGCCCTGTCACCTTTTCTGAAGAGGAGAAGAACCGGAGTTTCGGTAAGTTATTTCTTAATAAAGGCTTTTAAAGTTTAATTTGTCTTTTGGTTTTTTTTTTTCTATGTATACTATTGATGTTACTGGTCCTTTAAAGGGGTGGTTCACTTTCAAGTTAAGTTTTAGTATGTTATAGAATGGCCAGTTCTAAGCAGCTTTTCAATTGGTCTTCATTATTTGCTTTTACTTTTTTTAATTATTTGCTTTGTGACTCCAACTTTCAAATGGGGGTCACTGACTCCATCTAAAAACAAATGCTCTGTAAGGCTACAAATGTATTGTCATTGCTACTTTTTATTACTCATCTTTCTATTCAGGCCTCTCCTATTTATATTCCAGTCTCTTATTCAAATAAGTGCATGGTTGCTAGGGGAATTTGGACCCTAGCAACCAGATTGTTGATATTGTAAATTATATACTGATTAAAAAGCTACATTTAAAACCACAAGTAATAAAAAATTAAAACCAATTGCAAATTGTCTCGAATGTCCTTCTCTACATCATACTAAAAGGTGAACAGTCCCTTTGATCCATGCTCATTGTCCTGCAGTGTAGAATATACACACTCCCAGCTTCTTCCTCAGGCCTCACCATCTCCAATTTCTCTGCCTTCATCCTCACTCATTTTTTCCACTCCAAATTCAGATTTAAAAATAAGAATTGAAACTGCTTTCTGGTTAAAGGGGATGTTCATTTTTAAATTAACTTTTAGTATAACTTTTAGAGATAATTTGCAATTGGTTTTCGTTTTTTATTATTTGTGGTTTTTGAGTTATTTAGCTTTTTATTCAGCAGCTCTCCAGTTTGCAGTTACAGCAATCTGGTTGCTAGGGTCCAAATTCCCCTAGCAACCATGCAGTGATTTGAATAAGAGACGGGAATATGAATAGGAGAGTATGTGGGTACAGAGAAGGGCAACTAAGCAGGTAAAAGGTATGGAAAATCTTAGCTATGAGGAAAGACTGGCCAAATTGGGGATGTTCACGCTGGAGAAGAGGCGCTTAAGGGGAGATATTATAACTATGTATAAATATATAAGGGGATCATATAATAATCTCTCTAATGCTTTATTTACCAGTAGGTCTTTCCAGCTGACACAAGGTCACCCATTCCAATTAGAAGAAAAGAGGTTCCGGCTTAATATTCGGAAGAGGTTTGTTACAGTGAGAGCTGTGAAGATCTCACTGAATCAGTGGTACAGGCAGGCCTGGATTAGTGGAAATGCCACCAAGGCCCGGGCCTAGGGCGGCAGGATTGGGCCTAGGGGTGCCCACTATGTAAATGCGGCCCTGTGTACAGGCTGATACATTAGATAGGTATAAGAAGGGGTTGGATGGTGTTTAGCAAGTGAGGGAATACAGGGTTATGGGAAATAGCTCATAGTACAAGTTGATCCAGGGACTGGTCCCATTGCCATTTTGGAGTCAGGAAGGAATTTTTTCCCCCTCTGAGGCAAATTGGAGAGGCTTCAGATGGGTTTTTGCCTTCCTCTGTATCAACTGGCAGTTAGGCAGGTTAAAATAGAGTTAAAAGGTTGAACTTGATAGACGTGTGTCTTTTTTCAACCTAACTTACTATGTTACTATGTTATTACTAATGTCTCAAATCAGTGCACAGGTGGACAGATTAATTGTCATTTACAGCAAGAAATCCAGGCCACGACTGGAAAACTACAGAGTGGTACTAGACCACTTGTGTGTTCTGCAGAGACTGTTTATGAGACTGAAGGGACTCTATGTAAGGTAAAAATAGAGGGTTGCAGCGTAAATGGTTTAATAGACACTGGCAGTGTGGTCAGTCTAGTAACTACTGACCATGTGGGCAGTGATAAATTAAAATGGCCCTGTCTAGGGGTAATGTGTATATATGAGGATGTTAAAGAATATCCCACTGCCATGGTTATCTGAAACTCCCTGTGGTAGAGTCCTGCGCGGGTCCATTTTTTGGAACCCATACCCGCAACCCGCATTCTTACCCGCTTGGACCCGCAACCCGACCCAACCCGCAAGTACCTTATCCACAACCCAGACCCGCGACCCGCTGACCATCAAGAATCAGGAAGTGATCAGAAAAAAGGAGTAAAATCGCTATTGAGAAGACCCGTGGTCGACCCACAGCCCGCAAACCCGCCAACCCGTGTCTATACCCGCAACTGTACTTTCTACCCGCGGGTACCTGACCCGCTGCAGGACTCTACCCTGTGGTACTGTTTGTCATGAGGTAGGGTCAGGCCCAGATTTACGGCAAGGCCGCATAGGCCCAGGCCTAGGGCGGCAAAAAAATAGGGGCGGCATGCCGCCCAGCTGCATTATGGGGACGCATGCGTCCCCATTCAATTATAGCAGCTGCGCCGGCGTTTTTTCGCAGGCGCGCTGGGAAGGGGAGGTGAGGTGGGTGCTAGGACCGCGCGGCCGCCTGGTCGGACCGCGCGGCCTAGGGGCGCCCCTTATTGAAATCCGGCGCTGGGTAGGGTGGTAAAATTCCTTATGTATACTGGGAAGGGATTTCACCTTGTTTTGGAACTTATGGGACCAGAAAACCCAGCATAAAAAGGTCAGCGTAGTGAAGGCCAGGCCTATTGAGTGGAGCCCTGAGCCAAATGAAACCCGTCGGGGTAGCTATTGAAGAACCCAAGAGTTTTCCCCAGCTGTACTTTCGGTTGAGGTTGCCTGGAAGTCTTTGCCTTTCTACATTGTCAAGTTATTGTTGAGTGAATTCCCAGAAAGCTCTGAATTACGAGAAGGCCATTCTGGATAACCGGCCCCATACCTGTACACTAAAATTATTATCTTTAAGCATTTCCTGTTATGAAATAAATATGATATTTTATCATCAGTCTGAAAAATGAAGTGACAAACAACTATGAAAGCTGAAGTTGCAATTTCTCGATGGTGCTCATAGCCCAAAGGTGTCTTAATTAGTAGAACTATTCGTGCGGAGGAAAATGAAAAGAATAAGCATTCATTTAATTAAATTCGACATACTTTTCCCAATTCTTAATTAAATCCTATTTCAGTCAATAGCCTTTAAAGAGAAAACTACGTTTCTAATAAAACGTTTGGCTTCTGAAGGCTTCATACTGTCGAAAGCCTTGCTTAGGTCAATACATAGATATTGTATGTGCGTTATCAACTGGGATTATCAACAAACAGACACAGGGCACTGACTACCAGGTAGCAGTAGATAGACGGGAGCCTTAATAACCACGGGTAGTTTTAGAATAAAAAAAAGTCTTTATTTCCAAGCATCTTTAAAAACACAAACAGGTATCCTCCTGGAGCTCTTTAACTAAACCATGACGTGTCTAGTCACCTGACACGTTTGGTGCCTCTCTTTGGCACTTCATCAGAGGTGGAGTCTAGTCCTAGCTCTCTGCCTTATATAGTGTATACAATTAAAACAATATGGCCTTTAAAATTTACATATTACACTTTTGGTTTATTATCAGGCTGTAACTTTGCTATATAATTGTGGGAATCCTAATCAATCTTATACAATAATCAGAATCTAAGTTAGGGGGTATTTCTATCCATATATATTTAATTTGATTTAAAGAAAACATGAAACCTACCAATCACTGTTTAACCCCTGTGGGTGGCGTGTTTTCAATGTGAAAATCCAATATACCTCCCTTTGGTCTATCACTTTCTGCAAATCTCCTCCTCTCACTCCTAATTTGACTCATTCGATACCTTGGAATTTTATTAAGCTGAAGTTACCATTATGTTTTAAAATAATTTGTTTGCTTATGGCTGAAATTCTTCTGTGATTATGGCTGGTTTGATCCAAATTGTTTAAATCTATTGGAATGAGGTGTTCTCGCACCCGTTCCTTTAGGGTTCTGCAAGTTCAAACCACATATTGTTTGCCACACTCACATGTGGCTAGATAAATAACGCATTTAGGCGCAAATTCACTAAGCGCCGAAGCGCCGAACGCTAGCGTTAATTCGCTAACGTTTGGCATTTTTCGCTACTGCGCAAATTCATAAACGAACGCTGGCGTAAATTCGCTAGTGTTACTTCGCACACTTACTCCAGGCGAATTTTCGCTAGCTATGTAACTACGCAAATTCACTAACTTGCACAGTGTACTGAACGCTACCTTTTACGCTAGACTTCCTTCGCCACCTCAGACCAGGCGAAGCGCAATAGAGTAGATAGGGATTGTTTCAAAAAAAGTCAATTTTTTTTCTAAGTCCCAAAAAACGCTGGCGTGTTTTCTACATGATGGGTGATAGGCTGAAAAAGATCGAAAAAATTTTTGGGGCTCCCTTCCTTCCCCCTACATTTCCTGACTCGTGGCAACTTACCTAGACAGTGGGCACATGTGTAGGGCAAAATAAAATTTTTATTTGCTGATTTGAAGGTTTTCTAGGCATTTGTAGTGCTGATACGTGTTCCTCCATTGAAATTTGAATTTTGCGCCGTATGCAAATGAACCATCGCTAGCGAAACTTTGCTTCGCTTGGTGAATTAATGCTAGCGCAACTTCAAAAACTTACGCTACCCTTGTGCGCAACCTTGTGCTGAAAATACGCCTGGCGAAGTGCGGCGAATTTGCGCCTGGCGCAACTACTATTCTTAGTGAATTTGCCCCTTAGAGTCACAATTGATATAACTTCGTATAGGGAAATTCTTCCCAGTTATACTACGCAGGAAACTATCCTTTATCAATATGTGTTTGCAGACCTTACATCTATTTTTACCACATTTGTAACATCCATTTTTGTTTAACCATTTATTGCTTTCTTTTCTAGTTTTTTTTGAAGAATATAAGCTTGGGGAGACATCACTTGCAATGGTTCTATTGCGTTTGAATACAAATCTAATGTCATCTAGAACTGACTGATCTAACAATGGATCCATTCTGAGGACATCTAGTCTTTTTTTGATTATTTTCCTAATCTGGTTTGCCTGGCTGCAGCCAATAAAAGACTAGATGTCCTCAGAATGGATCCATTACTTAGGGTTACAGGTCCCCTTTAATTCAGTTTCAGATTTCCCAATAGACTTCTATTGAGTTTCATGAGATAAACCTCAAGCTGAGTTCTCCTGATCAACCAGAATCAAGGCCATAATCCAATACAGGTATGGGACCTGTTATGCACAATGCTCAGGACCTGGGCTTCTCCCGTAATTTGGATCTCCATACCTTAAGTCTACTAGAAAATCATATAAACATGAAATAAACCCAATAGACTGGTTTTGCTTCCAATAAGGATTAATTACATCTTAGTTGGGATCAGGTACAAGGTGCAATTTTTTTGCAGAGAAAAAGGAAATCATTATTAAAAATGTGAATTATTTGATTAAATTAGAGTCTATGGGAGGAGGCCTTCCCGTAATTGGAACTCTCTAGTCTAGGTAATGGGTTTCTGGATAACAGATTCCATACCTGTGTACTGTACACCTTTATTTTCTCTTTGTTTAGTGTGCTCTCCAGTTTTTGTTGAATGTTTCACAGTTGATCTATCCCCCAAGCAGTGAAACTCGGCAGTGAACTGGTTACTCCTCGCACTAAACTAATTCCCATAATCTTCTCAGTATAGTATGTGAGGGAATTTTCCATAATCTGATTTTGCCAGTGGGTAATTTTCCTCCAGATAAGTCCTGAGTCATATTTAAATAAGCTGCACTTGATCCTAGCCAACATTAAAGAGCATTCAATTCAGTGTCACTAAAGCAATTTTTACTGGCCTTTTGGCATTTTTCTAATAATTTAAAAATTAAAATACCGTATATACTCGAGTATAAGCCGTCCCGAGTATAAGCCGAGGTACCTAATTTTACCTCCAACAACTGGGAAAGCTTATTGACTCGAGTATAAGCCGAGGGTGAGAAATGCAGCAGCTTCTGGTAATTTTCAATCTCGTTTTTGGATGACTATTCTTAGGTGCCGGCTACTATTCTAAGGCGCCTTAGAATATTCTAAGGCGCCGGCGAATATTCTTTGGCGCCGGCGAATATTCTTAGGCGCCGGCTACTATTCTAAGGCGCCGGCGACCGTTTTTGCGCTTGACCCGAGTATAAGCCGAGGTAGAGTTTTTCAGCATATTTTGGGGGCTGAAAAACTCGGCTTATACTCGACTATATACGGTAGATATTTTTCAGAATAGCCCTATGTGGGTACCTATTAGGGTAAGGGCACCCAGATGATAAAGGCATAGTTCATAGCCTTATAATTACAGTGTTCCTTGAATTGTTCTAAACACACATATTGTCAGGATGACTATGGGTAATAAAGCAGCTGCCTTATAGTCTAATTTTAAAAAGAGGACACAATCCCTAGTCCCACTGACCTATTTTCTACATCTGCGCTTAACTCACGAAAACATGCCAGATGTATGGAAAACATGATTGTAGTAGTCATCTTCCAATAGTTCTGGGGCAAGACATAAAGCAAGTATTAATCCCTTAATCTCTCCTTATTTTTCCTTGAAGGGGTTGTTCACCTTTAAATTAACTGTTAGTATGATGTAAAGAGGGATATTCTGAGACACTTTGCAATTGGTTTTCATTTTTTATTATTTGTGATTTTTGAGTTATTTATCTTTATCTCCAGTTTGCAATTTCAGCAATCTGGTTGGTAGGGTCTAAATTTTCCCAGCAACCATGCACTGATTTGATCAAGAGACTGGAATATGAATAGGAGAGACCTTAATAGAAAGATGAGTAATAGAAAGTAACAATAACAATAAGGGGGTTATTTACTAAACCCCGACTTATCAAGATTTTTGGGGCAAAAACTGGATTTTTTGGAGAAAAAAAAACTTGAATTTTTTGAGATTTATTATACCCCCATGCTGCAAAAAGCCAGAATTTGAAAATCCACCATCTCAGACCTGTCAAGGTCCTGTATAAATCAATAGGAGAGGCACCAATATCAATTTGTAGATATCGTGGTTTGTGATGCATTTAGCCCAAAATCTGGGGTTTCGAGCAAAAAAATGAAAAAACTAGCGATTCAGCAAAAAGGTCGGACAAAACTGAAATTTGGGTTTTCTCATGATTTTTTTTGGGGTTTTCTCAGAACCGATTAATTTGAGTTTTTTTTTATTAATAGATAGTGTCAAATCCGGTCTGGATGTTTTGGTTTTTTTTTTTTTATAAAATATGAGATATATTTGGAGTTTATTAAATAACCCCCTAAATAGCCTCACAGATAGGGTTGCCACCTGTTCTGTTTTGACCCAGACAGCCCGGTAATTTGAAAGGCTGTCTGGGTCAAAACTTCCTACCTGGTTTTCCAAATGAGGAAAACCGGGCAGGATTCCCCATGATTCACACGCCGATCGCAGTACCATAGCCACGCCCACTGAGACACTGGCCCACCCCCCTCCGCATCACAGCCCTGCCCCTCCACATCACTGCCCTGCCCGGTCTCCACCAGCAGAAAAGGTGGCAACCCTACTCACAGAGCATTTGTTATTTTAGATGGAATCATTGACAAATAATTTAAAAAAAACTAAAAAAAAAAATAATGAAGACCAATCAAAAAGTTGTTTAGAATTGGCCATTCTATAACATATTAAATGTTAACTTAAAAGTGAACCACCCCTTTCATGCTAGCCACCACTGCACTGGGTGCCCCAAAAGAAAGAGGTCAACCATGCAATTGTGAACTGTTTTAAAATTAGTTACTATGTATAAATGAGTATTTTAACATTTAGTGGATACTCAAATTTGGATACGCTCTTACACCCTTTTGAGGGTAGGGTTGTACCTTTTTTTGGGGAGGAAATGGGCAGGGGGCGGGCCAGTGATGTCGGGGGGCGGTGACATGGGGGTGGACCAGATGATGTTGGGGGCGGGGTGGGTGACATAGGGATAACATAGGGGCTGGGACAGATGACTTTTCAATCAGCAATTGGCTGATTGCCATGTCATTCACTTCAATGTCCTAATTTGGAAGGCACTTATCACCCGGGCAGCCCTTCCAAAAACTGGGCTGTTCAGGTGAAATCCGGACAGGTGGCAACCATATTTGAGGGTGTATTTATTTGTATTATGATCTTGGGAATCCACATGAGCTCTCTCTGTACATAAACAAGTCTTCAGCACTTCCATATGCCGCTGTCAGTCTGATCTATTATTAAATTACCTTTAACTCTACTAGTTTCTGCTGTGTAAAATACTAAAATATGTCATTATAATCAACCACAAAAACTGCACTGGGATGATTATTCTTTAAACAATAAATAAATCCCTATTCTCATATGAAAATGCTTTTCCCCTGTGCACTGCTGAGTTCTGCCCCCGTAACTTACTTCAAGCAGCTGTCATGTTGGATCAGATTAAAGCAAGATTAAACTAAGAGCAATGCGCATCGCTGACTGTTAATGTAGACATGACCTGATTTTCCTTCAGAGAAAAATGCCAAGTGGGTGAACAGTAAGCAAGAAGTCTCCTTCTAAAAGAGAAAAAAAAACACAGCAGACAGCAATAATGTGAGCCCTAAATTCTAAGTTCATGCATCAAAGGCTATTCTGAGCAGTGTGCAGGCATAATAACATCGTATAGCCCTGGAGGCTGCATGTTAAATGCTACAACCCATTTAGCAAGTTGGAATATTATTTATCATTAGCTGCAGCTTGTTAAAATGATCAGAAAATCTATTAGGAACTGTAGAAGCACTGGAGATCAGTTAATGGGTTCAAAATCCCGAGAACTCTTAAAATGACCAGTGTCGGACTGGGACACCAGGGGCCCACCCAAAAACCTTAGACCAGGGGCCCACTCTCAGTACTAATATTCTTCATCTCCTCACTCAACCTTTATTCTCCTAAACTGTTTTCTTTGCATACTATAATCAATTATTCCATCTATTTAGCCTCTTTGTTCTCATAGAAATAGGGAATGGCCATGAAATAGGCCAAATGTTTAGCAGCAAGAGGGCCACTGACATCTGGGCCCCCCGAGAATTTTCCTGGCAAGTCTGACACTGGTTATTACCATAAGCTCCCCAAAAGCTGGCACCAGACGGGTTCCCTGTTGGATAGGAGCCATACTTAGGGCACAGTTGGGAGGCCAAAGTGCGGCCAAACACATGACCCACATATTAGTAGGGATGCACCGAATCCAAGATTCGGTTCGGGATTCGGCCAGGATTCGGCCTTTTTCAGCAGGATTCGGCCGAATCCTTCTGCCCAGCTGAACAGAATCTGAAACCTAATTTGCATATGCAAATTAGGGGCAGGGAGAGAAATTGCGTGACTTTTTGTCAGAAAACAAGGAAGTAAAAAATGTTTTCCCCTTCCCACCCCTAATTTGCATATGCAAATTAGGGTTCGGTTCGGTATTCGGGCGAATCCTTCGTGAAGGATTCGGGGGTTCGGCCGAATCCAAAAAAGTGGATTCGGTGCATCCCTACATATTAGATCACGTGACTGAAGTTTGCAAGAAGTGACTCCTAAGCATTTCTAGGTTGTGCGATGATCCCACATTGTAAATGGGGTCACTAGTTATTCCAGTTTTCTGTTTTGCACAGCTTTGGGGGCATTGGTTCAGAGATTGATCTTAATCGGTTCTTTAAGTGGCTGCACATACACGATGGTTGCAAAGCTATCAGACTCATCTTTAAGTTAACTATTAGTATGTTATAGAATGGATAATTGTTAGCAACTTTTCAATTGGTCTGCATTTCCTCTTATTTATGGGTGGCGACTAATCTCCCAGAAAAGCTTTCCCGCCGGCTAGAATCGCCAGGGGGATGGCACTCAGCTTGCTTTGTTTTCCGAAGTCCCCAGAGTTGCCTGACGAGGAAACGTCGGCCGAATTTGGAAAACTAAGCACTACGAGTGCCACCCTGCCAGCAATTTAGATTTTAAATGGCTTTTCGGGGGGGTGGCGGTTAGTCATCCGAAGAAGAGGTGATTTGTCACTGGGCGACTAAATCTCCCCGAATCTTAGCATGTGTCAGTAGCCTATCGTTTCTGACTCTTACAGCTTTCAAATGTGGGTCGCTGACCCCATCTAAAAAACAAATGCTCTATAAGGCCACAAATATATTGTTATTGCTACTTTTTATCAATCAATATACAATAGTTCAAAATAACTTTTTATTAATCACCTTTCTATTCAGGCCTCTACTATTCATATTCCTGTCTCTTATTCAAATCAATGCATGGTTGCTAGCAGAATTTGGACCATAGCAACCAAATTGCTGATATTGTAAACTGGAGAGCTGCCAAATAAAAAGCTAAATAGCGTAAACATGACAAATAATGAAAAATTAAAAGCAATTGCAAATTGTCTCAGAATTTTACTCTCTACGTCATACTAAAAGTTAATCAAAAGATGAACAACCCCTTTAAATATAAGCAGCTCTCCTTGGCTATGGGTTTGAGGTAGGAAGGAATATTGATCAAAATCTTTTAAAGAGGTGGTTCAACTTTTAAGTCAACTTCTAGTATGTTATAGAATGGCTTATTCTAAGCAACTTTGCAACTGGCCTTCGTTTTTTCTTTTTATAAAGCTTTTTAATTATTTGCCTTCCTCTTCTGACTCTTTCCAGCTTTCAAATGGGGGGTCACTGACCCCATCTAAAAAAACAAATGTTCTGTAAGGCTACACATGCATACCCCCCAACATTTTGGAAGTAAAAACAGGGACAAAAAATGTTTTCACACATAGAACAGCAATGTTTTAACCACGCCCCTTTATGTGGCCACACCCCTAATGACCATGTTCATTTTACAAAATTTGGCAGGTTATGAAAGTTTGAAAATATTTCTCCTTATCTAAACTGTTTTTTTTGTGTCTCAAAATTGTTACAAAGTATCTTATTTGCACTTGTCCTGTTCTGTGCTCTCTGCTAAAAGCCAATTCAGTGAGAAACTTTGTTTCTTTTTCTGGCTGTTCAGAACAGAGAAAATAGGGACTTTCCAGTACAAATGAGGGACTGCGGTTGAGCCCCGAAAAAGGGACAGTTGGGAGGTATGCAAATGTATTATTATTAATACTTTGTATTACTTTTACTCAAGCCCTCTCTTATTCATATTCCAGTCTCTTATTCAAACCATTGCATAGTTGCTAGGGTAACTTGGACCTTAGCAACCAGATTGCAAACTGGAGAGCTGCAGAATGCATAGCTTAATAATTCAAAAAGCACAAATAATTTAAAATGAAAACCAATTGCAAAATCACTCTCACTATCACTCTCTACGTCATACTGAAGGTTAATTTAAAGGTGAACAACCCCTTTAACTAAAGGGCAAAAGCAAGGGTCAGTCATTAGAAGTCTCAGCACTCCTCAGACTGTGAAGACCTCATAGAATGAATGATTTCCCTTCATTACACTACATAACTTGGTAGCGTCGCCCCCCCCTGCCAAATCTACTGAGGGTGCCCGGTGCAAACAGTCCTCTTTTATATCCTTATTATATGTTACAAGCCATATTTTTGCAATCCACCTTTGCCTGATTCAATTATCCATGGTCCCTTATTGCCTTTTTCTGTTTCCATTGCCTCTACTTCTCATTGTCATTGGTGTTCATTTATAAACACTGAGCAAATTTGCACCTGGGCAGTAACCCATGGCAACCAGTCAAATGCTTGCATTTTGAACCTGCAGGTAGCTAAAACAAAACTGATTGGTTGCTATGCGTTACTGTCCACTGGCATATTTGCCAATGCTTTTAAATGAGCCCCAATTATTGTCACCTTTTGTCTCCACAAACACTTTATTGTCAGTAGGGATGCACCGAATCAACTTTTTTGGATTCGGCCGACCCCCCGAATCCTTCACATAGAATTCGGCCGAACCGAACCCTAATTTGCATATGCAAATTAGGGATGGGAAGGGGAAAACATTTTTTACTTCCTTGTTTTCTGACAAAAAGTCACGCAATTTAACTCCCTGACCTTAGGATTCGGATTTGGTTCGGCCGGGCAGAAGGATTCGGCTGAATCCGAATCCTGCTGAAAAATGCCGAATCCTGGCCGAATCCCGAACCGAATCCTGGATTCGGTGCATCCCTAATTGTCAGTGGCTCCTTGTTGTTCTTTTTTATTGACAACCCATTCCAATCATTATTTTAGTAGACTGGTCTCTATATTCATCAGCTGACACCTTTTGGGCAACACTATGGAGCCTCATGGAGGGCTGAAGTTGCGAGCAGTCAGTCAGTCATACCTTCATCTATTCAACATCTGTGTAGAAATTTGTAGAAGAACAACAGCTGTAAAACATCATGTTGTTTAAAACAGCAAAGGTGCAAAATGCGTGGGCACTTTCCTCAGTAGAGAAATTATCAAGGAGTGACACGGCTTTTTGCCTTGTTGTTGATTGTGGCAGTTGCATTGCAGGCGCGGTTGAATAAGGTCAGACAATTAACTTGAATTAAAATAGGTACATCAGCCAGTGCCACGTTTATGGAAATGGCAAAGCTAGACAGTTGACCCAACACGGCTTATTTTTGTTGTGTGAGATTCCATGCACACAGCCAAATATTTACTGTCCAAAATAGAGTCAGGCTCATATGACTTCTTAGTTGGTGTTACATCTTCTTAATGTATCTTTCCTAAAGATCTAGTTGTGATGTCATTAAGAGCAGTAACATCTAAATAAGCTCCTCTTACTGTATACACAGATATAAATATTCTACGGTTATAAATAGTTTTTTGTTTATAGGTTGTCATTCGAGTGTTTCATTCCATGTCGACCTTTCCAACAATGACTGCACAATCTCATTCATTTGGATAGCAGAACAAGCACATCAGCAAAACTTACCAAACTAGAAGGACGACCTTGATTTTGGGGTCATGATATTTTTAAATGCTGGAAAAATAAGTATTCTGATTTTACTCTCTGTGAGTTCTTATTGAAACTGATAGAATCCTCCATTGTGATGTCTACTTATCTAGCCATCAGCTATCAGTGGGTCCAAAAGGCCCCCAGTCTCCCAAGCTTTGACTACAGAAGAACTGCATATTTATAGTATAGACCAGTGAACCCCAACCAGTAGCTTGTGAGCAACATGTTGCTCTTCAACCCCTTGGATGTTGCTCCCGGTGGCCTCCAAGCAGGTGCTTCTTTTTGAATTCCTGGCTTTAAGGCAAGCTTTAGTTACATAAAAAAACATATATATATTGCCAAACAGAGGCTCCTGTTGGCTGCAAGTCCAAACAGGGGCTACCAATACCCAATCACAGCCCTTATTTGGAAGCCCCGGGAAACTTTTTTCCAACATTATTTCATACTTGAGTGTGGCTCATGGGTAAAAAAGGTTGGGGACCCCTGGTATAGACTATGGTTTAATGTGAAAAACGATGGTGCTGTTAGCCTGCCGATATGGAGCTGCTTTTTCACTTCCCCACACTGGAGAAGACTTCATGGTCAAGCGGCAGGAAGGTGTTTAATGAATACTCCTGCCTTTGCGATGTTCTCTTATTAGTCTCTTATTTATTGTTTATTAAACATAAACACAGACATACCGATCTGCCATCAATTAAAGGGATTCTGTCATAATTTTGATGGTGTCGTTTTTATTTCTAAATGACACTGTTTACACTGCAAATAATTCATTCTACCATATAAAATGTCATTTCTGAACCAGCAAGTGTATTTTATTTAGTTTAGTAATATTGGTGTGTAGGTGCATCTCAGGTCATTTTGCCTGGTCATGTGCTTTCAGAAAGAGCCAGCACTTTAGGATGGAACTGCTTTCTGGCAGGCTGTTGTAACTGAATGTGTCTCAGTGGGACCTGGATTTTACTAGAGTGCTGTGATCTACCAGAGAGCTGTTAATTTGTGTTGCTATCTGGTTACCTTCCCATTGTTCTGCTGATGGGCTTCTGGGGGGAAAGGGAGGGGGGGATATCACTCCAACTTGCAGTGCAGTAGTAAAGAGTGACTGAAGTTTATCAGAGCACAAGTCACATGTCTGGAGGCAGCTGGGAAACTGACAATATGTCCAGCCTCATGTCAGATTTCAAAATTAAATATAAAAAAAAATCAAGCGCGCTGCGGGGAAGACGTGCTTTTGGGAGCTCCCAGGGTCCTGCAGCTTAAAAGACCCCTGCCGCTGCTGCTGAGCCCCTCCAGCCACATACCGTAACTCCGGAGGGGTTCTGTATACCCCCGCTGCTGCCCGCCTCAAAGGATTCCTTCCTGGTAGCCGCACAGTAAAGGATCCGGCTGCAGCCTGCTTGTGCCGGCTGAGCCGCGGCCTAAATTTTGCCGCACCTGCCCAGAATTCTGGGCAGAACAGACCTTTACCACTGGAATCTTTTATGCCTTTTCTTGCATCTATTGACACCTTTGCACTGGCCCTTACAATAACAGGAGCTGTGCCCCCCGTCCCCCCTGATCTGAAATATACCTTCTGTGGTTAAAGGGTATTAGCCTACTCCCGGCGGCGTGTCCAAAATGATGCCGTGAACAGACGTATCTGCCTGATTTTCCGAGGACCGAGCACACATACCCTGCTACTTACCCCATTACTCCATTACTCAGAATACTTCTTCTGTCTGGAACGATTGACAAAGATGAGGAGGAATACCCCCAAACCAAAACCGGAGACTGCCTCTCGCCTCGAGCGCTTTGCACGAGATCAACCGCACCCGCCGTCTCCCGGCCAGGCCTCTCAGCCACCCTCTCCTCCAGACCTAACCCTGGTTCCACCGGCAACACCTCCTGAACCCACCCTGGGAGATGTACTATCCGCAATTATGGAGAGCCGCGCATCTACCACAGCACAATTTGAGGAAATCCAAATTGACCTATCCTTGCTGCGCCAGGACCTACAAAAGGTGAGGAAGTGTATTACGGCCCTAGAAACCAGGGTGTCAGAAATTGATGACGCCATGCCCCCGTTTCAAACTGATATCCAGGCCATGAAAACCCAACTGAAGGCAGCCATTGATAAAGCAGATGACCTAGAAAATAGGTCAAGACGCAATAACATCAGAATAATAGGTCTGCCTGGGCGGCTGGAGGGGAATAACCCTCCATTGTTTATAGAAAATTGGCTCAAAGAGACTCTAGGCACAAATACCTTCTCTCAAGTCTTTATTGTGGAAAGAGCTCATAGAGTTCCATCAAAACCCCCACCACCCGGTGCTCCCCTGCGCCCTTTTCTCCTAAAACTGCTCAACTACAGAGATAGGGATGCGGCCCTTACAGCAGCCAGAGTGAAAGGCCCGATTCGCTTCCAAGGGGCAACAGTATCACTTTACCCTGACTTTTCACCTACCATTCAAAAACAAAGGGCTGAATTTACAAGGGTAAAGGCTCGACAAATCAAGTACAGTATGCAATACCCTGCACGGATGCGCATTCAAGATGGCGACTGCGCACACTTCTTCACCTCACCTAAGGAAGTGGAAGACTGGCTCAACCAACAAGGCGTTCGCCAATCTTCCAACCGGAATCCCAGACCTGACTAGCTAGCAACCTCCTAGAATCCCCAATTCTGATCCAGCCCACAAGGATCTCTGCAAGTTGTTGTTTCCCACACCCACTAGGGCAATCTATTGACTTTGGCAGTTTGACTCAAATACTCTTACCCCAACATTATTCTGCAGGACCGTGCTTATTCCACTCAAACTATCTTAGATACTAGCAATGTAGAGCTGACTATTTGGTGACCATCGCCTAATGTTGGGTAAGCATGCAAATAAACACCCCAGCTGTCCCTCAAACATAACTGTCCAGTTTCCCTTTGTTCTACCCATGGAACGCTTACCCCCTAACGTTTTTGCCTAAGGGATCAGCCCTGCAACTCTCCAAAACGGTCACCACAGAGGAGGCATGGTCCTCTTTTGCATCCTAAGGACACCATTTACTACCTGCAAAAAAATGGAGATACAACTGACTTGAAGGAGTTTGTTAATAATCCTGCAGTTTATAGTTTCCCCCCACTTTTTTTTTTTTTCCCTTCCCGGCCACGTTGGTACCCTACTGTGGGCCGCACCTGGTCTTTTCTTACGGGGCAACTGCCCAATATTTCAGCTCGGTGCCTGACAACAGGCAGTTACTAACTTTAACACCCGCCCTAGACCCCCGGATAGGGACTGTTTCTTAGCAGATGTCTAGGGGATAACCCCCATTATTGTTATAGATTGTTATGGGTAATTGACTCACCCGAGTTTGGGGGGTGAGTAGGGAGGGTTGGGGATGTATATATTTTGGGTTTGTATATCATTCTATTTTGCAGACTATTCACTCTCAATTGCATGGCATAGTAACTAAGCATGTTGCACTTTATATGTTTCTCTTACTGATGTACCTGAAGGGATGGACACTTCTCTGGCTCGGCATATACCTGCTACTGTATGCTATGGCTAATATATCAATACTTTCTTGGAACGTGAGGGCCTTAATTCCAAATTTAAAAGGAGCTTGTTGTTTAATTACCTCAAGAGATATCCTCCCTCTATCCTTCTCCTCCAGGAGACACATCTCTCCGGGCAAAAAGTTCTCGCACTTAAGAAACCATGGGTGGGGGGCGTGGCCGAGTGGGTTCCTGTGAAGGCGCATTTTCCAGCGCTCCCGGGGCTCCAGACTGAAAGGGGCCCAATACTCCCCTTACACCTACCCACCTCTCTGCAGAGCGAGCCCGCTGCGGAGGGGAGTGCATCCGCCACCTGAGGCTGGAGGAACTGAGTCTCTGGCAGCGGCGGCTCCAGAGCACGGGCCGAGGCCTAGCGGCGTGAGTGAAGCCGCGGCCTGGAGTAGTTGCGGCTCCAGGTGGAGGGCGGACCATTGGCGCGGTTCCCCAAAGCAGCGCCTCCAGGTTTACACCAACGGCAGGGGGAGTGTTTGGAGTCCTGGGGGACCCCTTACTATAGCCCACGATTAAGCTACAATACAGCAGGGGAGGTGCATCAGGCTCTAAACACCCACATCCTGTGGAGAGCTTACACAGCCGACATACCCATTTCCTTGGGCCCCTCCACTAATATCCTGCCCTGCACAAGTTGAGACCACACATTGTAGGGGGCTGTGTGGCTGGAAAAATTAACTAACCAAAGGCGCTGTGCTTTAGCTCCATACCCCTGATAATATCCTGGACGACAGCTGTCTGACTCACCTGGCACTGCGGATCCTGACTTTAAGCAACCCACAAGGGAAGGTATCCCAGCAGAGAAGAGATGGGAAAAAAAAAAAGCAGCACAGAAACGGATTGATGGCTACACAAAACCCACAAAAGCATCACGAGAGCCAAGTCAGGGTGACGATGTGGCTCATTCTGACGAGCTAGAGAGTCCAGCCATGGTTGCTCTGCACGATCCAGGGCCGGCGGACCAAGACACTCAACTCCTACTGCAGGCAATCGCGGATTCCAAAGAGGTTCTTACCAACAAACTTGCAGCTACCAGCTCAACCCTCACTTCAAAAATTGAAGAGGTGCGTGTTGACCTTTCTCTCCTGAGGCAAGACCTGCAGGCAGTCCGAGAGCGCACGACAGAGGTGGAACGCAGGACTGGGCTGTTGGAGGACGAGGTGGGACCACTTGCCCAGCAAGTACAACACCTTCAGAGGGAACACACGATTATGGCCTCTAGAGTGGACGACCTGGAGAACCGCAACCGCAGATCTAACCTCAGAATAGTGGGCCTGCCAGAAGGGTGCGAGGGGGCCAAAACCGAAGACTTTATTGAAAGATGGCTTCAGGACACATTGGTCCCTCCACCTTCTCCCAACACTTTGTGGTGGGTTCCAGCCAGACGACTGCCTCCGGGAGCACCACCGCGGCCATTGATCCTCAAGTTGCTCAACTACAGAGACCGAGATGCCGCACTAAGAGCTGCCAGAGAAAAAGGCGACATTACCTTCCAAAATGCGAGAGTCTCTCTGTATCCAGAAGAAAAGGGGATCATTCACTGAGGCTCGCCGCAGACTGAGAGAGTGGGGGTTTAAATATGCCATGCTTTACCCAGCCAAAATGAGGATCCTGGATGGGGAAAAAGCTCTTTTCTTTGACACCCCGGGAGACATCATCCAGTGGTTGGAGCATCGGCCTTCCTCTCCTAGACGGCCCATTCCATAGCCCGGAGGATGGATCTTCGACAGGTCGTATATTGTGTTTATTGCCAACAAACTGTTTGGAATTTTCCCCGTCTTTCTCTAACTGTTTCCTTTGTGTATACGGGTCCAATCTTCTGATTATAACTTATACTGAGATGCATATGGATTCCTTCATCACCAAAAGACAGCCTCTCTGACTCATAGCATCCTCGAGGCCAGCTTAATATGTTTTCTTTTGTTATCCTTTTTCTCCTCCTGTACCAAAAGGTGAGACCATTTTTGGCAGAATTAAGTTGGACATTCGTCCCCAAAATAACTGTCTAGATGGAGCTCTTGCGCAGCACCTCTTAAGGCCCTATAGGGCATCACAGCAGTTAGGGGGAAATACTGGTTTACATTCCCTAGTAGTTGAAGTTGTACTCTGTATAGGGTCTGATGTATCCCCGGGTTGGGGGGGGATACCAGGTGGGGGATAACTTGTTGACTCAAGTTGGGCTTCTTACGGTCTATATGTTTTATATGTTTTTCTTGCTACCCCTTGTCTTACAATTCTAACCGCAACAAGTACTCAGGGCTTCAAGTATGGCCTAGATCTCCTCCTGGACATCCGTATTAGGTCCCAGTGGGAATGATAGTCATGGTGTCCCGACAGAAAACGATACAAGTAGTGTCAAGGAACACGCGCGGTCTAAATAACCGCATCAAATGTTCTATTATCCTAGACTATCTTAAAAAAACAAGGGCAGATATCTGTATGCTCCAAGAGACACATCTCACGGGAAGAAAAGTACTGGCACTGAGACGGGCCTGGGTGGGCAGCCTTTATCATGCTGAGTACCTCACATTTCAGAGGGGTGGCAATTCTCACTAGGAAGGGGCTAGGTCTGGGAGTAGAACACCTGCGAACGGACACGAAAGGTAGATATGTTGTCCTAAAATGCCTGTTGTTGAATCAATGCCTTATAATCATTAATGTGTATGCCCCTCCACCTTTCACTGTACTCCTTCTCGATGAGATACTAACACATGTTACAAATATGGGGCAGTACCCGACTATATGGTTGGGGGATTTCAATGCAGTCCCTGATTCTTCCATGGATAGGCTCAGGCCTTCAGCCCAGGACTCCTCAATTTTCCCAAACTGGATAGCGGGAGCAGGACTACTAGATGCGTGGAGGTTCAATATGTAGTGAAGTTGAGAAAGGGCCAGGTGCCCGAAACATGTTGTGTGGTAATGGAATAAAAGCCTAATTGCAGTTAAGCTGCGTTTGTGAGTGCTTCCAAAACTTCACTACATATTGAATCTATAAAGGGATGCCAGAGGCGGAGCACCCAAGGAATCACCACAAGAAATTTTTGAAATAACGCTAATCAGTGTAAAAAGTCGTTTGGAGTAGATGCGTGGAGGTGCAAACATCCCACTGTTAAGCAGTACTCCTGTTACACTGTAGCAACCTCAGCGCTATCCCGCATAGACCTTGCTTTAGTAAACCAAGAGGCACTCCACCTTATCCTAAATGCAGAATTCTTGCCCCGGGTGTGCTCTGACCACGCACCCCTACAATTAACCCTCCAACTCCCCGGCCCTGAGCAAACTTTCCCTTGGCGATTGGCCCCAAAATGGATTCACAACCAATGTGTACTAGAGAGTTTCCAGCCCCAACTGAAAGAATTTTGGGAAATAAACGCAGACACTGCAACAGCAGCGACAGTTTGGGACACATGTAAAGCGTGGACTAGGGGTGCGTATATTTCACTCATTAAGAAGGAGCGTATTAGAATAGAGGGGGACATAGAGAGGGCCAAAACGGACCTGCTGGTTGCTGAAAATAACCTAACTCAGGGGGATAGCCCCTTACACAGACAAGCCCTAGCGACAGCGCAAAGATCTATAGATCTCCTGCTTACCGATAAATACTCCCAGTTCGAAGTGAATAGACGGGCTGCCTGGTATGATAGAGGAGATAAGAGTGGCAAATTGCTTGCGCTATTAGCAAAGGACCCCACGCAGCTGACAGTCATACCTAGATTGATTTCACCCTCCGGGGAGGAGCTCTTAGACGCTGAAGCAATAGCAAATGCCTTTGGGATTTTTTACAGAGATCTATATTAGGGATGCACCGAATCCACTATTTTGGATTCGGCCGAACCCCCGAATCCTTTGTGAAAGATTCGGCCGAATACCGAACCGAATCTGAACCCTAATTTGCATATGCAAATTAGGGGTGGGAAGGGGAAAACATTTTTTACTTCCTCGTTTCTGACAAAAAGTCACGTGATTTCCCTCCCGCCCCTAATTTGCGTATGCAAATTAGGGTTCGGATTTGGTTCGGCCAGGCAGAAGGATTCGGCCGAATCCGAATCCTGCTGAAAAAGGCTGAATCCTGCCCGAACCGAATCCTGGATTCGGTGCATCCCTAATATAAATAAAGATATACATGTATACCCGTCTACTTCCAAATATTTATATCATATAAATACACTAGGAAAATAAAAACTAAGACTAGGTATGGTTATCCTTTAAGATATGGCTTATATTGTGGCCAGTGATGTTATTTCTGGCCCAGAAACAGTCAACAGAATTGTCATTTTCTTTGGCCGGTTCTAAAAGGGGCCAAGACATATCATTTGTCAAGTTTAAGAGGGACGTGAGGAGCTAATGAAATTTAGTGATTTAGCAGAACTGAATTCATCAACGATGTTCGATAAAGGAAATTCAGTTGAATGAGCGCCATTGAAGTCTACATGGGGAATGATTAAAAGAGCATGGGAACAGGGCACACAAGGATATAACTTTACATCCCTAAGACTCACCAACTTCAGCAAACCTAAGCCCTGAAGTGATAGGATCTGTCATTTCTTTCAAGCGCGATTTTAGGGCACCTCTGAAATCTCTTTTAATTCCAATTAGAAACATTTTTCTCTGCTGATGAAAGATCTCCAATGGCACACACATAAGAATCATTGTGCTGCAATAAATTGAACATATCTGAAGTGTGAGCTCTTTTTTTGGTATGTCTCTTTAGATCTGTGTTTAAAAATACAGAATAAATATATGTGTGTGTTCCTTTACACCAAGCCCATTCATCTAGTGCAAACTGACTTTATATAATTAAACTATACCTTCTGTTTAAAATGTGTTAAAATGTTTTTTTTTTATCTCAATATGGGCTGTGAAGTTTATACAAGAGCTAGTTCCACGTGTTCATTAAAGGAAAACTATACCCCAAAATAAACACCTGAGCAACAGATAGTTTATATCAAATTAAGTGGCATATTAAAGAATCTTATTAACTGAAATATATATTTAAATAAATATTGTCCTTTTACATCTCTTGCCTTGAGCCACCATTTCATGATGGTCTGTGTGCTGCCTCAGAGATCACCTGACCAGAAATACTACAGCTCTAACTGTAATAGGAAGAAGTGTGGAAGCAAAAGACATAACTCAGTCTGTTAATTGGCTCATGTGACCTAACAAGTATGGTTTGTTTGTGTGCACCGTGAATCCTAGGATCCCAGGGGGTGGCCCTTATTCTTTAAAATGGCAGTTTTCTATTTATGATTACCCAGTGGCACATACTACTAAAAATATATTATTATAAAAAATGGTTTATTTACATGAAGCAGGGTTTTACACATATCCAATCACAGTGGTTCAATTGAACTTCAGTAATGTGCTGGCTGAAACTCTCAGGTGTGTGAAAGTGTGATCTAGTCACAATGGTACCATGACTTTCATTCAGGCAGCTGTTAATCTTTTAGTTTACATGAGTGGAAGTGTGAATTGTTGTGAAGCCACCGGGGTAAGGATGTCAAGAAAAATGCTAAATGTCCAGTTGTCTTTGACTTAATTCTACTTGATAATGGATGTCAAATCGGCATTGTATGTTGATGACAAGCGGTGTCACAGGCCCCCTCCTCTGTTCAGGGATGGTTTTTCCAGTTTGGCATAAATGGCCTCTTACACGTCTATTTCAAACCATCTGTCCTCTCTTTCCAAAATGTGCACATTGTTGTCTTTAAAGGGATACTGCCATGAATCAGTTAATAGTGATGCTCCAGCAGAATTATGCACTGAAATCCATTTCTCAAAAGAGCAAACAGATTTTTTTATATTTAATTTTGAAATCTGACATGGTACTAGACATTTTGTCAATTTCCCAGCTGCCCCAAGTCATGTGACTTGAGCTCTGATAAACTTCAATCACTCTTTACTGCTGTACTGCAAGTTGGCGTGATATCATCCCCCTCCCTTTTTCCCCCTAGCAGCCAAACAAAAGAACAATGGGAAGGTAACCAGATAGCAGCTCCCTAACACAAGATAACAGCTGCCTGGTAGATCTAAGAACAACACTCAATAGTAAAAACCCATGTCCCACTGAGACACATTCAGTTACATTGAGAAGGAAAAACAGCAGCCTGCCAAAAAGCATTTCTCTCCTAAAGTGCAGGCACAAGTCACATGACCTGGGGCAGCTGGGAAATTGACAAAATGTCTAGCCCCATGTCAGATTTCAAAATTGAATATAAAAAAATCTGTTTGCTCTTTTGAGAAATGGATTTCAGTGCAGAATTCTACTGGAGCAGCAGTATTAACTGATTCATTTTGAAAAAAAATGTTTTCCCATGACAGTATCCCTTTAAAGAAATGTCCATTTTCCTTGAGATGTAGATAGTCTGCTGAGTCTAGTCCTGAAGAGTTAACCCTTCTATGTTCGACCAATCTCTAAGAAAGCATAGACCAAATTGCTCTTTATGTGCTTTGGTGTTGGGTCTTTAGGGTGCACAAACTTCTGTCTTAGGGTGTTGCTGGGTTTGAAATACACAGGGATGGGATGTTTCTTGAAAAGTATCCTAAATTTTTCTGGTGTTCCAGCCACATAAAGGCCAATGAGGCACTGGAGCAATAAATGATCAATATCAGTGCAATCTGTGAGGAGACAGCACAATGTGACACCATATGCAGATAACATGTGTAGTCTATGGTTCTTCTCTAGGGTTTTTAATGCCTCATGTGATCCAGATCCTTACAACAGAAATGAATCAGGGAGAAAAGTATGCCTGAATCCTTCTTCAGTACTGCAGTAACTTCACTTAGGCAAGCAGAAACTAGGGGAGAGCTACTCCCTTCTATCTCTCCTGCTTGGAGCATAGGCTGCTCCGGCTAGCTAAATCTATCTGTCTCACGTTCCATGAAGTAACCTGTATCTGATCCCAGGTTCCCTGGAGTCCCAGATCAGCAACTGAAGACCAAATAAACTTGAAATCCTTACTTTGGAGTTCCCAAATGGTTTATAGTGTTACAGCCCCCACAGTGAAGAAGGAAGATTTGATTCCATTGAACTTCCACTGAGCCCTTATGTAATTAGTCTCTTGAAATACATAAACACAATACCTAAACATTTGCACCTTCCCTAAGCATGGGCTTAAAAATAGGAGCAACAGATCTAGTAACTCTTGGAGGTCTTTAGACAGTTAGGTGCACCCTACAAAAGCTGGCTGAATGAATCAGTATCTGCTACCCACACAGAGAAGGTATTCACTTGCTGTCTTGCTTAAAATAATAATACACAAAGTGTGTCTAATGGATGAACATACCCACAATTTTACTTGGTATGGAACCTGAAAAACTATTTCTGCACCACTGCAGTTTATTGCATCCACAGAAATGATTTCACAACCCATGTAACCACATTCAGTGCAGCTCAGTTATTGTTTATGTCTTCTAGGCTAGACACTGACTTTGTGCAGAGTATTTGCCTCCAAGATGTTTGTTCCCAATGGGACCTCCCTTAGTAAACATTAACACCTAAGTTAATTGACTCAAGTTGCATAAAAGCGACCAACCAAATGCTACATACACCGCTTTGATGGCTTTCAGCTTATGTATTTGCAATGCTGCTTTTGATTTTTCTCTTTGAAGCATGAATATCCATTGGGATAATGGAGCCTTTGTCACACCAGATGGAGGATCCAAGCAGTGAAAACATGAGATGTTGGATGGTGTGACCTTGTTTCCTACATCTGTTAATAGAGAGTTTCGAAGGTGATGCTAGATGGAAGTCTTAAGGAAAAAACATAAAACAGTCAAGAATATATTCATACTATCAGCCACTGCTCTGTGTAGAGACACGCTCTTGGGGCAAGCACAAGGTTTGCACAGGAGAGATTCCACTATATTTTCATTATCTCTGGATACACATGAGCTACTGTTTTGTCTTCAATATTCAAGAAACCTTCTGTAGAAAAGTCTACAAATCCCACTACCTTACAAAGAGACCCAACAATATTTCCGTTCTGGAAGTGGAATTCCTCCTGACACCTGTAATTCGCCCCCCATAATGTGGACAATGTTTTTTGTTTAGTTGAATTATTATTTGTTTGTTTTAAAATATTTTGACAAGCAAATATTTTTGCCAGCAAAAACAGATATCAGTGTTGTGATATGATGTTGGGGTACATCAGGTAACTTGAGGTTTGGGGACCACTCTTGAATACATTTACTGTTAATATAAATTAATTTTGTTACAGCAGAGCCACCTGCTGGTCATTTTCTGACCAGTCTGACCACCAAGTAGTCAAGGAAGTTGTCAGGAGAAAGAAAGAGGCTTCTCGGATGTTTGTCCGCTTAGGAAAGATGTGAGAAAGGTTTCTAATTTTATTCCTAAGCAGAAGAACATCAGATTTGCCTATTTCTTTCTCCTGACAACTTCCTTGACTACTTGGTGGTCAGACTCGACAGAAAATGACCAGCAGGTGGCTCTGCTGTAACAAAATTCATTCATGTATCCCTTAATATCTTGGAATAAAAACAAAATAAATAATGAATGTACATTTCAAAAGTGTTTAGAATAGCCCCCTCATAAATTTTACATTCGCTTATTTTAAAGGTTTATTTATCCTTTCAGCACGTTCTGTTATGTTTCATCACATCTTCTCTTCAGTCTTTCTCTTCTGCCAAGGTGGGAAAGAGGTCCAGAATGTACCCCACATTTTGAGGATTGTTAATCACAGGGTTGCTGTCAGTAAAGAGAGCTGTTGTGAATGCAGTATTCTAGGTACAGGTATGGGATCTGTTATCAGGAAACCCGTTATCCAGCTCCAAATTAACAGATTTTTAAAAATTATTTCCTTTTTTTCTGTAATAATAAAACAGTACCTTTTTTCACTTGAAAAAGGATCCTTGTCAACTCGAAACATGTTGTGCAGGGCCACTTCTGCCATGAGGCAAGGTGAAACCCTTGCCTCAGGCGGCAGCGTGCGGCCAGTTACAAGGGGCGGCAAAAAGCCGCCTCTTGTAACTTTAAGAGCCGAACTTCCGGGTTTTAACCCGGAAATTCGGCTCCGCTAGTGCAAAGAGCGCTATTGCGCTCAATGCACTAGCGATACTGCCCCCTGAAACCCGCTCCGACGCTAATTTTTAAGCGCGGAGCGGGAGAGGAGGGGGGCGGCATCTGGGCTGCTGCCTCAGGCGGCAGCAGCCCCAGAATCGGCGCTGATGTTGTGGAATTTGGAATAAAATGTTGGAGCACAGTACTGCGGATGTTTGTGGCCTCCTTCATACTAAGTGAATTGTCGAATAATTGGCCTTCAAGGTGTGACCTAACTAAGAAGGTCAGCCCACTTAATAAGAAGTTAAGGGACATGCTGGGAAAACTGTATAAAACAGTAGCTTGTACTTGATCCCAACAAAGATATAATTAATCCTTATTGGAGGCAAAACCAGCCTGTTGGGTTTATTTAGGGGCAGATTTATTATGGGTCAAATTGAAAATTTGAATTTTCTAAATTTTTTTATGGTCAAAACTTTCAAATTCAACTAGGGAATTATCCAAACTTGATTCGAGTTTTTTCAAAAACTCAAATTCGATTTTCACGAGTTATCATACTTTGGCCCTTTAAGAATTCGAATTTGACTATTCGCGACCTAAAACATGCCGAATTACTGTTTAAGTCAATGGGAGAGGTCCAGGGATCAATTTGGAGATGTTTGCAGCCTTCCTGACTATAGAGTTTTTTTCTGAGAAAAATCGAGTTTGATCTAATTCCATTTGAATTCGATTCGAGTTTTCGGATAGTTTAAATTCCTCCAATTTTTAAAAAATTCTATTTTATTAATACATTTGGTCGAATTTCGAATTCATTCGAATTTAAGTGAGTTTTAATTGAGAAGGAAACTCTGTTTGCACTTGGGGGTGGCAAATGTTAGGCACCCCGAAGTGATTGTATTGACTTACCTGAAACCCACAAAAATAGCTCGAAATTTGAATTTTTTCAATTCGAAAATTCCCCTCAGCCTTTGATAAATCTTCCCCATAATGTTTAAATGATTTTCTAGTAGACTTAAGGTATGAAGATCCAAATTACACAAAAACCCCAGGTTACTGGCATTCTGGATAACAGGTTCCATACATGTATATGAAAATATGTTTGCACCATTCAATCTATTGTGTAGATATACATTCCCTATGAATATCTGTGTAACTGACCATCACATGGGGACCTTCCATTCACTGCTTCATGCTCCTTTGTGGGGTCAGACTCACAGTTTGTGGATCTCTGTTGTAATGAAAAAGAACCTGTTTCTTTAGCTGATGGTGCAATGGGATGGGAACATTCTATACAGTGGAATTTGATGCATCAATGAACAGTGATGCTACAGTCTCAACAAATGTATTTTGAACTGGTTATGTATGTCCGACATTGTTATTATTATACACTCCTTCCAGGAAATAAAGGCAGATTAGCAGACTTCTTATTAAACTGACTGATGAGATAAGGACCTTAAATTCTTTTCAGCAGGGACTGATGTGATGATGATAAATATTAAAATACTAAAAAAGTTTCAAAGGATTTGCTCCATGCAGACTCTGAATTTACCTAAAAACAAGATTGCTTTTAAACCAATTACCAATGATAGGGTTGGGTGTACACAAATTCTCTATATACAATAGTAGGTTTACTAAGGTATCATGCTGTGTGGAAAATAAGAATAATAATAGTCACTTTACTTAAAGGGCATGTAAAGTCTAAAATAGAATAAGGCTAGAAATGCTGTATTTTGTATACTAAACATAAACATGAACTTACTGCACCACAAGCCTAATCAAACAAATGATTTATGCTTTCAAAGTTGGCTACAGGGGGTCACCATCTTGTAACTTTGTTAAACATCTTTGCAAGACTAAGACTGTGCACATGCTCAGTGTGGTCTGAGCTGCTTAGGGATCGTCATAAACAAAGCTGCTTGAGTTCTGCATGGCTGGGAAGTAAGACGGGGGCTCCCCCTGCTGTTCATAAGTATGATTGTTTCCCTGCAGAGCAGTTAGGGACCATCTGACAATTCCTATCCACAGCAGTAAATGAAGGGAGAATTTCACTGCATACAGTGAGGGTTTCTTATAAAAACGGTACACATTTTTAAACTAAAGTATATTTGGAGATCGGTTTCTTTTTCATTAAAAAACTAAAAATGGGATTTTATTGTTTTGCCTTTACATGCCCTTTAAATATATAGGGGAAGTTGGGGGAATATAGTGGCTGATGTTATTTATGAAGGTTGAGTCTTCTCGGAAATTGTTCTCTTCCTAGTGATGCACAACCCACTCCAGGCTATAAAATCTGTGAACATTTTAAGGTGAGTTTGCAAAATAGCGAAATACAAGAATAACTGGTCAATAGTCTGATGGTATCGAACAGATTTACTTATACTGCCAATGCTTAAAATAGCTGATTATTATTATAGATGTTTGAAAGTCTTGCAGTGTTAGCTTACGGTATATGCTGTACTAAATATAGTAAGTAGAATTTATTGACAATTATTTACCATCAGCAACCTCCATACTTAATGCATCTAATTTTGCCAACATCATCCTATTGTACCTGCTATCCCACAGTTACACTCCCTTCCCAGAGACTATTATCCCACTGTTACTATAGGCACTATCTCTCCCTACTATACCTGCTATCCCACAGTCACACTCCCTTCCCAGAGACTATTATCCCACTGTTACTATAGGCACTATCTCTCCCTACTATACCTGCTATCCCACAGTCACACTCCCTTCCCAGAGACTATTATCCCACTGTTACTATAGACACCATCTCTCCCTACTATACCTGCTATCCCACAGTCACACTCCCTTCCCAGAGACTATTATCCACTGTTACTATAGACACAATCTCTCCCTACTATACCTGCTATCCCACAGTCACTCTCCCTTCCCAGAGACTATTATCCACTGTTACTATAGGCACCATCTCTCCCTACTATACCTGCTATCCCACAATCACACTCTCTTTCCAGAGACTATTATTCCACTGTTACTATAGACACCATCTCTCCCTACTATACCTGCTATCCCACAGTCACACTCCCTTCCCAGAGACTATTATCCCACTATTACTATAGACACCATCTCTCCCTACTATACCTGCTATCCCATGGTCACACTCCCTTCCCAGGGGTCCACTCTCTATTATTCCAGGGGTCACTGCTATTATTCTTCCTCTTCTCACTCAACCTCTATTCTCCTAGTCTCTTTTCTTTACATACTATAATATATTATTCTATCTATTTAGCCACTTTGAATGGCCATGAAATAGGCCAAATGTCTTGCAGTTTGAGGGCCCACTGACACCTGGGCCCACCGGTACTTTTCCTGGTGCCCGGTGGACCAGTGCGACACTGTATATGGCGTCACCCTCACTTTCCGAATGAAAGTTCTACCAGTGAGCAACAGTTAACATTTATAGTGAAAACACGTAAATGTGAACACAACTTAAAAACAGGTGTTTTTTCTTATTGTGCCTGTTATGCATGCTAATGGATAAAACAATTTCTGTTTGGAGAGATTGAAATTGTTCAGGACATGTAATAATGTTAAGAGTAAGGAAACAGAAGAAGGAAGTGATATTTTATTATTGTTTTATGCATAAAAAAAGTTATTTCCTGTTACATTCTGGATAAAATTTCCTTGTGACATGACAGCACTTTTAGCAGGAAAGTTTAAAAAGGAAAAGTTATAGAAAAAAAACGGAATTCTATTCTTCTAAAGGAAATTTTATCAGTTCTATTACTAGATTTGGTGTTATTTTAAATTTCTATAAATGAACAATAAGACATATAAGCTATGGTTAGTTGTTAGGGCTCAGGGGTATAGGGCTCGTGTTCATACATGTCATTCTTTTAAATGTATATGTTTCTAGTAGTTATATCTTTTGCCCCATTATTTCCATCCAACCTGATTTGTGACTTTGTCTTCCATGTTTCCAAGCATTAGAGTTAATCTGTGTTGAGGGATTACATTAAAATCTGAATTTGAAAAATCTTTTGTTTTATAGAGCAGGAATTGTGCCAGTCCTTGAATAATGAATGTATCCCTTATCTGACCCGCTTCATGTGCCAGTGCTGGGTAAGAAATATTCCACAGTATGCTCTAGGCAAGTGCTGTCCAACTTCTATGGTACCGAGGGCCGGAATTTTTCCAATCTACATGGTGGAGGGCCGATAGCACAAACCAGTGTTAGCCACTCCCTGTTTTTGACCACACCCACTTTAAACCACACCCATGTTACCGCAAGACCATGTCCACATAATAGCACACCAAAAAACCAAATGGTTGATGCTCACAGGGGATCAGGGCCGGAACTTGGGGTAGGCAGAGTAGGCGGCTTTCTAGGACGCCATCATTGAGGGGCGCACTTGTCAAGTGTTTATTTAATTAATTTGTTTCAGTAATCATGGTCACCCAGTTGGGTGGAATCCATCTCCTTCCCCTACTCCCTCTTGCCGGCAAGTAATAGCTCCTTCTGTGAGGTGCACCGTGATGTGCATGTATGCGTCAATGACATCACCGATGTGTTGGGTGACAGAGAGAGAGAGGCAGAGAGCTGGGGGGCTGCTTGGTGTGACTCTCGCTGCTCTCAGCCTTGCACATTTGCACTGAACTGAAGACTTTCTTTCTATTACTGTAAAGTGTGCTGGCACAGCCAGGTACAGATTTGGTGCCCATATATTTGCTGTTGCTGCTGGGCAGGGCGCTGGCACAGGTATATAAATACTTGGGGGCAAAATTATGTGATCAGGTTTATTTTTGGCTGCTGCTGACACAGGTAAAGATTGGGGGCAATATGATGGCTGCAGGAGGGCTGTATGATGGATGGCTGCTGAGCTTGCTGGTACAGGTACAGGGGGCAGTAATATAAATGAAAACGTGTTGTACATTTTCTTGCTTTCTTTATTTAAAAACCATCATGGTAAGGAGGGAAATGGAAATGCAGGACAGGGGGGCACTGAGTAAAGCTCTTGCCTAGGGTGCCAAACTACCTTGTGCCTGATGTGAGGATGTCACTCATATGTGAAAACAGCTAAATCATATTAAAGTGGACCTGTCACCCAGACACAAAAATCCATATAATAAAAGTCCTTTTCAAATTAAACATGAAATCCAATTTCTATTTTTTATTAAAGCATTCATAGCTGTTGTAAGCTCATTTAAAAATCTCAGCGGTCAATCAAATATTGTCTGCCACTCCTCTATGCCAGTGGCATAGAGGCGGGGCAGACAATTACTTTCACTTTCCATTCAGCACTTCCTAGATGTCACTGCTCTCCCCACATTCCCCCAGTTCTCTTCACCATTTAATTGTGTAGCCAGTGCATGGGGATGGACAGATTCTGAGATGATACAAGGCTTGTCTTAATAACAGTGTCCACAAAATGGCTGCTGCCTGCTTGCTATAATTTTGAAATCCCAGACTGAAGGAAGCAAGATTCAAATAATTTATATAGTGCAATTAAAGTTCATTTTGCTTGACTAATGTGATAAAATAGGATTTTGAATAATTTTTTTGGGTGACGGGTCCCCTTTAAGACATACCCATAAATCCATATGCTTCCTCCTCCCTTGTGTATAATACAGTACCCCAGCATACTGTATGATTAAACACCTTAGGGGCCAAACAAAATAGAACATAAGCAAACTCCACATACTGCTTCTGCAAACATTCTTTTGAAAAAAGCTTCATTTATTTGTTTGTGAGATCCCAGCAAACATTTCGGGGACGTGCCCCTTCATCCAGTGCACGTCCCTGAAACGTTTGCTGGGATCTCACAAACAAATAAATGAAGCTTTTTTCAAAAGAATGTTTGCAGAAGCAGTATGTGGAGTGTGCCTATGTTCTATTTTGTTTGGAGTATAAGAAGGCTTTTGGTTTGCAGCAGGGCCTCAATGGAGCACATCCAGTGAGTCATAAAGTTTTTTGTTTATACGAAACAAGTTTTGCGGGGAATGAGTTTAAAAGTTTGAACACCTTAGGGGCCACTAACAATAATTTTCAAATGCTAACAAACCCCCAGAACAAATAACAAAGTATGACACACACAGGGAGCATAGGGAAGGCAGAACAGAGCAGGAGACAGGAATCAGGAGCAGTCTAATATGTACTCCATACAGTGACACAGTGCTGGGGCCCCATTAGCATTTTGTATAAGTGTGAACAGGTGAACAATGTGGGCAGTTTCAGTCTGGGTCTCAGGTAGAACAATACAGGCCTTTAGTATGAGAACAATAGACGTGTCACAAGTGTGAACAATACAGGGGGATCACAGGTGTGAACAATACAGGGGATTAGTCTGAATTTGATGTTAAAACAATGCAGGGGCCAGTTAATCTCTGTAGTGATACCTTTTAAAGTTTACACATGGTAAGTAGAGGGGGGGTTGCAGGCCCGCGGGCCGCCAGTTGGACAACCCTGCTCTAGGCAGTATACAAGGGCTACAGTGAGACGAGAAGTGACCGAGCTCCTATTGCTTTTGAGGTACAATACCCAGCATCCCCTGACAGCCTTTCATGCACAAAAAGGAGATTTGATTCATTTTTCTTGGCTTGAGGAATCATCATAATAATCATTTATTTATGCTTATAGCCTTAGCAGGTTATGCAGTGCAAATAAAGCATAATCAGAGTGCCCTGCTCACAAGAGCTTACAATCTAAAGGGATCATTTTTACCTACTTGGAGGACCACTAGCATACCAGCCAGGTGGAACCACATTTTTATACCGCATGCATGAGGCTAAAATGCACAATATCCCAAATACTAATCAAGACAGATTAAAGCATTGCCTTGGACTAAATCAGTGGACTCTGGTGTCTCTCTTGTTATACTTTAAAGGATCTCTACATGCTGTATGGTCTTTATGATGGCCTGGAAAAGATTTGTCCAAGTAAGGTAGTTAATTTCAATACACCCGTGTAGAGCTGAATCGTCAGATATACAGGTCGAAACAATTTTACCTGTATCTAACAATTCCAAAAAACAAGAAAAACAAGAAACAAAAGTTGAGTAGAATTAGCCTTTCTACAACATACTAAGGGGCATGTTTACTAACATTGGAGATAAATATCTGGAGAGATTTCTGGAGATGTTGCCCATGCCAACCAATCAGCAATTAGATTTAAACAGCCACAGCCAAGTTAGAAAACAAAAGCAAAGATCTGATTGGTTGCTATGGGCAACATCTCCAGAAATCTCTCCAGATATTTATCTCCAATGTTAGTAAACATGCCCCTAAACGTTAACTTAATGACGAACTACCCCTTTAATTGCATTGTAGATAGTATGAATAATAAATGGTCAATTAGAGATTGAACTAGATAGAGACCAAGAGGAAGGGGATTATTTACTAAAGTCCGGTCAGGCAAAACTTTTTTTATTCAAATTTTTGGGGATTTTTTAAAGCCCGATGCTGCAAAAAGTCTGAATCTGAAAATTTGTCATCTCAGACCTGCCGAGGTTGTATATAAGTCAATGGGAGATGTCCCTATCCTATTTGGAAGTTAATTGGTCTGCGTTGGAATTAGCCGAAAATCCTAAAATTTTGGGCTTTTCGGGTACAAATCAAAAAAACTTGGGCTTTTCAAAAAACCTTACAATTTGGCAAAAAAAAAAACGTATGATTCAGGGTTTCACTTGATTTTATCGAATTTTTCTCCAATCCAATCAATTCAAGCTGTTTAAATAATAAATTTGTTTGCTTGGACTTTTTTAAATAAAAAATCAGAAAATTTTGGATTTTGATAAATAACCCCCTTACTGGTTTTATCATTAGCAACTATTCTATTTGAGGTTATTCTACTGACAAGTTTAGGGAAAGAGACTATTTTCTGCTCTGTGTGACTGAGTTAGCTGGTTGTTAATTAGTTCCTTAGGAAAAATATTGCCCAAGAACCTCTGTAGCACATAGGAAAGTTAATGACCCATAAACATCACTGTATCAGTCATTCAGCCATAGTTCAAAAGAATGTTCAACCCAAAATTTAACTCTGCTTGACCTTCATGCTGTGAGCTTCTGCGAAAGCAACAAAACATTCTACCCAGATCTCACTCTTAGGCTTGGTCTCCTGGCCAAGGTTCTAGACCCTGCTAGAATTAGTGTTCTAGTTTACCACCTTCAGTTATCTGATGAATCTGATAATATTCACATGTGTTAGCAAAATGTGGACTTCTGGATTTCGACTACGTCTTGTTCCTGACTTCCCTTTGTGTTTCTCCTCCAGCTTCTGATCTTTGGCTTCCTTATTTTCTGGTTTTGACCCCGGCCTGCTTTGACCACTGTTTCAAGTTAACTACAGCTTCCACCTGCAGTTAAAGAGGTTGTTCATCTTCCAAACACTTTTTTCAGTTCAATTGTTTTCAGATTGTTCCCCAGAAATAAAGACTTTTTTCAATTACTTTTGCAATTACTTCCATTTTTTTATTTTTTTACTGTTTTTTCAAAATCTAAGTTTAAAGTCCCTGTCTCTTCTGTTTGAGTCTGGCAGCTCAGTAATTCAGGTGCAGATTCTGAACTATTACAATTTGCTCCATTAGTTGATCCATTTCTCAGCAGCATCTCTGGAGTATCAGCAACTATTGTATCAATTCTAACAGCTGCCTGTAATGAAACCCAGAGATTCTGCTCAGCAGGAACAAAGATAAGAAATGTATCAACTAAATGTATCCATTTAGAACAGTTTACAGGGTCGGCGACCCCCCTCCCAGAGCTGCTTTAGAAAGTTAAAATTAAACTTTACACTTCATTATTAGAAAAATGGTCACCATACATTAAATTATGGGAAAAAGAGCTGGGATATACTCTAACAGAGGAAGAATGGTTTAAAGCTTGGTCTAACCTGAAACATAGCTCAGTCAACACGATCCTAATAGAAGCTGGCTACAAGGTTCTTATGCGATGGTATTTGACACCTGTAAGAATAGCAAAGATTTCCCATTCCCCCAATAACCACCGTTTTAGGGGTTGCATGATCCCTGGCTCTATGGGGCATATATGGTGGTCATGTCCTAAGGTGACCAGGTTTTGGGGAAGAGTTCAAAATTTGATCTTTTCAGTTCTTCAACTAAACCTAAAGAAAAATTCTTATGAAGCTTTAATGGGATTGCTGCCTAAGGATGTTCCTAAAATAAAATGTAAGCTATTGAACTACATATATCTAGCAGCAAGACAAACTGTAGCAAAATGTTGGAAGTCCCCTAACATAAACCACATTATGTTTAAAAATAAAATTGACTGGATCTATATCAATGAGAGGTTAACGGGGTTAGCTACGGACAGGATCCAAACAGTTAAAAAAAATATGGCTGCCGTGGGTTGACTATAGATTTAATGGTACTCACCCTACATAACTCTTACCAATAGATTTAGGAGGCATCAATTTCTCCTGACCCAATAATGCCTGAATGACGACGAATAAAGAACATTCGTCTCCAAGGCTTTATCATAGAAATAATTTATTTATTTCCTTTTTCTGTTTTTGTTTTCTTTTTTTATTCCTTTCAGGTTATGTGAATTGTTAAAGTATCAATGACATTAAACAGGAAACTTATTGTATATTTTAAGGTATAACATGCAAATAACACAGTTATACAAATCTTGGAACCCCAATAGGATATATGTATCAGGTCTGAACTTCAGAGGTGCTAACAGATTTTAGAATGTAAAGCTATGTTAAAGTGACCAGATACTGGGAGTAGTTCCCATTAGATTTAAGTCTAATACACATTGGAAATGTATATGAGTATCAGCAGTAGAACCCAGTGCTTATAGCAGCCAATCACGTAGCTTTATGCCAACACAGCAACCAATCAAAAATCATTCTGACATGTGCTTGATACCTGTGCAATTTCCCACAAACTTAATGAAGCTATTGTTTCCATAATGAGGCTTCTAATAAGAAAGGCCGCTGGCCCAGAGGATTCAATCTCTCAGCCAGAGATTTTTCAGCCAAAACTAAAGCAATAAAAGTTGTTTTTGGTATTGTGCTCTGAATATTCCGCAAGGGGCTTCAATTGGGTGCTCTATTCTGCAGGGCAACACAAAACAATATTCTATTCATTCAGTGAAATACTCCCATTTTTCTGCACTAATTGTTCTTCTTGGGAAGGCTACAAATGCGCCCTTAGTAATTGCAATAGTTTGAAATTAAAAGTTGGGTAATGCTCTCTGAACTGCCAGTTAAGTATGTGACCCCTGTCCTCTGACAATACCAGGCTGTTATTTTCTGGCACGTGTTGCTAAATCATTTTATGGAAAAGGAAAGCACCTTCCAGGGCATTTATAATTAACGTTGTTTCTTGCAGGGCTCTCTTAAGATGGCTTGAGTACCAGAGCTAAAAATATTATAAATGTCATAAAGGAAAAATTAAAAGAAAAAATAAGAAAATTACTTTGTCTCCTTCATTTCGTTCACAAAGCAGCAGTCCTGTCCTGCTTTATGGCAGCTGAGATTCTAGCTATTTGTATAACAGAGCATTCTGTCCCAGTGGCTGCACAGATCCTATCTGATCCCCATTGTAAGCAGCAGTCCTGTCCTGCTTTATGGCAGCTGAGATTCTAGCTATCTGTATAACAGAGTATTCTGTCCCAGTGGCTGCACTGATCGTATCTGATCCCCAGTGCAAGCAGGTGTTTATCAGAGAGCTCTCTCATGTCTGGAGCAAGCCCAGGCCCTGCTAGGGCTAGTCGGGCTACCCAGGAAAACTGAGGCCCAGCCATGTGGCTGAACTTTCAAGGCTGAGATTCTCATCTGTTGGGACCCCAAAGAACACCATGGGGAAAAACCAGCAGTGAGAGTGAGATGGAGGTGGAAAAGTTTGGATGGAAAACAAATATCGGATGAGGAAATAAATCAGCAGGAACACATAGGTATGGAAATGCAAACTGTGCCTTTAATTTCACCAGAAGTTAATAATGAGCTGCCAGTAAAAATTGTTAATGTACATGAAGATAAACATGTTACTGTAAAAAAAAAAACTGACTTTAAAACAAATGCGCAGAGTGACTTAAATATTTGCCAAAGTGCCTCCCAGAAATGTGTGACTGGGGAGTGTGAGCAGCAGAAAGTCCAGCTCTGCAATACCAAACAAACTGTTTCTCCATTGTGTGAGCTGGAATCAGTTGGCCAGGTGGGGGAGGAATCGGGTGCAGAAATTAACTCTCCAGTTTGTGTGTTACCATCACAGCCAGCTTGCCAGTAGGGCTGCCACCTTTTAAAATAATCTATACAGGGCGGGGCCGTGGTGATAAAGGGGGCAGGACCGTGATGCGATATTGGCTTGGCCGGGTTGTGACGTAAAGGGGCTGGAGCGATACGCACGAATTTGGCAAGAAGCCCAGGAAAAAAGGTAAGTTTGGAGCAGGCTGGGGGCAGGCCACGGGCTTTTTTTTAGGTGTATTATAACTTTACCGGCAGCTACATTGCCGGTAAATTTGTAATACCAGCCCCTGCTTGGCTGGTGTTTTACCGGCTAGGCCGGTAAAATACCGACCGGGTGGCAACACTACTTGCCAGGAGAGTGGGGCTACGGGTGCAGCTGCTAGACCTTGCACTCAAGCACCCACATCTTCACACCATGGAGCAGCCAGCACCACTAAATTCCCAGTGGAAAGGAGAGAAGGAGTAAAGTTTCCAGCATTGCACCAGTTCCCCATGGGTCAGAAGGCAACAGCCCTGGAACCAGCATTATCATAACACCTGTAAAGGAGCTGCATTTAAAGGGGCAGAACAGAAACAAGCAAGTATTAAAGACAAAGTTAAAGAGACAATTTCTGCAGAAAAAGTAGCTGAAGCATTAAAAGAATTAGCTACATTACAAAACAGGAAAGAGTCTTTGGAAATATCAATAAAACATTTAACAAATGCAATGGTGTTTTCAGATGGTAAATTGAAGGAATCTATCAAATGCAAACGAGATGAACTGGGGAATGAGCTTGCTGGTATAGAGCTTCGCATTTCTGAGCTGTATAAAGATGTCGGTCCCTGGAAGGAAGTTTACCAAAATAAACAGAGATTTGCAGCAATGGCATCCAGTATCTGCACTTCAGCAGCAAAACCAGCTTTGGGAAAGTAATTTCAGACAAGCACATCTAACAGCCCTGCGTCATCTGAGAGCGAGGCCGAATTCATAAAGCCTTTACCCCCCAGGCTGCAGAGGCGACGGGACAAGATAAACTGGCAGAACATGGCGTTTGATCAGCAGGAAGTGGATGCCCAGGAAAGGAAGCAGAAGGAAGAAAAGGCCTTTAAAGCTACTGCTGGAAGAAGGACCAGGCTTTTGAACTGTCATCAGATCAGGATTTTCCAGACCTGCCAAAAGTTAAAGGCAAAGTTACAGCAAATCCAGTACCCCAAAATACCAGTGACAGTGGAAAAGAACAGCAAGGAAGTGCCCATGATCCTGCTGGAACTGTGTCAGTAGAAGAGGAAGAATTGCATGCAGAAGAGATGGATATTACACCAACAAAAACTGCTTCTTCCAGTGTGAAAGAGAGTGAGAGGGTGGAGAGTGGGGTGATTGAGGAGAATGAAGTGGAATCCTCTGTAGCTGTTGGGAATGACAGTGTGACTGAGGCTGTGAAAGGTGTTGGGCGAATGGAGGATGAATGTGGGGGAGTGCAAGCTGGAGGGGTCCATGGGAATGTGGGTTTTTCTGCTGCTAATTGTCACGGCCGGCACTCGATACCAGAACAAATGCCAAGCACCCTGGTCTCGGCTCGGCTTCACCAGTAGTGTGACCACCGTTGGGCTTCGGGAGGAGCCCTCAGCTTACTTGGGTGCCACCTGGACTTAACGAGAGGTGCAAGGCGAGAGGTTCTGGCTGGCGAAGGGGCATGGCTGTTAGCAAAGTCTTTTGGGCCGAAGGTCACGGTACAAAAGGATTAGGCAGAAGGATGGTCAGACAGGCTGGGTCGAGGCAGGCGGATATCAGAATCGTCAGGCAGGCAAGGGTCAAACCGGGTCGTCAATCAAGGGGTTAAGCAGGAGAGATGTCGTAAGCAGGCCAAGGTCAGGATACAGGGTCAAACACAGGTTATCAGACAGACAAGATTCAGATCAGATGCACTAGGCTGGGAGTATGAATGGGCCTTATATACATTCAAAATTGACGCCAAAACGAGCGTCAATACGCGCTGGCGCAATCACGCCAGCGCGCCTGTACCTTTAGCAGGCACGCCGCGCGTGCCCTAGGAGAATCAAGATGGCGCTGAAGAGCCACGCGGCGGGTGTCCCTGCTGGTGGAGCGGCGGCCGACCCTGCCGCGTAGGTAATTTTATTACACTAATGTATTGACAGAAGTTAGCCAGGGACAGGTAGATCAAGGGCTTCCAGAAGATGTAGAGGTAGTGTCAGTTCAGGTATGTGGCCAAGGAGAACAGGTCAATAGAGCATGTTTCTGGGAGAGAAGGTGGCTTTTCCCAGTCCCTGATTTATCTGATAATGACCCCTTTAAGAGAAAGAACTGGGTTAGGCTAAAGTGGGATGGCGATAAAGGGAATGCCCCTCCAAGGTGGTACTTTGTACGCACCATGTTGTTAGATGGGATGGGTATCTCACCAGATGATTTATCAGCTTTAATTGGACAAACAGAAATACTGTAGATTACGACATCACCTTTAAGTTGCCTGAGGATTTAGACCATTTCTGGCGGATTTATAATTTGCAGAAAAGAGCAGGTTACCAAAACTGGGAGAACTTTGTTGCCATTACAATGACCAAGCCTGAGACCAAACTCATTGCTGTAGTAATGAAAAATTATGCAGTTCCCCAGGAGGATATCTTGGGTTTGGTTGCAGCGCTAATGTACGATTTTGTCTCCGTTGGTAAAGGTCTGGGGAGGTGTTTGGCACACAAAAGTTAGGCTTGAGGTGACAGGCAATGTACTTAACCATCTGCCCAATGCTTTTTTCATAGGGAAGGAAAAAGGTTCTTGTTTCTATGTTGGCCAGCCACGGCGATGCTTTGAGTGTGGGGCTAGAGATCATCTGGCAAAAGCCTGTGCTATACTAAAGTGTACACTTTGCAATGCTGTGGGGCATGAGGCAAATAGCTGTGACCAGGTCAGGTGCAACCTGTGCAATAGAATGGACCATTCCCACAGGAGGTGTCCTGAAGCATACCATAATATGGTCAGACTCTTCCCTGAGATAGACCGGGAGATGAGAAAGGTAATGAAGGGTGGAATGGGAAAAGGAGAGCAGGAGCAAGAGGAGGAGGTACCAGCAACACAGGAAAAAAGTCATTCCTAAGCGGCAGAGGTTTAGGCAGCCAATAAAGGATCAGAAAAAAGGAAAGCGACCAGAGAAGGCAGCTAGAGGGAGTGAAGTTAAGGTTCCAAATGATGGAGGAGCTGGAGAGGATAGAGATGGAAGAAGCCAGGGAGAGTAACACAAGGAGGAGGATATGGAGGTTCAACTGGCTTCAAAGAAAAGAACTAGGGAAGGGGGTGAGCACCCGGTCAGTGAGAAAGGTGTAAGAGAAACTGCAATCAGCTCCCAGACTCCGGCCAGAGACCCAGTGAGTGAAAATGAACAGCAGCTGCAGTCAGGGCCCCAAGTTAAGCGATATGGGGATGCAATTGGTTTTTCAGCGAAGGGAAAGAAAGGCAAATCTATGACAAATATTCATGATAGTGTAGGGATGTGTAGAATAGCCACCCCTAGTATTTTGTGCAGGCAGTCCCTCCATGTTATGGACACCTAATTGGGTCCTAAAATACAGTTAGGAGGGGTACTGTTGACTCTTGTTGTTTCCCACAGTGACCAGCAGATGGCACTGTGCTAGAGTATAAAAGGCTCTGAAGCCAGATTGTCAGGGTCCATCTTGTGCTGGCTCTAGCCTGTGCAGGAGGCAGAGCTCGAGTGGAACCTAGACAGGTCAGGTCTAGTAAGAATAGGCTACTCACCTTTTGTCAGGCTTGGCCACAGGTGAGTGGCTGGTGGATAGGAGCCTTGGTGCTGAATAACACGAGTACATCGGGTATTTGAGGTTTTGATAGGCCGGAAACATGTTATGCAGAATAGTCTTTTAATAATGAAAAGTATGGCAATATAACTTCAATATAACTTATAACAAAAGATAAATAATATAAGTTCTTACGCCAGGTTGGTGGTCAAGGGCAGGCAACAATAAAGCAAGTCCGAGAAACAGGCTAAGGTCGGGGGCAGGCTGATAGCAAACAAGTCCGTATGGCAGGCCGAGGTCGGAGGCAGGCTGATGGCAGAGGGTAGTCCAGAAAACAAGCCGATGTCAATAACCAGGAGATCAAACAGAGAGCAGGTAAGGGGAACTGAAGCAGAGAACAAAGGCACAGGGAACAAGGCAGGAATCTCAGGAACAAGCAGGAATCTCAGGAACAAAAGCAGGAATCAGAAGTCACAGGAACAAGGAGAACGCAGGATCTAGCTTGGGAGCTTCAATGATCAAGCACCGGAGTAACATTGGTAACAGGCTTATAAAGGCCCTTAATTAACATATTACCAACACCTGGCAGAACAAGAAGGAGGAGGAGGAGGTGAGCAAACGTAAAAGGTAGAACGTCTTTAATCATACCAATAGATGCAGGTTCAAAAGGTCTCCAGTGGCTCAACGAAATAATGCAGGAGCTTGTGAGAGTATAATTCAGGGTTCGATCCCAGTTAGCTCCTGACACCTTTATAGATCACTCTAGGAGTGATAGTCAGTCAGATTATTTAGCTGAGCAGTTTGAGGCTCCTACGAGGATTGTGTGGGATTAAGATCCCAGGGTACTCATTGCCCAGAAGTAGGGACTAAGTGTACAGACCTAGGGTAGCTAGATTCCCCTCAGGTTCCACTTAGGGAAAAGGCTGAAAGCTGGGTGTACCTCCTCAAAGCTGCATGTATTGTTCCTATCTCTGAGGAGAATCATACTGACCAAAGGTGTTGTGAGTACTGCCTATTCAATGTATTGTATGAACCTGCATTGCTCTGATTTATGTACACTCCACTGAGGATTGTATACTGTGCTCAATAAATCTGTTATTTGGTTCAGTTATAAGAACCACTGGCGCCCAATTCTTTGCACCCTGATTACTGTTACAGTTGCACTACACCCTGCTTCCACCTCAATGTGAAGGCTCACTCCCTAAGATTTAAGGTCTCATCCGGAGCATATGTACTAGGAGTGAAGCCCATAGTAGAGTAAGGTACACTCAATTTACTATAGCGCTACAATGGCATCATCTCCAATTAGGTTTTTAACATCTAATGTGTGTAGTGTCAGAACTCAGCGAGACAGATTTTTGGCTTCTGAAAGTCTAGGTAACTCAGACGCTGTGGTGTTTTTCCTTCAGGAAACCCGTCTTACTACTCAGGCAGAACTGAGAAAGGCAAAGACTGACTGGCAGCATGGGCCATCATTCTGGTCCATAGCGGAGAAGCCATGTGGAGTTGTAGCGATATTATTTAGAGGTGGCCTCAATATAAGAGTACATCGTCTCCTCGAGATTGTGGGGTGCTGTTTGATGTTGGACGTGACTATAAATAGCAGACGTTTTTGTCTTATAAATGTTTATGGGTCACAGTCTATGGCAGGTAGGAGGGCTTTGCTGTCTGAAATCAGGCCCTATTTACACACATCACTGTCTGTCATCCTGGCTGGCGATTTCAACCAAGTCCTTAGACCAGAAGATCGGTCAGGAAAATCAGGTAGATCAGAAAGCTTTTTCTTTAAATAACTCATCCAACAAGCCAGATTGGTTGATGTTGCCACGTGGGGAGGCCGGAGAGTGATTCATACTTACAGGTGTGGGGCAGGGAGTAGCCGCCTGGATATGGCTTTTGTCCAGATGGTTGAGGAGTTTGCTGATCTGAGGGAAATCGGGGTTGAATACTCAGACCATTTCACCTTTTCCTTTACATTGGGCACTTTGTCTACTCCAGAGAAGGGCAAGGCTCAGTACAGATTCCCTGGAGGGTGAGGCAGTACAACAGTCTTTTGAGGCTCTTCTTCAGCACCAGTTTGGGAGAGTTGATTTTTATGACTCTATGTCATTGTGGTGGGAGAGTGTTAAGTGCTCATTCCGGGCTTTCTTCCAAAATCTATCTGTACGAAGGGAGGGCAATAAGTATAAGAAGTACCTGACTCTTATAAAGAAGTTGGAGTCTATCTATTTCAGATGGGGTGGAGGGGTCAAAAATTGCCCAGCTGAAGGCCCAGATCAGAGAATGTCAGTACAGCCGGTACAAATCTCTTGTGCAGGAAAGGGACTATGGGAGCTTTCACTTGTTGGACCCCTTTTTAAACTGCAAAGACAATGTTGGGCGGAAACTTGTCACCGGTCTGATCGATCCCAAGGGTGAATTACAAACATCAAGGGAGGGCATCCTTGGGATTGTGAGAGACTTTTACACTTCTCTGTTCCGGACTAAGGCTTTGGATAAGGGGAGGACTTCATCCTTCCTGGAGGCAACCCCAGGGCCTGATGTATCAAATTTGGACTTTGAGCCTTTGACAGCTGAGATCACGGAGGACGAGGTCAAAGCTGCCATCGACTGTCTCGTTAAAAAGAAGGCTCCAGGACCGGATGGCCTTAAAGCTGAATTTTATAAGAAATGTAAAGATCATTTGGCTCTGGTTCTTGTAGAGGTCTTTAGAGACTGCCCGGAAGGGGGCATCTTGCCCCCCTCTATGAGAGAATCTTCCTTGATCTTGCTGTCAAAGGGTAAGGATCCAAAGCGGGTTGAGAATTGGAAGTCAATTGCCCTTCTCAACACTGATAGGAAGCTTCTCACACGGATGTTTTTTACTAGACATTTAATTTTCAGGCACTTTATTATCTCCTGTCCAGTTCTGCACGGTGAAAGGGCGGAGCATCTTTGGGGTGATCCTTATTATTAGGGAAGCCTTATAGTTATGCAAAGTTCAAAATACTGGGTGTTACTTTCTGTCTCTGGACCAGGCTAAGGCCTTTGATCGAGTGATTCATGAATATCAGTGGGCTGTTTTGGCAAAGTATGGAATCCCGGGAACATTCATTAGAAGGCTCTCAGCTTTGTACAAAGGGGCAATAAGCTTTCCACTTATCAATGGGTGGTGCGGTGAAAACTTTGAGGTCGGGGCAGGGATGAGACAGGGGTGTCACGAAGTTTTCCGATTTCACTTCGTGACATTCGGCGCATGCGCAGTAGAGCCGTACCGGTAACTGTTCCTACTGCGCATGCGCCAGAAAACGCCGGTCAGAGCAGGAAGAAGACGCGAGTGGAAGAAGATGGCGACTGCGAACTCCATGGACAGGACCTGCGCAGAGGGGTGAGTAACAAGTTAGGGGCATTTGCCCAGGGGGAGGGGTAGGCCAGGGGGGAGGGGGGAGGGGGGGCAACGGAGGGGAGGGGGGAGGGGTTTTGCGCCCTCGGGCTTTCGTTCTCCTTTAAGCCCTCTGCTGTATGTTTTTGTGATCGATCCTTTTTTAAGGTGTTTGCAGGCGAGTGGAATTGAGGGTCTCTCTGTTCCCCGTTGCCAGCCCCTCAGGTCGGTAGCCTATGTGGATGATGACACTGTAGCAGTCTCTTGTCCTGAATAGTGATGGGCGAATTTATTCGCCAGGCGCGAATTCGCAGAAAATTTGCGAGATGCGGTGAATAAATTCGCAAAATGGCTGCAAAAATTCACTGTTGAAAATCAAAAACGAGAACGAGACGCCGGCGCCGTTTTGCAAATTTTTCGCAGTTTTGCGAAATTTGCAAATTTTTCGTCGAAACAGCACAAATTCGCCCATCACTAGTCCTGAACATGCAAGAGTGTCAGAAGTTACTCAGAGGCCTCTGGGTCTCTGGTCAACATGGATAAGTCTCAAGCTTTTTGGTCACTAGACGAGGAGCCGGCCTTTTCGCTCCAGGAATTTTCAAAAGCCCAACTCAGATTATAATCTCAGGGATCAATTTGGGAAGGGAGATGATGGTAAGCAAAACTGGGAGGAAAGTTGGATGCCGGAAATGCAAAGGTACAGCGATGGAAGGGATGGAAGCTGTCCTACAGAGAAAGGGTGAAGCTTGTGAAGACTTACCTGGTCCCTATCTTTTTGTTTGTTTCATACATGTATCCACTGCCTGAAGCTATCTATACTCGGATCCACAGTCTGTTCTTCCAGTTAATCTGGGGGAACAGGCTGAATCCAGTTAAAAGGGGAATTACTTACCTGCAGCGGAAAGAGGGAGGGTTGGGCATGTTATGTCCAGTGGCCTTCTTTGTTTCCATTTTCCTGAAGTTCAACTTTGGGATCCTAGGCCAATCATTCCCTGTGGAGGAGTTGCATCAGGAATTGGGTATTGCCTCTGGTGGGATATTGTCTGCTCGGCGGTAGTGTGAAGAAAGTCCGGGTGCACGGTTGTCATCTCTCTCAACATCTAGAATTGTGGCTGAAACTTTTGAGGAATTCGGATGTCGGAATTAGGGAATGGGGTTCTGCCCTGAGAAAGCAGATCTTTTGCAGGATCCTGGGAACCTATTTTGCTGTCCCCTTGAGGGACTGTGTGAGGGGCATTCTTTCTCAGAGCCTCCAGTGGCTCAATGACAGAAGGCTGCGCCCCAAATACTTTGATATTAACTGGCTGGCTCTTCAGGGAAAGCTTTTTGTTCGGGGCAATGTGAGCTACTTACCATAACTGCTGAAAAGCAGTGCCCATGGGGCTGTTCCACTGACGAGACCCTGGAACATTTTCTAGTTGGAGAAATATAAATCTTTAAATGCCCTTGTCTTTCTCTTTGCCTTTAAGAAAGATTGTACCAACTATACTGGGGAAATTGCAATAGTAACATTTGAATATTGTAGGTTGGTACCAGCACCTCAGTATTACTGCAAGCAAGTTCCCTTCTTCGCTATTTTGGTATGTGTGGAGAATGGAGAGCATGTATGGAAATGCTTTATCCCATGTACTGTCAAGAAAAACTGGCTCATATCTGCTTATATGTTGAATAGTGTTATGTATTGTTTTGTTTGATTTGAAAGATTTTATAATTTATTAAGTTTTTACTAATAAAAAAATCCCTATCTGATCCCCATTGTAAGCAGCAGTCCTGTCCTGCTTTATAGCAGCTGAGAGATTCTAGCTATCTGTATAACAGAGAATTCTGTCCCAGTGGCTGCACAGATCTTATCTGATTCCCATTGTAAGCAACAGTCCTGTCCTGCTTTATGGCTGAGATTCTAGCTATCTGTATAACAGAACATTCTGTCCCAGTGGCTGCACAGATCCTATCTGATCCCCGTTGTAAGTAACAGTCCTGCCCTGCTTTATGGCTGATATTCTAGCTATGTGTATAACAGAGCATTCTGTCCCAGTGGCTGCACAGATCTTATCTGATTCCCATTGTAAGCAACAGTCCTGTCCTGCTTTATGGCTGAGATTCTAGCTGGCTGTATAACAGAGCATTCTGTCCCAGTGACTGAACAGATCCTATCTTTGGATCCAACCTGAACCTGATGCTTAGCCTGACAACACCCCCACAGGATCAGATGGTGCCAAGGAGAAAAAGTAATATTTTGGTACCATTAGGATTCAATATTTTGATTTCTCTTTCAAATTCCTATTTCAAGAATGTGCGTCACTGGCTAAAGCTAAAGGCAATACTAGGAGAAGCTTCCAGGAATGTACTGAATATTAAACCCACACAACAGTTGTCAAGATGAAAATAACTGGCAAACAAGGAAGGAAAATCAGAGACTAATAACACAAGTCATCACAAATGTTTCTATCCGGTCTGTGCTGATGAGATTATGTGTAACACACGGTGCTTTATATTCAATAGCATTACACATTGTGGTGGACCGCAGCAGTTTTAGTTGTAGGGCAATGGTGATTAAAACATCCCATGTACTGTAAGCCTGAAGCTGCCATTGTTTATGTATAGCAGCCCTTTGCTCGTGGAAATACACAGGGGCTAAAGGTGGCCATACACCAACTGTCAACAGACTAAGTCGGCAGCTTATTGGGCAGTGTATGGGGCCCTCTGACGGCTTCTATGATTGATACTTGGGCAAAAATCTTCCCTATGTCAATCAACCAGGTTTAAAAATCCCAACAGTCTGACCTGGTCATTACGATCCGATCGTTAGACCCAAGGGCTCAAAGTAGGTATATCAAGGAGAGATCCGCTTGTTTGGTGAGGCCGCCAAACGAGTTGATCTCTGCATGTATGGCCACCTTAAAGGAGAACTAAACCCTAAAAACAAATATGGCTAAAAATGTCATATTTTATATAGTGAACTTATTGCACCGGCCTAAATTTTCATCTTATCAATAGCAGCAATGATCCAGGACTTCAAACTTGTCACAGGGGGTCACCATCTTGGAAAGTGTCTGTGACACTCACATGCTCAGTGGGCTCTGATTGGCTGTTGAGAAGCTAAGCTTAGGGCTCGTCACTAATTATCCAGCAGAAAATGAGCTTCCCCTGTAATATAAGCTGATGCTACAGGGCTGATTATTAAATTATGATGCTAATTGCACTGGTTTCTGTGCTGCCATGTAGTAATTATCTGTATTAATTACTAATCAGCCTTATATTGTGACATTTCTATTCTATGTGTACTGTATGTTGTGAGTGGGTCCCTAAGCTCAGTAAGTGACAGTAGCACAGAGCTTATAGTTTTTTAATTATTTACTTTCTTCTTCTGACTCTATCCAGCTTTCAAAAGGGGGTCACTGACCACCATCTAAAAAACACAAATGCCCTATAAGGCTATAATTGAATTACTTGTCTTTTATTCAAACCCTTGCCTATTCATTTCCCAGCCTCTGATTCAAATCAAGGCATGGTTGCTTGGGTAATTTGGTACCTAGCAACCAGCTTGCAGAAATTGCGAACTGGAGAGCTGCTGAATAAAAAAAGCGAAATAACTCGAAAACCACAGTTAATATAAAATAAAAACTCAGAACATTACTCAGAATGTTACTCTCTACATCATACTACATCAGTACAGCAGTAAAGAGTGATTGAAGTCAGAGCACAAGTCACATGACTTGGGGCAGCTGGGAAATTGACAATATGTTTAGCCCCATGTCAGATTTCAAAATTGAATATAAAAAAATCTGTTTGCTCTTTTGAGAAATGGATTTCAGTGCAGAATTCTGCTGGAGCAGCACTATTAACTGATTCATTTTGAAAAAAAAATGTTTCCCATCACAGTATTCCTTTAATTTAAAGGCGAACAACTCCTTTACTATTACTGTAGCAACTGTGCAGGTCAACTGTTCTAAAGGCAGACAGGAATATGAACAAGGAGAGGGTACATTCAGACGCCTTATTTGTAGCTCAATTGCCTTGTTCTATTTCATTTTCTTCTGCTATAGAAATAAAATCAAATCATTTATAATTACTAGGGAAAAAAGCTGGAGGTCTCGGAGATTCAAACCCTGTTACGCCTAGTGCACATTCTGCCTGTGAGTGAATTCTGTGCGCTTCTGATGAGTTGCTGCTGCAGAGTCGGACCCAATAAAAAGACCCATTCACTGAACGCGGCACAAGCGAGACACTGATGCGGTGGTGATTCCTCAGAGCTCCACTAGGGGGCGCGCTGTATGTGCCGCTGTACGTGGTGTATAATGCAGACGGAAGGGGCAGAGCCAGGGGCATTACACAGTGACAGAGTACGGGATTGCGGTGAGTTCAGTTCGTTCTGTCCGGGATCTGATCGGTTTGTCTCCTTCTTTAATCTCCGGATCCTCACAATGTCCTCCTATGTGCAACGATGGATTTTCCTTTCTTGCGGACGGAGGGGCAATTAAAGCTGCGATCCTTTGCCTGAATCAGCTGGGGGGATTCTCTGCCTCTGCACAAGCTTCTCCTTGGGGGTCGCCGCCGCCGCCGCCGCTCCTCTGTTGCAGCTACACAGGGGGATCCCCTCTCAAGGTCTCCATTAAAGGAAGGGCTTCTCCCAGTCTTATCCCATAGCTGCTGCTTGTGGATTGTGTCCCTATTGATTGTGGATTGATCTGAAACATGGAGGCTGTTATAGAGAAGGAATGCAGCGCCCTGGGGGGACTCTTCCAGACCATCATTAGTGACATGAAGGTAACACACATTTCTATATCTATTATACAGGGACATTAAAATTGCTCTCATTAAAGGGCACAGTAATGTAACCTTCACCCCTCCATTGGCATGAATGGGAAAAGCAGGTGATCACATCTGGACTCTCATCATCATCATTATTATTAATAATATTATTAATTATTCAATGAATTGTAAAAGAAATAACACGATTGTGTGTGGCTGAAAATGAAGATGGATTCCCCCCACTGCCAGAAATAATTAGCAATGGGATCCAGTCCCATATCTGCTGCAATGTGGCCAAATCCCTTTCATCTGGGCTGGGAAGCTGCCATCTGAATAATAAACTCCCCAGTGTATAGATATAGGAATGCTGCAGTATGGCAGCGCATATAGTGACAGATAATGACCTACACTTGCTGCTAATAATAGTCTGCTTTATTCTATCTAGGTGCTGGGAGATGCTGTATGTGATATTCACTGTCTGATGCATTGTGTCTGTGCTGCATATACACAGCTGATCGGGGTGGGCTTGGTGTGGGGGGACTGCAGGGGTAGTAGCCTGTAAGGTGTCCGTACAAGAGATGATTGGCTGTTTTTGTCTCTGTATAAAAACACAGTGCCTATTGCATCAGGCTATCCGTTGTTTAGGTTGTATGGGTTCCTGCTTGTAGTTTAAAGGGCAATTCAAATATATATAGTTCTAGATATCCCATTGTATATAAGAGTGACTGTCATTCTGTAGTCCTGTAGAAATGGATGACAGTTGGTTACTTTGCAAGACTAAAGGCACACATGACATTTGCTATTGAAGTAAATGGCAGTCACAGGTCACTGATGGTGACAGGTGGATTTTGAGCCAACAGTGCTCATTTGAGCATTCTCAAGTGCAGGTGACAGCCTGTTACCGTTCAGGTCAGCGGCGGGCAACACGAGAGGTGGCAAGCAATTCTCTGCCGGCAGATGAACACATAGGGGGTTATTTATTTAAGTCCAGATGGCAAAAACGTAAAAAATTCAAGGTTTTTTTTTTTACTTACGAGATTTATTATACCCCCGAGGATGGAAAAAGTGGGAATCCAAAATTCCGGCATCAAAGAACTGCCAGGGTTGTGAATAAGTCAATGGCAGAGGTCCCGATCCTATTTGGAAGTTTCTGCTGGCTCCGCTGAAATTAGCCATTAAATCTGACCTTTCCCGACAAAAATCCGAAAAATGTGAGCTTTTTGGGAAAAAGCCTGAAAAAAATCGAGCAATTCAGTAAAACCCCCCGGGAAAAAAATGGTTTTCGGTCAATTTTATCAGGTTTTTACCTGAACAAATAAAATCAAGCCTTTTAAATTATCAATAAGGTCAAATTATGGATTCTAGTTTTGTCTGATTTTTATTACCGTATATACTCGAGTATAAGCCGACCCCAGTATAAGCTGAGGTACCTAATTTTACCTGCGAAAACTGGGAAAACTTATTGACTCTAGTATAAGCCTAGACACAACTACAGCCTGTCTCCCAGCAGCGCACATTCTGCCAAGCGACAGACAGAGAATTGCCAAACGGATTACTGTGTGCATTGTCCCACTGTCCCACTACCATGTGCAGAGGGCACTGTGTGATATTGCCATCACTGTTAATCTTTCATATAACCAACAGAGGGCACTGTGTGATATTGCAGTCACTGTTATTCTTTAATGTAACCAACAGAGGGCGCACTGTTATTATTTCATACAACCAACAGATGGCGCTGTGTGATATTGCAGTCACTGTTATTCTTTCATATAACCAACAGATGGCGCTGTGTGATATTGCAGTCACTGTTATTCTTTCATATAACCAACAGAGGGCGCACTGTTATTCTTTCATATAACCAACAGAGGGCATTGTGGGATATTGCAGTCTCTCCCCAAGTGAACTGTTGGTATAGGAATGATTAAAAGTGACTGCAATCTCAGCTACTCGGGTCGGGTACTGCTGACCCGAGTATAAGCCGAGGTAGACTTTTTCAGCACATTTTGGATGCTGAAAAACTCGGCTTATGCTCGGGTATATACAGTAATTTAAAAAAACTAGATAAATTCGGATTTTAGTAAATAACCCTCTAAGTTTGCCATTAGCCTAAAGACACCGCTTATTTGATATCTGCAATGTAATTTTGAGCCCTATAACCCAATGGCTGCCCCCTATGGATACACAGCAGTTTATTTATATCAACTAGTAGAGCTACTGAAGCAAATACATAGTTTTACCAGTTCAGTGTGACAGTACATTATATATCAGTGCCTGAACCTTTTAGTTGTTTTGGTTTTATTAGCCCTTTAAGTATTTGGGGGGTAAGTACAAGCTTTGCATGCTGTTTGCCCCATTCTTCCAGGGTTGTATGGATAACATTTGTGCAACTCATTTGAAATAGGGTCACAGATTCAAAGTTGCCATGAGATTAGGGGACTGAGCCATTGTAGCAAATTCACATTGAGACACACCATTGTTTTGTTTGGGCTCAGTTTCAGTTTATAATTATTCTGCCGTACCAGCTTTAACCAGCAGGTAGCACCCTCTAGCATTTCCTTTGCCTACACACTAGGGCAGTTTTTGTGTTGGAATGATATTTATACATGAAACTATATTCCCCTTGAGAGGACTGCAGTTTGAGAACAGATGGAGGAATATTGCCTGTTTGTGCTTGATTCAACTGTTGCATAAAACTCTTTGAAAAAAAAAAAAATCCTGTTTTTCCCCTATCCATCTCTAGCTATTGAAAGCGTTAACCTGAGGAGTATTGTGTATAGGAAGCTCCATTCAGCCCAGGGGTGACAGTAGTCTGTAGGTGTCAATCAAACATTGTTTCTAAACTCTGTACACAAGGACATGCAGAAAAAGCAGCCTGTCCTGTCCTGTCTGTAACTGGTTTGTCTGACATCCCCTCCAAATTCTATTCTCTTCTCTTGTGTGCCTGAAGCATTGGGCAAATAAACAATGACACACACGTACACATGCTTGTTTTCATTGTATGTTTGTTTTCTTAACAGTTGTGTTGAAATTTGCCAAAGTGCAGCACTACATACTAGGTAGAAAGAGACCATCAATAATACAGCATTAAATACTGTGCATATGGCAAGATGGTGTCAGTGGAAGGACTGCAACCATGGGATGGGGTGCATAGTAAAGCAAGATGGTTGTACAGAAAATGGTTGTAACTGTGGGATAGTGTATAGAAAACTGTGGGATAGTGTATAGATGGTGTCATGGGAAGACGATATAGTAGGGAGAGATGGTGCCAATAGTAATAGTGGATAATAGTCTCTGGGAAGGGAGTGTGACTGTGGGATAGCAGGTATAGTAGGGAGAGATGATGCCTATAGTAGCAGTGGGGTAACAGTCTCTGGGAATGGGCCATGACTGTGGGATAGCAGGTATAGTAGGGAGAGATGGTGTCTATAGTAACAGTGGGCTAATAGTCTCTGGGATGGGAGTGTGACTGTGGGATAGCAGGTGTAGAAGGGAGAGATGGTGCCTATAGTAACCATGGGATAATAGGCTTTGGGAATGGGCTGTGACTGTGGGATAGCATGTATAGTAGGGAGAGATGGTGCCTGTAGTAACAGTGCGATAATAGTCTCTGGGAAGGGAGTGTGACTGTGGGATAGAAGGTATAGTATGGAGAGATGGTGCCTATAGTAACAGTGGATAATAGTCTCTGGGAAGGGAGTGTGACTGTGGGATAACAGGTATAGTAGGGAGAGATGGTGCCTATAGTAACAGTGGATAATAGTCTCTGGGAAGGGAGTGTGACTGTGGGATAGCAGGTATAGTAGGGAGAGATGGTGTCTATAGTAACAGTGGATAATAGTCTCTGGGAAGGGAGTGTGACTGTGGGATAGCAGGTATAGTAGGGAGAGATGGTGCCTATAGTAACAGTGGATAATAGTCTCTGGGAAGGGAGTGTGACTGTGGGATAGCAGGTATAGTAGGGAGAGATGGTGCCTATAGTAACAGTGGGATAATAGTCTCTGGGAAGGGAGTGTGACTGTGGGACAGTAGGTATAGTAGGGAGAGATGGTGTCTATAGTAACAGTGGGATAATAGTCTCTGGGAAGGGAGTGTGACTGTGGGATAGCAGGTATAGTAGGGAGAGATGATGCCTATAGTAACAGTGAGATAATAGTCTCTGGGAAGGAACTGTGGCTGTGGGATAGAAGGTATATGGGTATGGGACCTGTTTTTCAGAATGCTGGGACCTGTGATTTTCTGGATAATACATAATTTGAATACCCATACCGTCTACTTAAAAAATGTAAACATTAAATAAACCCAATAGAATTTTTTTTGCCATCAATAAGGATTTATTTAGGATTAGGTATAATGTACTGTTTTATTATAACAGAGGTGCAAAAGAAGAAAAACTTACACTCGCACACCCTGGCCGTCCGAAATAGCAGGAACTCCAGGTGCTAATTTGCATCTGCAAATAAACGAGCAAGGTTGAATCCTGCTAGAAGTATCCATGTTGTGCTGGTGTGTCCTGTGTCTTATTATAACAGAGGAACATATAATCAATTTTAAAATGTAAATTATTTGATGAAAATGGAGTCTATGGTAGATATCCTTCCCATATTTTGTAGTCTTTTGGATAAATGGTTTCCATATAACTGATTGCATACCTGTTTTAGATTGAGATAGGGACTTTGGCTTCCAGAATTGTGCATCAGCTGCATTGTTCAGGATATAAGGAATCACTGCCTTCTCCACTCATACTTCTATGTGTGAGCAGAGTTTTTGTACAGTGCAAAATAATACTCCTAGAAATGTGAGTGATGCTGAGCTGCCTTTGCACGTCTGGGTCACGCTCACTTATTGAACACCGATTGTGATACCACTGAGGTTCCAGTCAAGTGATTTCTCGTTATGCTCCGCTGGTTCTGCTGCTTGTAGGGACATAGTGTGGGAATAAGGATAAATACCGAATAAGTTTTAACATGCTGCCTTCCTTGTGCCATGCTGAACTGGAGGACATTTCTCTGAATTAAGTGCAATTTTCAGGCTTGGCAAAGTTTTGGAAATGTTATCTTGCATCCACTGCACCATGCACACAATGCAAATTTAGTCTTCTGTTTTGGTAAATCACACGCAAGTTGCAGCACATGTCTTTTGCATTGCATTTATTCTAATGGTGCCTTAAAAGGGTTGTTCACCTTTCAGTTAACTTTTAATATGATGTAGAGTGATATTCTGAGACATTTTGCATTAGTTTTAATTTGTTTATTATTTGTGGTTTTTGAGTTATTTAGCTTTTTATTCAGCAGCTCTCCAGTTTGCAATTTCACCAGTCTGGTTGCTGTAACCCAAATTACCCTAGCAACCATGCACTGATTTGAATAAGAGACTGGAATGTGAATAGGAGAGGGCCTGAATACAAATATTAGTAAAAAAAATGGCAATTACAATAAATGTATAACCTTGCAGAGCATTTTGTTTTTTATGGGGTCAGTGACCCCCATCTGAAAGCTGGAAAGAGTCATAAGGGCAAGGTCACACAAGGTGTTTTTATTTTGCATTTTTAAAAACGTGGGGTCAAGCATGAATACGCCAATGAAATCACGCACACATGATAATATGCGTTTTTCAGCCTGTAGTTTTCTTTTTTCAACATGCATTTCTGTTTTTTCACGTTCCCCACAATTCCACTCCATTCCAGAATTTAAGTTTTGCAAAAAAAAGCCAGGTGGAAAACCATTTACATGCAGAATGTAGCTTGTCACCAGCATTCCCAACACTGTAAAAACATATATGCAAAATCCATCTCGTGAGAGTTTGCCTGCCATGTTGAAAATACGCCCCGTATTTCAGCAAAGTGTATTTCCAAACCTGTGGATCCCATAGAGTTTAATCATATGGTGTTTCCTTAGAATATTTGGCGTTTCTGCTAAAAACCACAAATACTGGTGTCTTGTGGTGGATGTCAGCTCACAAGTGCCCTATGGGAATTGCTATATTGCGTATACCACTATATTCAATAGAGCTTAATTTTTTTGCGTATTTACGCTCGGCTGTACTTTTTTAAAAAGACAACGTAAAAACGCCACGTGTGAGCTTGCCCTAAGAAGAAGGCAAGTAATCCAAAAATTATTAAACAAAAATGAAGACCAATTGAAATATGTACATAATTGGCCATTCTATAACATACTAAAAGTTAACTTAAAGGTGAACCACAACTTTAATAACACTGTTAGTATCAAATTTTCTTGGTGCAGATTATTTGTGGCCATGGACCATGTCAGCTAAGTGTGTCCTGTTCTATATTGCACCAGCGAAGGGCCCCAGAAGGTGGGATGGGAAATTGCAGGGCTCTGAACCATTATTGCTTAGTGGCTGGGGCTTCGCAGTAAATAGTACAGCAGCCCCTTTCAGTGTCAGCAACCTGCCTGCTTTAATGGTTTTTGCACTTTGCAGTTCAGTAAATAATCTGTCCCAGATTTTATAGCTTGGAATACTACTTTGTTCAGACAAGGGCCATGGATCTGGTTCTTGATGTAGGGAGAGCTCTGTTCTCTGGGTGGCACATTTATTGGCCTCAGGCCTGCTCAGATCTCCCCAAGCACCCATATACATAACATACGTGATGTTTGCACGCAATGCATTTTTATGACTTGACTGGCTGCTTGGAATGTGAATGGGCTTGTAACTTGGCCTCTCATCAGCCCCTTCCCCCCCTTTCCACCTCTTGGAATCTTGTGGGTGATGCTGTAACCTGCACGTGTGTATCTAATTTATAGGAATAAAGTTATAATTAATTACTCTAGGGCACTAGCAATGAATTATCTCAGGTATCTATAAACACCATGTTATAGTTATAGGGCATAGTGCCCTTAAAAATGAATCATAATATGAATGTGCCATGTCAGTATGTAGCTGGAAAGCTGCTGTTGAGTTTGTTAGGGCTTATGGGAATTGTAGTCCATTAGTGATAGTGACATGAGCAATGAGATTAATGTAATGCCTGCCTTACATATATATAGTTCAGGTGCAGGACTGCCACAGTCAGGTACAGGTTCTTATCATCATGTGAAACTGGAAAAAAAAGGGCTAGATATTGTTATATTTTTTATATTCTGTATTTTTTGTCTGAAATTGGCCTTCCAGGCACCCGTAACCCTTCCCTGTTGCCTGAAACCTGCTCTGAGCAGCCATTTTAGCCTTCTGAGGTACAAATTCACACCTTAAATTTGATGATTGTCGTTATCAACGTCAAGCCACTTTGCCGATACATGTTTGTACTATAATCCTTCATCCAATTACCATCCTTTCCAGAGAAAATAATTTGTGCAAAAAACCCATTAGTTCTTACAGCAGGATATTGGCATGACAGCATCGCCATGGAAACCCATTAGGCCCCCTCCTCTTGAGGTTGGATGTCAAAGAGTATAAGGCTTGTTTTCTTCCATGTTTTTTATAATTGGTGTAGGGGTCAGTAAGAGAATTTCATATATGAGGTATACGAATACATACTGTACGTAAAAACATTATATTTTTTTCTTTTAAAGTGGTGTGTAAAATGTGTAAGCCAAAGGCCTTGAATCTTGAGTCCACTGGAGGGGGGATGGGGATTTTTTTTTTATTCTTGGTGCCCCTGACCTGTCATTTATCTTCTCAGTTAGTGATGGGCAAAATTTTTTGCCAGGTGCGAATTCGCGGTGAATTTCCACATTTCACGAAACACCCTCAAAACACCCTCAAAAATTCGGCGGCATCAAACAAATTTGGACGTGCGTCAGAAAAATTGATTACGTCAAAACCACGGCACATCAACACTATTCGGACGCCCATTGAATTTAACGCTGTCATCAAAATTAGAGTTATGCAAATCTTTCACTGTTTCGCGAATTTCGATAATTTTCCGGCGAATCGAAATTCACCCATCACTACTCTCAGTACCTGATTTAGGGTTGGACAGAGAGGTCGCTTTTCCTTAGCGACAAAGATAAAATAAAATGGCATATTAAATTACTATTGCACCGAATCCACTATTTGGGATTCGGCCGAATCCCCGAATCCTTGGTGAAAGATTCGGCCTAATACTAAACCGAATCCGCATATGCAAAAGGAAAAAGTGGAAAAAAATCTTCTTTTGTGACAAAAAGTCACGTGATTTCCATACCCGCCCCTAATTTACATATGCAAATTCTGATTCGGTTTGGCCAGGCAGAAGGATTCGGCCGAATCCTGCTGAAAAGGCCGAATCCTGAACCGAATCCTGGATTCGGTGCATCCCTATATTAAATTGTTTAACAATAGTTATTTTTGTTATATACTTCAGGGATATTTAACCTGTGGCCATCCAACTTTATGTAAAGCATAATCTTAATCATAAAAAAAGAAATAATAATGCCTATAATGAGTAACTATAAATAATAAATTGCAAGCTTTAGGGACACCGAGGTCTTTTCTTTACTAGAAGTTCACCTGCATAATAATCCTATAAATGTGTTTTTTAACCAGGTCTGAGAGGGTAATCAGACCTTTCCCACTGGACTGCACAGCAAGTTGTGTCAATACAAATCTGCATGGCTGATACCAGGAGAATTATCTGCAGGTCATGTCAGGCCTTTTAATGCGTCTGTTGTGTTTCCTAGCAGATTAATTATAGTTGCATTAATTATGGCTCCACAAAGGGAAGACATAGGGCTGGTTAATCCTTATTAGTTTGCAAACACTTACGTCTGGGTGGCAGGGAAATATACAGAGTTTGCCAGGGTATTTGATTGATGCATCTTTTCCTATTTATTGATATCTTAGCTGATATAAAGTAATAAGCCGACTTCAAGGGTGCACACATTGAGAGAGGGTTCTTTTTTTAGGGAAACATTGTATCTATAATTTTTTTATTCAGCCAAATATCAGATCCTCCACAAACTGAATCCAAACCCTAATTTGCATATTGATATTGTCTAGTTAAATTCACTTGGGTTAGGTTTCTGTTCAGAGAAACACTTCCGAGATTCTGTCCTCAACCAAATCCTTGACTTGGTGCAACCTTAATTTTCCCCCTAAACTATCTCTGCTAAACATCTCATACAGGAGGGTATTTACTAAAACTCAAATTTTCCCCATTTTTTTTATTAAAATAAGGTCGACCTAACTCCCATCAACAAATTTACTTAATTTATTAAAAAATAACATAGAAAAAGTCAGTCAAGGCATATCAAAAATATGTGACAATTCGAATCATACGAATTTTTCAAATTTGATTTTTGAATTCAATGTCGGACTGGCCTACCGGGATACCTGGAAAACTCCCGGTGGGCCCAGGTGTCAATGGTCCTCTTGCTGCTAAACATTTATTTATGAGAAAAAGAGGCTTTATAATGGAATAATAGAGTATTTTATGCAGAGACTAGGAGAATAAAGAGGTTGAGTGAAGAGAGGAGTTATAATAGTTTGGAAAGTGGGCCCTCAGCCTAAGGTCTCTGGTGGGCCCCTGGCATCCCAGTCTGACACTGCTTGAATTGTACAACTTTTTCGAGTTGTCATCCGATAACCTTGACTTTTTATGATTATGGTACCAGAACAGATCACAATGTTAAGAAACATCTTCAAATCGTAAAATGTACATCTGCCATTGACTTCTACATGACTTTGACCAGTTTTAGCTGGAGTATTTTTGATTTGGGATTTTTACCAGCTTTGAGGTATTATAAATCTCTAAAAATTCAAGTTTTTTCCCGTTTAAAAACGTGACCAGAAAAAATTGAGGTTTAATAAATAGGCCCCATAGTGTTCACATACAAACTCTTTTTTTTTTGATACTAGTATCCCTTTAAGATAACTTTTTAAGTAACTTTTAAGGCAGAGTTTTAGTTGTGCTCCAATGATCACAAGAACTGTCTGTCAGTACGTTTTGGTCTGCTACTATAGCTAATCCTCTGAATGTTCAAGGAAAAAAGTAAAGAAGGACATTCTTGATCCCTGGAACTGCAACTGTCTAATATTTGTAAATAAATGTGCCAGATATTTATTATAGAATTAAATATTATAGTTGGTTGAATACATATTGAAGGTGCTTGGTGTAAGCTTCTCCTTTCTGAACTTTAAAAGTCATCCATGACCTAAATAGTTTGCTTGGCCAGTAGGCATACTGGTTAAAAATATGCTATTTTTGTTTTTTTTTTTTGTCTGTGGAGAAGTCAGTCTTGCATGCTCATTCTGTTATATCAGTTGTGAGCCCTAACCTCCTTGTACATGGGTGTCCATTATATTCTGCCTGGATGGGATCTGTTATCCAGAAAGTTCCGAATTACAGAATTGCCGTCTCCCCTAGACTCCATAATCGAATAATCCAAATTTTAACAAATGATTTCCTTTGTCTCTGTAATAATAAAACAGTATATTGTACTTGATCCCAACTAAGATATAAGTAATCTTTATTGGAGGCAAACCAGCCTATTGGGTTTATTTAATGTGTACATGATTTTCTAGTATGAAGAAAAGATTCATTATCTGGAAAACCCCAGGCCCCGAGCATTCTGGATAACAGGTCTCATACCTGTACTCATGAACAGAGTTGCGTTGTATTCCATTCACGTTTCATTGTGTTTTTTTAGTCGCAACATGTTGCATTTTCATGCGCTGGACTCATGTTCAGAGACCAGTAAAACAGAGGGTTGTAGCTAGAACTTAAAAAACTCACTTAGCTATGTTTAACCGCAATATATGTGTTTTTTTGCACTAAGCATGGATTTGTTAACGAATAAAACAAACTCCCAACACCGATATCTGATTTTTTCCATAATGGGTCTGTTGTAATAGATCTAGTTTAGTCCCAGTGCTAAGCAATATTTAACTCCAGCAGTTAAGTGTCCCATGACAGCAGTGTTTGCAGAGCTGTATGGCAGTGGAGAGATATGCAAAGTTACAGAGGCCTGATGCAAAGCGAGCAAATGTTTATGGACTGCCAGTCAACGTGATGGCATGCCAGCTCAGCCAAAGGATATCATGTCATCACTGAATAATTATGTACGTTAGTGGAATCTTTAAAGGGCAACTAAACATAAACTAGCTTCATCACCGGTACACATGTTATTAAAATTATTTATTGTATCACATTCAGGGCTGACTTTACTGGTGATGGGGCCCAAGGCAAAATGTTCCAGGACTCATTCTTATTTCATTCTTCTTGTCATACTGTCTCCATCTTGCCTTTGATAGTCAGTGGGTAAATCTTTTGTGCTTTACTAGCCATTCTACTTGTTGTCCTCCATTCTTCCTATTGTACCTATACCTGCTGCTGTATGTGGCCCTGTAATGGCCTGTCAAGCATTGATCCTGTACTCAATATATTTTTTACAAGTATATAAAAAGCAGAAGCACATGACCTGCCTGAGAGATTTAGAACTGTAATCCTGTGTAAAAAAAAATATGTAATTAAAAGCCCCCAAAATTCCAGAGGTTGTCCTGTTTTACCAATTTATATTGAAAGTGCTCATTAAATAGGGCCTCATGGGGCCCCCTATACCTCCTGGGCCCCCTGCAGCCGCAGGGTCTGCTTCCTCTGTAGTGACGCCCCTGCTCTTTTGTTATTTATGTGATTATTGTTGCAAGTTTTTCCCTAGGTTCTGTAATGGGTTAACTAGTTTTTGAAGTGGGTCAAAAAAACAGCTGGAGAGGTGGTAGTATTTTTAGCTATGTCCATTATTTTTAGTTACACCTTCTTTAATCATTTCATGACACCACCTCACTTTTCATACCACATCTCCTGCTGCGTGTTGTATTTTGTGAGCCCTTTCTGTTTGTGATCAAAAATCAAATTTACTCTTCCGATCACACACTCTCCTTTGTCTTATAGCAAAAAGGGTGCACAGAATAGGATGCCGACATTGCTCATCCCACCCAGTGGAAAGTAGGGATGCACTGAATCCACTATTTTGGATTTGGCTGAACCCCCGAATCCGAATTTTACTTTGCATATGCAGATTAGGGGTGGGAAGGGGCAAACATTTTTTACTTCCTTGTTTTCTGACAAAAAGTCACACAATTTCCCTCCCCATCCCTAATTTGCATATGCAAATTAGGATTCAGTTTGGCCGGGCAGAAGGATTTGGCTGAATCCGAATCCTGCTGAAAAAGGGCGAATCCTGGCCGAATCTCGAACCAAATTCTGGATTCGGTGCATCCCTAGTGGAAAGCAACTAATTATGAAAAAGGTGGTGAGACGGCATCATTACTTATTTTGCCACAATTACATCACTGGTTGTAATAGTACACGTTTTCCTCTTTTTCTCTGATAAAACAAAGCTATATACATAAGAATGGCAGCTATAGTTTTCAGAAAAATATGCAGAAATACAAACGAGCATTCGTACCGATATCTCTCACCCAATTGTCTACTGGGAATCTCCTCATTATTATGAGCTCACCTATATGGGTCCCATTTTATTTTCAATCTGTCTGCAGTTTGTTTGGCTCCCTGTGAATAATATTATAGCATTCAATAACAGTGAGTCTATTGAAGGCATCAGTATTCTCAATCAGCAATTGAGTATAGCATTGATGACATTTTAGCTCTCTAATTTTCCCGCATACCACCACCCTTGTATTTAGTATGTACACATGGCCATCAAATTCAACCATTTTTTTGTCTAAGGAAAGCCTTCTAGTTGAACACAGAAAGGTGAAAAAATCCATGTCAGACCTCTCTAATTTGACTCAATTATAGGAGTTCCTGGATCAACTTTGTACTAAGAATTTATTTCAGTAACTTTTGTATTTTCTAACTTCCTAAAAAGGCATCCATCCCTTTCTTGAATTTATCTAATATATCTGGCAGAACAACCCTCTTCTCCCTTGAATCTGTACTGTCTGTCTTTTGCTGGCCCTTTTTATATGTGACTGGCATTGCTTACTACAGCTAAGTATTATCCACAAGTACCCCCATGTCATTCTCCGATTAAGTCATTAAGAATATTCAAGCCGCTTGTACCCATAAATCTTTAAAAGTGTATAGCATTATAAATGTACATGTACTTAAATTTCTTTTATTTCCTTATTATAGGGAAGTTATCCAATCTGGGAAGACTTTATAAACAAAGCAGGAAAGCTTCAGTCGCAGCTCCGGTGAGTATTTGCTGTTAACATACATTCTTACCTTTGTGTTCAGCATCTGTCTGTCCCAGACATGCTTCTTTCAACTGAACTGCTTGAACAAACAGGCTTCACTTTGTCTTAAGGAGCAAAAGTACACGAATGACAGGTATATGTATAGATCACTCTATAGTCAACAAGGCAAATAAATTGCCCATACATCTTCAACTAAAGCCCAAGTTAAAGAGGTGTTCACATTTAAGTTACATTTTAGTATGTTATAGAATGGCCCATTGTAAGCAATTTCTCAATTGGTCTTCATTATTTAATGTATTTTATAGTTTCTTTTTTTAATTATTTGTCATTTTCCAGCTTTCAAATGGGGTCACTGACCCCAATCTAAAAAACAAATGCTCTGAGAGACTACAAATGTATTGTTATTGCTACTTTATATTGCTCAACTTTCTATTCAGACCTTCTCCTGTTCATATTCAAGCCTCTTATTCAAATCAGTGCTTGGTTGCTAGGGTAATTAGGATCCTAGCAACCAGACTGCTGAAATGTCAAACTAGTGAGCAGCCGAATAAAAAAGTAAATAACTCAAAAACATACATAATAAAAAATGAAAACTAATTATAAATTGTCTCAGAATATCTTTCTCTACGACCCGTCATACTAAAAGTTAACTTAAAGGTGAACAACCCCTTTAATCAGTTAGTAGCTGGCAAAACTGGGGTGTCCTCTCCTGTATGGAGCTTGTTGGCTGGGCTCAACTCACTTTTTGCTAACAAGAGTTATTACTGCCTAGTCATACATATCCTTTTTATACAGTAAATTCTCTTTAAAAAGTCACGTTTCTTTTAACTGTTTTCTCTAAAGGCTTTGGTTAAAATGCTGGACTCTTTCATGTTAAAAAAATAAAGCCGACAAGGCTTGTATTTAATGTTAAACTAGTTATGTCAGGTTGCCCTTTGTTTGACAGAAGGGAAATACAAGCACTTTTATTGTGTGGCTCTGCTTCCTAATGCAGCAAACAGGCAAATTATCAAAGGACTGGAATGTTTCCAAACTGTAAACACGTTCTTATTTGTACAGTAGAATAAAGGGTGATCAGTAATATACGTGTATGTATATAAAGTATGAATAAACTGTAGGAAGTTGACTGCTATTGTAATGGTTGTAACGTTTTAACACATTAAGGGGCAGATTTATCAAGGGTCGAATTTCGAGGTGATGGGAGTTTTTTTTAAACTCCCATCAACTCGAAATTTGAATAACAAAAGACCAACTGGTATTTATTTAAAAAAAAAATGAAATTTTTAAATTCAAGTGAATAGGCTGTATTCGATCGTTCAATTCACAGTGTTAAAAAAAAAACTTTGATTTTTTCACCAAATGACTCCAAAAAGGTTCTAGGAAGTCCCCCATAGGCTAAAACGGCAATTTGGCAGGTTTCAGATGGCGAATAGTCGAATTTTAAAAGAGACAGTACATGGTAAATTTCAATATTTAAATTTTTTTCAAATTCAAATCGAATTTGGACTATTCCCTAGTCAATGTACATTAAAATTAGCTTGAGATTCAAATTTAAAAACCAAATTTTTTCAATTCGACCCTTGATAAATCTGCCCCTAAATGTTCATTTTTCTGCCCTATCACTGACATAGAATTCAGCCTAAGCTGCAGAAGTTCTCCTGAACAGGTACACTTCCACTTTAAAAATAAAATCGTTTCTCTGATTCCCAGTGGTAAAACAGAACTACGGATTTTTATGTATTTCCCCTGATGTTTTGACTAAAAAGTAAAATGTGGTTTAGCTTAAGGCTAAGGCCACACTAGGCGATAGCGCCGCGATTTGACTCGCGGCGACTTTTTGCCTCGACTTTTAAGCCGCAATCGCTGGGGAAACTTTTGCGCTGGCGTCTATGGGGAATCGCGAAAAATCGCCAGCGTAAAAACACACGCGGCGATCTTTTTTCTACTGTCGCTCGAAATTGCCTCACTAGGCGATTTCGAGCGACAATAGAAATAAGATCGCCGTGTGTGTTTTTACGCTGGCGATTTTTCGCCGCGTGTGTTTTTACGCTGGCGATTTTTCTCGATTCCCCATAGACACCAGCGCAAAAGTTTCCCCAGCGATTGCGGCTTCAAAAGTCGCGGTGAAAAGTCGCCGCGAGTCAAATTGCGGCGCTATCGCCTAGTGTGGCCTTAGCCTAAAGAGGAACTATATGCTAAAACACTGTATATTTATGTATTTAACAAAATAAATTATTGCTTTACAATCCTGCTGCCTATAAGGGGATGACAATAATGAAGGGGTGGTTCACCTTTGTTAACTTTTAGTATGTTAAAAAATGACCAATTCTAAGCAACTTTTCAATTGGTCTTCATTATTTTTTAGTGTTTTTTATTTATTTGCTCTTTTTTTTCTCTCTTTCCAGCTTTCACATTGAGGTCACTGGCCCCATCTAAAAAACAAATGCTCTATAAAATGTATTATTATTGATAATTTTTATTACTCATGTTTCTACTCAGACCCTGTCTTATTCATATTCTAGTCTCTTATTCAAATCAGTACATGGTTTCTAGGGTTATTTGGACTTTAGCTTCCAGATGGCTGGAATTGCAAACTGAAGAACTAAAAAGCTTAATATCTCAAAAACCAAGAATAATAAAAAATAAAATCCAATTGCATATTGTCTCAGAATATCTCTCTCTACATTATACTAATAGTTAATTCAATTGTGAACACTTTTAATTCCTCTTAATGGACAAACAGTGCTGTATTGATTCTATTTAGCAACTTGTGTGAGACTCTAGTAGTAGCTTCTGAGGGATCTATCTATGCCAACATAATGTACTTTTTGTACACTTTCTATGTGCATCAGATAGTTGTAGTTGTCTGAAATTTGATTGGCCCACGGTGATTGATATGATAGCAGTCAATCACTATGAACCTAGCCAAGCCATAAGCAGTCCTTACTCATTCTCCTGTACTGTAGGTTACATTGTGTTTAATGGTTTACTTTGTCTTTATTTTGAACTGTCAACCACACTATTAGTCAACCTTGAACTATGTGTGTGTATACAAAATCTGCTCTACATAAAAGTGTGTTTTTTTTTTGTTTTTTTTTACAATAGTTGTTCTGTCATTTAGCATTATCTGCTTCTCCTAATTACCATTCTAGAGACTAAATTATACTTTCTATTCACCTTGATAGAATAAATTATATATTTCCTTAAGAAGGGGTTTGCTTTGTCCTGAAACTGCACGGAAACTTTAATGTTGTAAAACAGCTGCTCTTTTGTATTGGCCATCACTTGCTGGAAGGATTACTCTTTCACAGAACACAAGTGCAGTTAATCAGTAACCATATTATTTGAACTGATCAACTCTCAGCTCCACTGCTGAATTGTGCTTAGGCACTTGGCATATGTACACTGGCGAGCAGAGCCAGATAGTCTCTTCTTACTAATGGTTATCTGGGAATGGCGGCCATTAAGGGAGTACCTGTGTTTTGATGATACCTTGGATTTAAAATGTAGTGCACTGAAACGGGCTGTTTGAATCAGTCATTAGTGTGTTTATTCAGGTATGGGACCTTTTATCCAGAATGCTCGGGACCTGGGGCTTTCGGGATAATGGATCTTTCCGTAATTTGGATCTTTATACCTTAAGTCTACTAGAAAATATACGTAAACATCAAATAAACCCAATAGGCTGGTCTTGCTTCCAATAAGGATTAATTATATCTTAGTTTGGATCAAGTAAAACCTACTGTTTTATTATTGCACAGAAAGAAATATTTTTAAAAAATTTGGATGATTTAGATAAAATGGACTCTATGGGAGATGGCCTTTCCGTAATTTGGAGCTTTCTGGATAACTGGTATATAACAGCTCCCATACCTGTATTAGGGTTTTGGGGTTTTTTGTTTTTTTTTTGACTTAGTGTAGTCTGGTGCGAGGAACAAACACCTAGGGAGCTGTGCTGTGCAGTGTCTGTATATTTCAATTAAGAACTGAGAAGACTTATTCACGTTTAGTATGATGTAGAGCAGTGCTCACCAACCCCTTCAATGTGGCTCCCAGTGGCCTCAAAGCAGGTGCTTATTTTTGAATTCTTGGCTTGGAGTCAAGATTTAGTTGCATAAAAAACAGGTGTACTCCTGTAGGTTACCAGTCCAAATAGAGGCTACCAAACAGCCAATCACAGCCCTTATTTGACATCCCCATTGAATTGTTCATGCTTGTGTTGCTCTCCAAGTCTATTTTAAATGTGTCTCACAAGTAAAAAAGGTTGGGGATGTAGAGAGTGATATTCATAGACAATTTGCAGTTGGTTTTCATTTTTTATTATTTGTGGTTTTTGAGTTATTTAGTTTTTTGTTCAGCAGCTCTGCAGTCTGCTGTTTTAGAAGTCTGGTTCAAATTACCCTAGCATCCATACAAGTGATGCTCCCAATGGCCTCCAAGCAGGTGCTTATTTTTGAATTCCAGGCTTGGAGGTAAGTTTTAGTTGCATAAAACCCCGGTGCACTGCCAAACAGTCTCCTGTAGGCTGCCAGTCCACATAAGGGCTACCAAATAACCTTTCACAGCCCTTTTTTGGCACCACAGTAAACTTTTTTTTACATTTGAATGGGGCACATGGGTGAATAAGGTTGTGGACCTCTGCCTTGGATTTGGGATGCATCGAATCCACTATTTGGGATTCAGCCGAATCCTTTGTGACTGATTCAGGTGAATACCGAACGGAATCCAACCCCTAATTTGCATATGTAAATCTTCCCGTCTAATTTGTATTTGAAAATTCAGGTTCGGACAGAAAAAAGGATTCTGACGAATCCTGGCCAATGCCCAAACCGAATCCTGGATTCGGGGAATCACTACTTTAGATAAATGCAAAAGATTTAGTAAGCTTTCACTATAGAAACAAACAGCACCAGTTGGAAATTGCTTTAGAATACTATTGTTTGCTCCCTATGAAAAGTAAAATAAGGTTAACTTCCCCTTTAAAAAAAAGCATTACTTTGTTATTTTTTTTTAGCCTGTCTTTCTTTGTTCAAAATGATTGACTCAAACAATGTCCTGTGAGTATATAAGCAAAACTCGACCTGTCGGCACTGTCTCTGCTCTGATCCACAAAGCGATGGCCTTTGGCAACCTTCTCTGCATGCTGCCGAAAGTGTTAAAAATATATTGCTTCTTCCCGAATCTGGGACACGGAGGGGGTCGAGCGGAGATGGAGAACTGACGTCTGTGATGCGCAGCCCTCTCTGCACGGCAATTCGTCGGCCCCTCGTTCCATAGCAAAGGAGAGCTCTTCTACAAATGAGAGGCAAATCTGTTGCCATGGGAACATAAGTGCTGGGTTGCACAAGCCGATTTAGGTTAAGGAAGAGAGCAGATAAAAAAAAAATTTGACTTAGACGTTAACTAGAAATTCCCTCTACTCAGCCTGCTGCTAATATACTTAAATACCACGGCAGAGATAATAACCAAGCTTTGAAACTGCAATTTTTATCAATGAACTCTCAATGGCTGTGTATGCCATTGAGAACAGTGGAGAGGATGCTGGGAATTGTAGTTGCAGGTAGCACAACCCTGAACTAAAAGGTGAAACTGCAAATGAATTAAAGATTTAGATCCAAATGAACACATGGCTGGCTCTGGAACATTTCATTGATAAATCTGTAAACACTGTGGCCTCTTGGGAAAAATATTATGATGGTAACATCTGATTTCATTTAAGAATTAAGAGACAATGGGCAGAGTGCAGCTTATAATGTTCTTGCACTTGTTTCTAGGGCAGTATTCATTGAGCCCTCCTATCATAAACATGATGTTTTTTTGGACTGTATTTGCCATTTCAATAAACCCACACCATGGAAAAACGCCCCACATTGATGGAAATCAGGATTTTTTAAAATACAACCCTTCTGTTGTTATTGAATTGCAACAGACTGATGATGTTTATCATCTTTCTGTGGAGACCTTCTCCTATTCGTCTTTTTGTCTGCCAGTCATATTACTGCATGGTTGCTAAGGTAACAGGGACCCTAGCAAGCATTCCATTTCAGTTTCACACAGGAGGAGTGGAGACTTAAAACCCACAAAGAATACAAAATAAAGAAGTATTGGAAATCGTCTTCAAACATGACTTTGTATATTGTACGAAATGTTTATTTAAAGGGGAACTATGTTGAAATGAACGTTTAATAAAAGCTTCCTCATAGTGTAAGAAAATTTCTAAATACTGTCAATTAAAAATTCTGCATTGTTTCTGCAATAATCAAGTTTATCTTCACTATCCCTCTCTCCGCATCTGTTTCTCTTCATTCTGTCTTCAAGCAGAATTTGGGTGTCAGGCGAATGATCCAATATATATTATAGGGGGGCTTCCTTTCCTAGCAGCTCGTGCAAGTAACGGATTCCAGTACAAACAAAATCTAACAAAATAACTGCCTTTTGCACAAATTCTGCATGTAGAGAGACATGATGTCTGGTGATTTTAATAGAGTGAGCTCTAATACATCTGCCAGGAAAGGAAGCCCCCCTATAAGATATTTTGGATCATTCACCTGCATGGATGATTAATTGCCACCCCCTGCTGGTTTTAATATCAATGGATTGGAGTTATGGGTGCACTTGTTAAGTTGGCCAAAGATGTTGAGATCCTGATCGTGAGACTACGTACGATTGTACGAATGTACCATCAACTAAAAAGACCAATTTGCCAGGAAAATAAAGGGAAGCTGCCTGCTTGGCCCTGCAAACATAGATAGATTGCACTGGGACCGACAAAGTTTTTTTGACCTGGCCGATCAATTTCCTGACAGATGTTGGCTGAAAAATCGTAAGATGTACGATCGTTTGAATCCCACTAACCGCACGATAATTTCGAAGGATCGGTCGGGCTTCCCTAAAATCGGTCGTTCGGCAAGAAGAATCGTCGCCTCTATGGGGAGCTTTAGTCAAGTATATGTCACACAGAATTCCTGACTACTGTGTTTACAAGCAACTGTCGTCTGACCCACAAGATTTATATAGATGCCATATGATTGAGGTTGATGAGTCAATATATTGAAGTTGATGAGTTCTAGGAAAGTCCAGCCTGGGGTAGGTGGTTGAACATTAGCCAGTGCAGGGTTAGATCCCAATGGTGAGTTGCTCAAGGAGCAAAGGGAAGTGTAGACTTAAGGCCATAGACGTAGAGATCCGCTCGTTTGGCGATGTCCCAAATGAGCAGATCTCTTCCCGATATGCCCACATTGAAGTGGGCGATATTGATTTGATCCAATTGTGGGCCCTAGGGCCCAACAATTGGATCAAAATGGATCCGATACGGGCGGTCGGATTGCAGGACCGCATAGACATATAGATGCGATGGGATTTTTTAACCTGCCCGTTTGAGATCTGCTTGACTTTTTCTCCAGATATCGATTGGGGAAGCCCGTTGGATGGTCCCACACACGGGTTAATAAGCTGCCGACTCGTTCTGTCGGCAGCTTTTATCGGCCCGTGTATGGGGGCTGTAAGTAGCTGAGAAGTTCTAAATCCTACTATGGAAATAGCTACTGTTATAGGTTCCTCCGTAGTACTAAAGCTATACATGCCCAGATTTGGTCAAGCTGTTTGGCCTGTTTCGAGCATATCTGGGCAAGTATGGCTGGACTTTGGGGGGGGGGCATGCTGACAGATAATCCTTCAGTCTTTATAAACCGACAATGATCTACCCTTAAGGGAAATTTTTTTGGTCAGCCAAAAGAAAGTAAATAGAACCTGTGGCCCCTCTTCACTTCAATTGGTTCTGATTGTTTGAATAAGTGGTGGAGGGGAACAGAACAATGCAAAAGTGGCCATGCATGTGACACACGGATCAGTGGGAATGGTTTTGTGCTGTGTATGGCCACCTTAGGAGTAGAGAAGTTTTCCCTCCTAAAAATAATTCAGGAATTAGTGGAATTTGACTAAATGTTTAAGTTGGATATCACTGAAAACTGGTAATTTACTTTCAGCCAACACTGGTCAAACACAGGGGTCTACAATTTGAAATGGGTTGAAAGAGGCTATGTCTATTTACTTTGCTTTCCCACTTTTTTCCTTCCTTATCCCTCTCTATTTGTTCCCCCCCTTCTATTTTCTATTATGTTAGGGTTTTCTATGCCGTGGGACGGTATATGCTTGTTACATGAAACAATAGTAATACATGAATGTTAACGGGAAGTTATAAATACTATGTCCATGTTTTTCCATATATAAGTGCCAATCACTGTTGGAAAAAATATTGTAAACCCTTAATAAAAATGTATTGAAAAAGAAAAATAGTCCAGGAAATTCCCAGAGACTAATGGTGGCCATAGACCCCAAGATCCACTTGTTTGGCGACATCGCCAAACGAGCGGATCTTTCCCCGATATACCACTAACTGCATGGCTATATCGGGGGTAATTGGAATGTTGGGCCGTATGGCCGAACGATCGAATTACGATGCGCTAAGCGGCTCCGACGGGTCGGTCGGGTAAAAATCCAACCTTCCCGATCGATATCGTGGCCAGATATCGATCGGGAAGACCCGTCGGAAGCCCCCATACACGGGCAGATAAGCTGTCAAATCGGTCCAAACGACCGATATCGGCAGCTTTATCTGCCCGTGTATGGCCACCTTAAGACATTGCCATTGTCTGTGAGTAATATAGCTTTGAGTGTTTTGTTGAACTGCATTGTTGTTTTAATAAAAAAAACTATTGGCCCTGGTTTTCTAAGATTTAAAGGAGAACTAAACCCTAAAAATTAATATGGCTAAAAATACTATGTATTATATACTAAACTTATTGCACCAGCCTAAAGTTTCAGGTTCTCAATAGCAGCAATGATCCAGGACTTCAAACTTGTCACATGGGGTCACCATCTTGGAAAGTGTCTGCGACACTCACATGCTCAGTGGGCTCTGAGAAGCTTTTGAGAAGCTAAGCTTAGGGCTCATCACTAATTATCCAGCAGAAAATGAGCTTCCCCTGTAATATAAGCTGATGCTACAGGGCTGATTATTAAATTCTGATGCTAAATGTACTGGTTTCTGTGCTGTCATGTAGTAATTATATGTATTAATTACTAATCAGCCTTATATTGTGACATTTCTATTCTATGTGTACTGTATATTGTGAGTGGGTCCCTAAGCTCAGTAAGTGACAGCAGCATAGAGCATGTGCAGTGAATCAGCAGAAAAGAAGATCGGGAGCTACTGGGGCATTTTTGGAGACACAGATCTTTACTTCTAAAGGGCTGTGGTTGCCTTGGGCTTGTATAGAAGCCCAAAACATAATGTACAACATTTCTAGCTACTTCTTTAGTTAAGCTTTACTTCTCCTTTAAGTGAAGCAGAACATATTCTATTATCCTATACTTCACTGGGGACTGAATAAGTGTAACCCATGTTGGGCTCATATCCAGTCATTGGAAAAATTAGAAGTCCCTGGTAGCAACAGCTTGATGTTCTTTTACAAGAGGTTTTTTTTCATTGGCATAATCAATTTCCATTAGATGCTATTTGTGGTTAGGCTTGACAAAGTAAGGCGACTGGGCTTTAGTCAGGCTTGTCCCAGTTCTACTTAACAAGCAGTGTCATGCCTCATTTCACCATTGCCCACCTTAATGGATTGGAGCTGATTTCTGTCTGCTGACGTCTATTAGAGGTAGTTTAGATGTACATCTCCAACACTGGATTGCTAGGTTTTTTTTTGGCAGACTGGCTTGTAGAAATAATACTTCTGATGTTCACATTGGCTGGGCTAACAGAAGCTCTTCTGAACTACCTCTGGACTGAGCTGTAATATGAAAGTGCTTGCTGGCAGAGAAACTAATAAAGATAAGAGGTGAAGCAGGCTTTTGGATTCTGAGCTATAATATGCTGCATTAAAGCTCTCTATCTAGGACATACAGCATGGGAATTGTGTACGTAGGATGTGAATGTGATGCATTTGGTTCTGCTGCATCTAGGTTCTCTCTATACAGGTAGAGCGCTGGGTATCATGATTGATTTCTTAGGATATCCCTGTAAATTTTTTAAGTAGATTTGATACAGATATCTAGACATAAGGTGAACTCTTATTGCAAAGGGATTGAACGTATTTTGAGCCATCAAACTGAATTATTCCTCCTTTACAAATAGAACTCTCTGAGGGTGCTGAGAAATCATTTGGGATAACCATCACTACATCTGTAGCATGAGCAGCATCTAGGTCCTGTATGTGCTGTAAGTAGTATAGGATTACCTGCACCTAAAGTAGGATATGCATCTATTGTAGGTTCCATATTGAGGATATGTTGATTTGGGGTTCTTATTCTTGTTTATGGTGTGTCTATGCTCCATATCTTCTTGGATAGATTACATCTAGGATATGTACTTAGGTTATGTTGCATCTTGATTTTCTATCCAGTGCTTTTAGGCTTTACATCTAGGGGCCTATTTATCATGCTGCGTAAAAAGAAGAGTGAAGCAGTACCGGTGATGATGCCCAGAGCAATTAGATTTCAACAGCTAGAAAACCGAAACAAAGATCTTATTGGTTGCTCTGGGCAACATCACTGGTAATGTTTTACTCCACTTTTTGCACAGCATGATAAATACCGTAGGCCCCAACTGAATGTCCATTGCATAAAATGTGTTACAGCAAGCTTCTACATCTTGGAACTCTAAACTGCATTATGTACAAGTATGGGACCTGTTATCCAGAATGCATGGGGTTTTTCTTCATACCTTAAGTCTACTAGAAAATCATGTAAACATTAAATAACCTCAATAGGCTGGTTTTGCTTCCAATAAGGATTAATTATATCTTAGTTTGGATCAAGTACAAGCTACTGTTTTACTATTATAGAGAAAATGGATTATCTGAAATTGAGTCTATGGGAGAGGGCCCTAGTAATTAGCCTTCTAGATAACGGGTTTCTGGATAATGGATCCCATACCTGTATAGGTTATTTATCTTGGATTTTTGGCATCTAGGAGAATTAATCTTAGTTTAGGTTTTATAATGTAGGTCTAAAATGTTTTGCTACAAGGTTCTCCATCTTGTACCTGTAGGATAAAGGGGATCTAACATATTTGCTGATCTGTTACAGGACCACAGTGGTTGCGGCTGCAGCATTCTTGGATGCATTTCAGAAGGTAGCCGACATGGCCACCAACACTCGAGGTAAGCCAATGAAGCCTTTTTGTACATTATGTCTTCCAGTGGATTAATGCCTTTTGTGATCCTTATGCATCAAACTTTGTACAACGTTGACATTGGGTTTCCATAAAACAATAAAAAGATAATTTAGATATTTGCTATTTATTCATCTCTTAGCTGTATATTTAGGTAATGTTTAGTAAATGCATATTTGATAGGATTAACTTGTTTATGGCTCATCCACAAATTTATGACTTCCTTGAAGGGAAACTGCCTGTATCTCTGTAATGAGATGATGGGAATTGTAGTTTAGTATAAGTTGAGGGATCCACAGATCATGGTGTGTAGCTCTGGACATCATTCTTGTAGTCTAGTCTGAAAGTGCCCATACATAGCCAGATAATGGCCAAAGATTCTTCTACTAATCATCTCATGGGCAGCCTGTAGCCCTAAGTACAGGTCCAAAGTAATTGCCCAACTGAGTTCATTCCGATATTGACAGGGCCAACCAAACAGTCTCTTGAAAGCATCTCCGGCCAATACACACTTTCTATTTGTTAAGTGAACCTTAAATGCTTCTTAACACAATTGTCCTTAATTTCCTGATTACTGAACAGGAGGATAGTGAGATTCCATTCAATGTGCAGTAAAACAATCAGAATTTGCGTTTATACATCGCTGTATATTACCCCCTTTCTACAGAGCTATAAAAGAATGTATGTTCTTTGCTCTGTAATAATATTTAAATTAAATTATAACTTTAGGCAAAATGTTACAACAGGCCGACGCTCTGCTGACAGAAATGGGCATTAAACCCCCATGTGCCGCATCCCATATATTTTATAGAAACCTCGCTGCTGGCACAGGCGTTTTGTTGGATTTAAAATTATTTTTTTAGGTTGGAATCCACCATCACCAGCAGTGATAACTGTCTTTTGAAGGTAGCATGGGCAGCTTCAGGCATTTCTCCTTCGTTGAAGCCCAGTGTGACATTAACTCTACTTATGAGAAAGGGTAATGTTGTTGTGGGAGGCTGTTAACTACGTTTTTTCTCCATGAAGTGGGTTCTTTTCCTCGTAATAAGGAAAATGGTTGTAATAACTAAATGAGCAAATTTCAGTGAATGGAAAGGTAACGTAATAGGTATTAGCTTGAAATAACACAGTCTGTGCCAGTTTCAGGATGCCGAACCATTTACAGGACAAATCAGATTGTTACATAAAGTAACTCTTTTGTTGGCTATGCTTAGCAACCTAACATTATCCAAATGTGGTTCTACTGAAACTCCCAGCTTCCCTGATTGGTGGCTCTCATGTGGCAGTTAGACCTTTCATTAGGTTGTTTAGTCCTCCTTGTCTTATCCCTTTGTCATCTCCTCTCCCAGTGGCCTAATTTAACATGAAGCTGCATATTCTAAGCAAAGTCTGACCAAGTCATTGCTCTAGGTGTTTTATATTGACTGACTCAATTTATGGCCTAAGACAATACATAGAGGGTATTGTGTTAAAGCCCCCTTTAGACTATCATTGACCTTTCCTAATAAATGGATAATGGTGCAACCCTTCTCTATTACTCCATGGCAAAGAGGATACACATATACCCTATACCTTGTGCTGCTGCAATTTTAATGCACTTTACCACAGGGGAAAAAGAAGAGTAAGTGGGTTACATCAGTGGAACCCCCAAAATCTTGAACAACAAGGGGCAAAAAATTAGGGCTGCTGCAAAGGCCCCCCATACATAGGCTGATATAAGCTGCCGATAGATTATGTCGGCAGCTTATTGGCCAGTGTATGGGGCCTTCTGGCGGACTTCCCTGATTGATATTTGGCTGAAAGTCGTCGGATTAAGGACTGCATCGGTTTGTATGCGGTTCTCAATCCACAATCCGCCCGTTTTCTCCCTGTTAAGATCCGATCCTTGGGCCACCTGAAGGTGGGCATATCGGTGAGATATCCTCTTGTTGGGCAACCTTACCACACGAGCAGAGATCCATATGTATGACCAGTTTAAGGCTTCCCATGGCAAGTAGATACAGGGTCTAGATACTAGACTTGGGTCTATTTGCCATTTACTGAGTAACATTAAAGACAAAATAAAACTTCCCTACGGTTGTGCAACTCAACTGGAATCAGGTTTCCATATTGCATAGTCTGTGCCGTAGGTGCATTTTAGTGGTATCCTGTACCAGTTCCATTTGCTGCCTCCTGTAACGTTATATCGTAAGGGAAACTAAACCATACTAGGTTTTCATTCCAGCCATGCCTTGCAACATGCACATCCAGGAAACTTATATTTGCCTTACACAGGAATAGCAAGTCTTCTAAGATTAATAGCAGGGTGTGTCGCATCATGCTGAGCTTCAACAGTTACCCAGAGGCTGCCGGCGGTTTCCAGGGCTCACAATCTGGTTACATTAGAGATGGCATGAAGGATGTGCTTAAAGGGATACTGTCATGGGAAACTTTTTTTTTCCCCCAAAACGCATCATTTAATAGTGCTGCTCCAGCAGAATTCTGCACTTAATCCATTTCTCAAAAGAGCTGTTTGTCCTATGATTCTGTATATATTTATTATGTGATTTGTCTCCCCAGGTATAACACCAGAACAATGGGAAGGGAACAAAATAGCAGCTCCCTAACACAAGATAAAAGCTGCCTGGTAGATCTAAGAACACCACTCAATAGTAAAAACCAGCAATACGAGTAGGGCATCCCAAAACAGTCATGAGTAATGAGTCAGTATGCTCAAATTTTGCACTTGCACATACATGTAGGGGTATCTTAGGGTGGTCATACACCCTAAGATACACTCTTTGGAGCACTTCATTCTCCGAAGTCGTCCCGAAGTTTCCTTGTGAGGCTACTCCGAAAATTGATGCGCTCCGAGTTCCATCCTGCTGACGATTTACATTCTAGCCGGCGGGAACGCTCTCCCCCGCTCTCCCCGTAATCTTAGCATGTGTCACCCCCCATAGACTTACAGCGTGACTTTTTGTACTGTGTGTTAATATCCAGTGCTTGTAATGGAAACCATATCTTCCATATGCATCACTGTCCCCACCTCTCTTCGTAATTCATTGTCTGACTGTTGCCACCTTTGCTTGAGACTCTCAATATATCAGTGTTATCAGTAATACATTTGTTGACCGGCACAGGTTGAATGGAAAGGGTAAACTGTTCCACGTTATTTAACAACCAGAACAAGACAGAATTGATAGATATCTATTTAAAATAATCAATCTAACATGACACTGAAACCACTTTCTATTTGCAAGACTCCCTAAAAGCCAGATAGAGGTATAAAATTGCATACCTGAGGTGCAAATAGAAAGACAAAAGAATATAAGGGGAGTTATTTAGATTGCTGCTCTCTTTAACATTCTGGGCTTTATTTACCTAATTGAGCAAGTCTCAAAGTTCAAAAAACAGGTGCAAAATATAACGTTTGCTGCAGTTATGCACCTTGCCCCATGTAATGCGACCTGAGGTGTAACTCCTGTGCTTGTGCACAATTCAGAAAATCATGTAGGACACAAGTTGCTGAGATGCTCTGCACAAAAACAGGGTTTCTTTGTACCTTGTGCTAAATTTTAACCCCACAAGAGTAGAGATTGACTACACTCATAATCTGACTACATTGAGCTCTAAAGCTGGCTACAGACGCAAAGATCTGATCGTACGAATCAACGTACGATCCGACTTCCCCATCTCCCGACCTGCCACTAAAGATTCCGATCAAATAAAGTACAAAAGAACAGATCAGCCGATGTTCTGCCCCTGACAGCAATCGTACGAAAGATATGTCCAACCAAAGCTGGTGACAGTCTCCCTCTGAAAATCGTACGATCTGAAGTGCATGCAGAGATGTTACTCAACACACGGTCCGAAAATCTTACCAATCCTCGATTTAATAAGATCAGATCTTTGCGTCTATGGCCAATGTAAGGGTTGCAACTTTGTGTCCCTTAACTCTTCTGCCTTTGTAGCTAAATAGGCCCTTCTTAGCAAATTTTAATTTAGTTCAAGAAATCCGTATGGGTTACTTCAACTGGTTGAATTCCTGTAATGTGTATTTTTAGACAGATCCTTTCATTTGAAGCGTGGTCACCTAGCATTATCTGAATTCTAAAATATTTAATATAACCGACAGTTTAACATCTCATTGGCAATTAGGCAGGCTTGTACCACAAGTGAGGGAGTAGTGGGCTGGTGTGACTGATTGAATTCCTTGTGTAAATGAACTTGGTGTAATTTAGGGAATAATGAGTGGGCTGGACAGCTGAAATTCCATGAATTGTGTGTGCAAATATGCAATGCCAATGACTTCGCAGTGGGCAAGTGAAGGCTTTAGAATTCTTGATGCCTGTATAAACATACTGCAGTTAAGGACTATTATGCAGCTGGGAACATTATACAGTTATGGGATTGATAGCTAAGAATATAGTGCAGTTAAGGGACTGACGGACAGCCAGAATCAGCAACTGCTGATAAGACCACACTGCAGGATGGATAGCTAAAACCTACTGCAGTCAAGACTGATGGACAGCTAAGAACAAATTGAAGTAAAGGGGCAGTATACACCCTTGTTCAACATAAGTTTAATGAATACATCTTCTGGTGAACATACATTACCCTGTAGCAATAGCTTCTACGACAGGTGAGCCTCATTTTTTTTTTTTACTGTCATGGGAAAACATGTTTTTTCTTCCAAAATGCATCAGTAAATAGTGCTGCACCAACAGACTTGTGCACTGAAATACATTTTTCAAAAGAGCAAACACATTTTTTTATATTTAATTTTGAAATCTGACATGGGGCTAGACATATTGTCAGTTTCCCAGGTGCCCCCAGTCATGTGGCTTGATCTCTGATAAACTTCAGACCCTCTTTTCTGCTGCAGTGCAAGTTGGAGTGATATCGCCCTCCCCCAGCAGCCCAGAACAATGGAAAGGTAACCAGATAACAGCTGCCTGGTAGATATAACAACAGCTCTCAATAGTAAAAATCCATGTCCCATAGCGACTCCTTCAGTTATGCTGAGTAGGAGAAACAACAGCCTGCCAGAAAGCAGTTCCATCCTAAAGTGCTGGCTCTTTCTGAAAGCACATGACCAAGTAAAATGACCTGAGATGGCTCCTAAACCCCCAAATAAATAATTTGTTGGGTTAGGAATGGAATTGTATATGGTAGAGTGAATTATTTTCAATGTAAACTGTGTTATTTAGAAATAAAAACTATACCATAAAAATCATGACAGAATCTCTTTAATATCCTAAACAGATTCTCAACAGCTGTCCAAAGCTCACTGAGCATGTGCAGTGTCACTGATACTCAAAAGTTGGTCTAAGAAAAGTTGGGGAGCTCCTGTGTACAGCTTTAAAGTCCTGGATCATTACTGTTATAGGATTGCTGAGCCTCTAGTCCGATACAGAGGGTCAAGTTATTGCTTGTAAGAGAGCAAATTCTTTTTTCTTCATGCATATGACTGTGCATTTGCTACATTAATTAACACTGGTGTTTAGGAACGTTTTCTAAGGTTTGTTCTGCCCTTGTTAATGACTCTAATTGGCTTGTTCTATTTTCGGCTGCTCATTTGACGCCACGGACATTAAAATTAAAAACCATTAGATGTGTTCCAGGAGGGTGTTCACTCCCTGTTTTTTTCATGCGTTCTGAAGGTCATTTTTCCATTCGTGTCAAACCTAAATTAGTGCCGCCTTGTTGCAACTCACCACGGGTGGTTTCTCACTGAACAGGAAAAAGTACTTACCATGGTAACCCCAAAAAAGGTTGCAATCCATAGAAATGGCTGCAAGGCTAAAGCATTCGAGAGAGTGGGCTCTGGCTTCCCTGTGATGGTAAGGTTTTATGGCAGGCCTGACATTGAGTTGTACAGAAACATCGATGGAGATTAGTAAAGCAAAAGCCATTTTGTATGGGAAGGGAGTACAGTTGCATGTAGTATTGAGGGGAGAATATAGGTCAGCGTGACTGTGACCTAAAACTGCATAATGCTCATACAGCCGGCGGCCAGTTAAACAGATTAGGTTGCATTCAGGTCTACAAAGCAATGGAAGGCTAATTCATTATTAGGATCGTTATTATGATCCCTGATGCTCTTATTAACCCTGTTTTCAGAAATTCTGGCAAACTCTTTTTATGTCAAAGTACCTTGTGTCTTGCGCAATGTGCTCCAACAAATGTGGGTAATGCAATAAAATGTGCAGCATTTGTCCTGTCTGGTAACCTATAGCAACCAATCAGATTTTTGCTTTCAAACAGGCGACCGTTAAATTCTGTTTGCTGCAATAGTTGGCTGGACCTGTGGGTAATGTAATAAAATTTGCAGCATTTGTCCAGTCTAGTGACCTATAGCAACCAGTCAGATTTTTGCTTTCAAAGAGGCTACTATTAAATTCTGTTTGCTGCTATAGTTGGCTATACCTGTAGCTAACTAGGGCTAGTTTTACAAATTTAACAGCAGTGTACTTTCTGATAAATTTGTAAATATACATTATTCTTTTCCTGCCCCCTTCCAGCTTACCCCTATCCTCCAGGCCCAATCCCTGTCTGATCCACTCCTTCATCATCATCCTACCCCTTTGTGTCCCTAATTCTTACATCAGTCCTTCATTATGTTTGTCCTGGATTTTTTTTTCTTTTTTAATGTGGCAATCCTGCCTGCAGCAAACTTTACATCTTTAATTACATTAATCCTTAAATTGCCTGTTAACATGCATGTTAATTCAACTACATAGAACTAGTCATTGAAAATAACAAACTTGGTGATTTTTCTTTTAATGGAAAAACATTCAAATTATTTTTTACGGCCTTTTAATGTCACATCAAATACGCATTTTCTATCTATAGCTGTGAGTGTGTAACAAGCAAACCTTTCTCTCACTACAATGCTGTGTCTGTTTGCCCGGCTTTACTATCACTTTGTGCTGCCTTAAATTGCTCTGTTATTTGCATCTTTTCATTGGTGCTTTTCCCTTTGCTTATATGCTATGTATGCTTTTCCTTTAGTAGTACTGTGAATTTTTGAGTTTTAAAAAGGACCCCCAGGCCCCCTTATTCTTGCCCCCTCCAACTCTGGCAAACACCGGCTCTGCTGCGCCTCACAACCCCCCCCCTCAATTTGATATTTGTTTATTATATAAATTTTAGAAAGTGTTTTTTCAATACAACGTAGTAGTAACAGTCGCTTGTGTGGCAGGTGCATTGGCCCTATATACCCCCCAAACTATGTAAGTCTCTATAAAAAAAATTGCAAAAAACAGCTCATATGTAAAACCCTGCTTCATGTAAATAAACCATTTTCATAATAATATACTTTTTAGTAGTATGTGCCATTGGGTAATCATAAATAGAAAATTGCCATTTTAAGAAATAAGGGCCGCCCCCTGGGATCGTACGATTTACTGTACTCACAAACAAACTAGGTCACATGAGACAGAGTTGTGTCTTTCGCTTCCTGTTACAGTTAGAGTTTATTATTTCTGGTCAGGTGATCTCTAAAGCAGCACACAGACCATCACAAAATGGTGGTTCTAGGCAAGAGATGTAAAAGGGCAATATTTACTTAAATATATATTCCAGTTTGATGAGATTCTTTAATATCCCACTTAATATGATATAAACTTATAAACTACCTGTTGCTTAAGTATTCATTTTGGGGGTATAGTTTTCCTTAAAGGGCAGAGACACACGGTCAGATTCGGGGAGATTAGTTGCCCTCGGCAACAAATCTTCTCTTCTTTGGGATGGCAATCTGAGCGCTTTGTTTTCCGAAGTCTCTTGAAGTTTCTTCGTGAGGCAACTTTGGGTGACTTCGGAAAACAAATCGCTCCGGCGGTTTTCATTCAAGCTGACGGGAAGGCAGATCGGAGAGATTAGTCGCCCAGAAGAAGAGCAAATTTGTGGACGGGCGACATCTCCCCGAATCTGACCGTGTGTCTCTGCCCTAAAGGACCCCGATACTGTGGTTCATTACACTGGGCAAATTTACACCTGGGCAGTAACCCATAGCAACCAATCAGTGTTTGAACACTGAAAGCAATAATCTGATTGGTTGCCACAGTTTACTGCCCAGGAGCAAATTTGCCCAGTGCATATAAATGAGCCCCGATAGTCTTCTAATCTGCTAGTAGCCTTAGCTCTCTCTCTCTCTCTCTCTCCCGTAAATGCTATTTGCAGTGGCTTTGAGTCTGCTTTGCATTGAAGTGTATTTATAAATGGGGGAAAACAGCAGATATTCTTTCTGTGAATAGCCTCTGGAAAGCTGCGCATGATGGATGCCGTTCAGATAAGCTCATGGGGCACTTTCACTGATGGAGAGGCCACAGCTGTTGCATTGTATTGGGAGATAACTTGTCTCTCTGCTAAATGGTTTGGAGTTGACTTTGCTCAAAGCTTCAATCATTCTCCACTACCCCACTTCAGCAGTCTGCAATCTTATTGTGCGGTGGATCACAATAGGCGCCCAGCCGGCCCCCATAGTTGTCCTCAAAATATCAGCATCCTAAATCTCTTTGAAGTTATTTAAAAGTAACCAGAATAGTGTATGTCTCTGGTGCCATACGGATACAGATATGTCTAATTCATACACCTTGAGGCACATTTATCAAAGGTTGAATTTCGAATTCATGTGAGTTTTTAAAAACTCGAGTTTTTAAAACTCGAGTCGAGTTTTTTCAGGACGTCTCCCATTGATTAAAACAGCAATTCCGCAGGTTTTTGGTGGTGAATAGTCAAATTTGAGTTCTTCAAGATCCAGAGTATGATAAATCTTGTAAATCCAATTAGAAGTTTTTTAAAAACTCAAATTTAATAACTCCCAATTCGAATTTGACAGTTTTGATGGTAGGGAAAGAAAAATTAGATTTTTCAATGTCACAAGCGGAGATTTAGTCGCTTGCGATAAATCTTCTCTACTGTGGAAATCCCGCAAGCGATTCGCATTCTTGCCAGTGGGAAGGCATTTCGGGGAGATTAGTAGCGAAAATTTATCATAGGTGACTAACTCTCCCCGTGTGCCACCACCCTTAAGGGTTGGTAGAGATTGACCCAGAGTGCTGACTGCATAACTGCTGGAGGGCTTACAGCTTGATACCCCTAAAGGTGGCCATAGATGTTATACTTAAGATCTTTCCTGGAAAAGATCTTTCTTTTCGTGCAGTGAATAGTCAGATATACAGGTAGAAACAACAGAATTCTACCTGTATCTGATGATTCATCAACAAATATGGCTGATGTTGGGGTGCCTTCAAAGTCTCCCAATCAAAATTATCCAGCCAGCCCTATTGACGAGCCGATATATTTCCTAGTCTTCTGCCGATATCAGTCGGCTTTTCTCCTACCATACACGCACCGAATATCGTATGCAAATTTGTTATAATATTATATAATATCGGTGCATCTATGGCCACCAACTTGGTTGGTTGGTTGCCAACTGGGAGATTGGTCATCTCTGGAGGAAACTTCAGGCTATTTAGCGATATGTTGGTCATACCACCAGTGATTTCCATAATTTCAAATGGAGAGGCATTTTTCAGGGAATTCGTCGCCCGCAGTCACTCAGAAACAAATCTCCCCATCGGCCACTGCCCTAACTCGCAGCTATTTATCACCAACTGGGTATCTTGCTTAATATAGTCAGCTCAGTTTGGCCCAGGTTTGTCCAGCCTGTACTCCTCCATCATGTAGTTTAATTCAATGAGCAGCTCAAGCTTCAGGTGGATTCTTTAGCTCCAGGCCTAGGATTCTCACCACAGTGTAATATGATTGCTCTGGTCTTCAAACACAGCTGCACCAATCTTTTTACCCCAATCAAATGTTTGGGTTATCCACAAGGCTGCGTTAATTGCTTGTCTTGCTTTTACCAACATACTTGCTTTTTTTTTTTGGATATACGAGTATGGGATCTGTTATCCGGTAATATGTTATCTAGAAATTCTGAATGACAGGAAGCCCATCTGATAGACATTTTAATCAAATAATTACATTTTCCAACTGTTTGAAAAAAATAAAAATATTTAAAAAAAAATAATAATTTTTAATCTTTGGAAATGTTTTATCTTTGGAAAAACAGTACCTTGTACCAAATAAAATATAATTGTTATAATAGTTATTACATAGGTGAACAACAACAAATAAACATGCTATTTAGCACTGACTATCACATTTTTTTAAACGCTTTATAAATATACCTATAAATGTTTTAATAGCGGCGATCAAAACCAAGTGGAAACAGCAGGCAGGCCCCTTTTTATTGACAAGTTGGTTTTGGACTCGATAATCATTAATGTTGGGTTTCCCACGGCTGCTAACAGAAGCTAGCCATAGATTTATGATCACAACTACGAATGGAGATGATAAGAATGGCCAAAAATGTGTATACAATTTACTGAAAGGATCTAAGAGCAAGTGAGCCCCTTAATGCCCGGGACACTTAAGAAACAAAGAGCTGGAGTTGCACTTCTGAAGCTATTCCCGGAAGATTATACCTTCCTTTCAAAGGTTTTAGCGTCCTATCTCCAAAGTGATACTCTTTGTTGTTGCCTTTCCCATGACCAACAGCGTAAACATGAAACATTAATACAGAGGTTTTAGGTTGCAGGAAAATGAAACCCGGATGGGTCAGGTCAGCTTACCTGTGATTCACTGACTCGCAGACATAAAGGCCACAATTATATGGGTTGTAGGATTGAGGATAGGTGTCGGAGGAATGGAGTGTCTGCTCTCCAGCTGTCCTGCTGATTTGTTTTATCAATTCTGACCTTGGTTAAAGGGATACAATCATTCTAATGTTTCACCTTTAAAAAACAAAAATTCTGTTTACAAACGTGTAATTAGCTCTGGGCAGTTGTCTTACTTAAAGGGATTCTGTCATTATTTTTATTATGTCTTTTTTATTTCTAAATTACACTGTTTACATTGCAAATAATTCACTCTACAATAAAATGTAGTTCCTGAAACAGCAAATGTATTTTTTTTTACTTGTAATGTTGATGTGTAGGCAGCCATCTCAGGTCATTTTGCCTGGTCATGTGCTTTCAGAAAGAGCCAGCACTTTAGGATGGAACTGCTTTCTGGCAGGCTGTTGTTTCTCCTACTCAATGTAACTGAATGTGTCTCAGTGGGACATGGGTATTAACTATTGAGTGTTGTTCTTAGATCTACCAGGCAGCTGTTATCTTGTGTTAGGGAGCTGCTATCTGGTTACCTTCCCATTATTCTGTTGTTAGGCTGCTGGGGGTGATATCACTCCAACTTGCAGTAAAGAGTGACTGAAGTTTATCAGAGCACAAGTCACATGACTGGGGGCAGCTGGGAAACTGACCATATTCTAGCCTCTTGTCAGATTTCAAAATTAAATATAAAAAAAATCTGTTTGCTCTTTTGAGAACTTATTTACTGATGTGTTTTGAAATTTTTTTTTTCCATGATGACAGTATCTCTTTAATATGTCTAGTTACCACGAAGCAAATACAAGACATTTATTGGCACCCAAGGCAATATCGGCAGGGTGCTCACTTGTGTATTTTATTCTGCAAATAAAATACTCAAGGGAGAAACCTGCTGAAATCTCCTTGTATGCAAGTAAATTTCTTGTATCTGGTTTGTGAAGCATCGGCTTCTTCATGCGTTGGGAAGGTAAGTGTGTGCAAGCACCACCCTCTTCTTAGTTCCCAAAAAGACCATATATTTAAGCTTCTGTGGAGGTTTACTTTGCCATGTTAAGTTTTCTTGTCTCCGCCTATATTTAAAGAGTCCTGCAGTCATGTAAGCAACAAGTTTTGGATAGATCTCAGATCACTGTGGTCAGAACGTTTTGTTATTATGACAGCTGGAATCTTACCCATAAAGCATGACTGAACTGCTGCTTAATGAGAGAAAGGAGGCCATTTCTCAAATAAAAAAGTATCTATTCATTGAGGGTTTCTTCTCTGGACAACAGTTTTAATTGCTTTATTAACTTGAGCTTTACAAATTCATACATCATAAAATCCAAGCTTGTTATTAGATGGAAGAGCCCAATATTGGGGAGTCTTGGGGACCACTATCATCTTGACTCATGGTCATTCTCTTTTTGGTTCTCTCTGGCAGCGAGATGCGCTAAAAGGGTACAAAAGTACAGAGGCGCCCACAGATGCGCCCTAACTTTCAGGTCTGAATGACACAAAAGATAGGGAACCATCTTCATTTCTTTGCTGCAGTTGGGGAAAGGGGTGACAAGAGAGGTTCCCTAGTTTAGTTCCCCTTTATTGACCATAGTGTAATATATGGGGATCCATAGCATTATGATATGATTGAAGCAGTCTTGAGGACCAATGTATCAAATGATGAATAGAAACTTATTCTTACAAACCCAGAATCATCATTTTTTTTTTTTTGACCAGGCCAAGAAAAAAATGGAGTTAAGCGATCGTCCCCCTTTGCCAGAACTGTGCAGATGTTGAGAACTGTACAGACATTTTGTTCCCAAGGAAAATGTCTGAGTTGTTAGCTCATTGCATTCCCAGAGATCCAACTAAGTGACCAAATAGCACAATAACCCCACTCCTCTGAAAGGGAGGCCCAGGGACTGCTCAATAGGGAAATTCAATGGCTACCGCTGCAAGTTTGCATTTCATTGACATCTGTAAACTTTGTGTATTTGCCTGATTGAAGAATGAGTCCGTTGGGCTATTGCACTAGAGGATGTTGGTATTGCTGGATGGATTGCTGTGTACTGATGCCAGCCTCTGCTGTGCTGCCTTTAGACATGCAATTTCTTTTGTTCCCTCCCAATTGTAATGTTTATATATATATACTATAGCTTTAAAGGTGAACTGCAACCAAAATAGTTTTTTTTTTTTTTGCATAAATAAAGAAAATGGAATTTCACATTTACACTGGTTTTAAAGAGGTTGTTCACCTTCCAACCCTTATTCAGTTCAGTTGGTTTCAGATAGTATACCAGAATTAAAGACTTTTTCCAATTACTTTCCATTTTTTAATATCTTTTGTTTTTTCCAAAATCTAAGTTTAACGTTAAATGTTCCGGTCTCTGGTGTTTGAGTCTGGCAGCTCAGTAATTCAGGTACAGACTCTAAGGGGCAGATTTATCAAAGGTCAAGGTGAATTTTCGGATGAAAAAAATTTGCATTTCAAGCTATTTTTTATGTACTTTGACTAGGGAATAGTCCAAATTTGAGTTGAATTTGAAAAAAATTTGAAAACACGAATATTGAAATTTATTATGTGCTGTTTCTTAAAAAGATTCGACTTCGACCATTCACCATCTAAAACCTGCCGAATTGCTGTTTTAGCCTATGGTTGGACCTCCTAGAACCTATTTGGAGTCAATTTGTGAACTTTGAAAAATCAACGTTTTTTTTGGGAAAAACTATTAATTCAATTCGTACGATTCAAATTTGGCCAAGTACAGACCTATTAGATTTAAAACTGACCTATTCAGCCAAAAATAAAAAACCTTTGACTTTATTTAGGTTGTTCTTTTTCAATTCGAATTTCGAAGTTTTTCAAATTCGAAATTCGACCCTTGATAAATATGCTCCCGAGTTGATGCATTTCTCAGCAGCATCTCTGGAGTATCAGCAACTATTGTATCAATTCTAACAGCTGCCTGTAATGAAACCCAGAGATTCTGCTCAGCAGGGACAAAGATAAGAGATGTATCAACTAAATGTATCAATTTAGAACAGTTTACAGGGTCGGCGACCCCCCCTAGAGCTGCTTTAGAAGGTGAAAAATGACACTTTACACTTCAATATTAGAAAAACAGTCACATATAGAAAATAGAAAGTAATTGGGAAAAGTCTTTATTTCTGGTGATCTATCTGAAAACAACTGAACTGAAAAAAGTGTGTACCTTCAAGAAAAAAAAGCTGTTTAGGCTGGTGGCCGGGGAGATTAGTCGCCCAGCAACAAATCTCCGTTTCGGCTTTCTGAAGTCGATCGAAGTTTCCTCACAAAGTTTTCTTTCATATCAGGTGCTTCCGATAGTTTAGGAGTGTTGTAAAGTTGTACAGTAATTTTGTGCAGATCAAAAATGAAAAATAGCCTGCACCTCCGCACAAGTAATTAAAAAATCCACCTTTATTAATAACTACTAGAAAATTACATAAGAACAAGTAGATACGTCAACACCTGTGATGATGTGTTTACTTGTTCTTATGTACTTTTCTAGTAATTATTAATAAAGGTGGATTTTTTAATTACTTATGCAGGGGTGCGGTCCATTTTTTGTTTTGTATCTATTTATTTTATCTTGTGTGAGGAGGGGAACCAGGGCCACCAATATTTATTTTTTTACTCTTAGGGTCAGTCCACACGAGCAGATTCGGGGAGATTAGCTGCCCCAGCGACAAATCGCCTCTTCTTCAGGGCGACAATCTCCCGAGCTGCCTTCCCCCTTGCCCTCTGACTGGCTAAAATGAAAATTGCCTGCGGCAATGCACAAGCAACGCTTCATTTTCCGAAGTCGCCCAAAATTTACTCATGAGGCAACTTCTGGCAGCTTCGGAAAAAGAAGTGCTGCAGTCGATTTTCATTTTAGCCAGTGGAGGGCAGGGGAAGGCAGTTCGGGGAGATTGTCGCCCCGAAGAAGAGACGATTTGTCGCTGAGGCGACTAATCTCCCCGAATCTGCTTGTGTGGACTGACACTTAGGGGGGCCCTACCACCAATAGTTTTTTTTAGAAAAAACTTTTGGGGGGGCTGGCCATTACTGTTTTTTTTTAACTTGCAGGTGGGAGGGCCTTGCCACCAATTGTTCTGGGGCTGGCCTTGGGTGGGTGGAGCCCAGAAATTTTTAATGTATGGTGCCCCTCGATTTCTGATGGTGGCCCTGGGGACAGGTAATGTCTGCTGCTGCTATTACTTGTATAGAAAATCCAACTGTCTGCACTCCCTTATTGTGGATTCCTGTAAGTGGATAACTGCTAATTGTGTAGGCTGATTGTGCCTATTAAATGCAAATGATACCCCATGCCAGTCTAGTAGATTCTCAGTCACAGGAGCAGCAGTCACCAGCTTTTGTGCTTTGTTTGACGGGGAGAAGAACAGATTGCAGAGGAATTAATGTACAACTGCCACATAGACCAGCCTGGTACTCGCTTCCTTCTCTCTCTCCCTTTCCATACTGATACCCATCTCTCCTGTTGCTATGGTAACAGATTTGGGGGGCAGCCATGCAGTAATTGGCACATGTGCAGAGCTGATAGCACTGGCTGTATTCCATCTGGGGAAATGAAGGTGATTCCAGTCTGATTGCTTTAATCACATAAAATGCTCCATTCACAGTTATTATACTACAATGATACTATTCCTGCACAAAAGGAAGCTGCATCTTTCAGTACTGTCTCTTACATTGTAAGATAACAACAGTTAATTAGCAAAGGGAAATCTACAGTGCATTTATTGCTATATAAATATATATTTAAAAGGGTAGTTCACCTTAAAATACACTTTTAAGATGATATAGAGAGTGGTATTTCAAGATAATTGCAATTGGTCTTGAATTTGCTATTTTTGGATTTTTTTGTTTTGTACCTTTTTGCCCTTGTGCATCTGTCAGGCTTGGAATTGTAACTTGTCTGGTTGCTAGGGCTTAATTACTCCTAGCAACTAGGCAGCCATTGGAAAGTCAGAATGGAAGATGGATTGTAGGGGGCCTGAATAAAAATAAAAGTTAAGCCTTGCAGTCTGTCTGGTAATTTTCGTAGTCGGGGGTCAGTGACCTTGAAAACTAAATAGCAAGTTGCAGGTAAGTGGCCAAGTAAAGTGACAGGTAAAGTGGAAGAATAGGGAGCTAATAATTGGATAACTATAAAACTATTTATAACTACCTGTATATAAAACGAGCACCATCTATAATGTACTAAACAATTACTGAAATGAGTTTTATTTTTAAATGCTTTAAAATGAACAAAAAGAAAAATTGTTTTTAAAATGGATCAATTAAAACATCCATTCGGTATTTTTTGGAGCATTTGCTGTGTTGTCCTGAACACTTTATTCAGTTCAGTTGTTTTCCAAAAGTTCACCAGAAATAAAGACTTTTCTGTTATCTATTTATGACCATTTTTGTAATATTGAAGTTTAAAGTTGAATTTTTCACCTTCTTATGTGTCTTTAAAAGGGTTGTTCACCTTTCAAGCACTTTTTTCAGTTCAGTTGTTTTCAGATTGTTCCCCAGGAAAAATGTTTTATTTTTTTTTACAGTTTTCCCAAAATCTAAGTTTAAAGTTTAATGTCCCTGTCTCTGGTGCAGACTCTAAACTGGTACAATTGTTAGTTGATAAGATTTCTCAGCAGCATCTCTGGAGTATCAGCAACTATTGTATCAATTCTGCCTTTTATGAAACTTAGGGATTCTGCTCAGCAGGGACAAAGATAAAAATGTATCAACTAAATGTATCAATTTAGAGCAGTTTACAGGGTCAGTAACCCCAACCTTCCCAGAGGTGCTTTTGAAGGTGAAAAATGACACATAACACTTCAATATTAAAAAAACGGTCAGAGAAAATAGAAGCCGATTGAAAAAAGTATTTATTTCTGGTAAACTTTCTGAAACCAACTGAACCGATGAACAATCTCTTTAAAGCAACTCTGGGAGGCGGGGGTGGGGGTCGCCGACTCTGTGAACTGTTTAAATTGATACCTTTAGTTGATACATTTCCTAGCTTTGGCCCTGCTGAGTCATTTAAGGCAGCTATGGATACAATAGTTGCTAATATTCCACAAATGCTACTGAGAAATGTAGCAAATTGTAACAGTTCAGAATCCACATCTGAATTACTGGGCTGCCAGACTCAAACACCAGAGACATGAACATTCAACTTAAAAATTAAAATTTGGATAAAACCATAAAAAGCAATTGAAAAAAAGTTTGTGTTTCTGGTGAACAATCTGAAAACAACTGAACTGGAAAAAGTTTAATTGAGCCAGAAGGGTAACCTTGGGACAAGACTTATGTGCCTGAGACCCACCACAAGCCTTTTAATATTGGTTCAGCTGCCTCCCATAAAACACCCTGCCTTTCAGTGCACCTATCAGCAGCTGAGACTATTCCCAGAGCAAATATTTTTGGTGCTTTCGGAGTTTTTGCAAGGCATTCAGTATAAAGGTGAACAGGGCAGCGTCTACTCTCTTCTGTGCACGTTTGTTTATCCCAGCTCTGTTTAATATGTTCCTCTGCTCATAAAATAGGCTCTTTGTGGCCGCAGCTTTCAAGTGCTCTACAGACGTAGTACAGCTTTAATGGGAAATCCATGGAGGGATCTACAGCGTATGAACAGGATTCACTGCCTTGGTGCGTGATTCCTGAGTGAACTGCTGCTCTTCTACAACCTGTTCTGGGGCCACAGAATAAAGCAATCAGGGGCTCCAGGCAAATTTAGGGGAAGTGAGTTATATGAATGAGGGATGTCTTAAAGGAGAACTAAAGCCAAACTATAGAAGTAGTTGTTTTGTGCTACTGTACCAGCCCAAGGCAACACAGCCATTTAGCAGTAAAGATCTGTGTCTCCAAAGATGCCCCAGTAGCTCCCCATCTTCTTTTCTGCTGATTCACTGCACATGCTCTGTGCTGCTGTCACTTACTGAGCTTAGGGACCCACTCACAATATACAGTACACATAGAATAGAAATGTTGCAATATAAGGCTGATTAGTAATTAATACAGACAATTACTACATGGCAGCACAGAAACCAGTGCAATTAGCATCAGAATTTAATAATCAGCAAACCTGTAGCATAAGCTTATATTACAGACCAACCTCATTTTCTGCTGGATAATTAGTGACGAGCCCTAAGCTTAGCTTCTCAACAGCTGCTCAGAGCCCACTGAGCATGTGAGTGTCACAGACACTTTCCAAGATGGTGACCCCCTGTGACAAGTTTGAAGTCCTGGATCATTGCTGCTATTGACAAGCTGAAACTTTAGGCTGGAGCAATAAGTTCAGTATATAAAATATGGCATTTTTAGCCACATTAATTTTTAGGGTTTAGTTGTCCATTAAAGGGTGAGTCACCTTTAAGTTAATGTTTAGTATGTTATTGAATGGCTAATTCTAAGCAACATTTCAATTGGCTTTGATTTTTTCTTAATAGTTTTTGAATTATTTGCTTTCTTTTACTGACTCTTTCTAACTTGAAAATGGGGGTCACTGACACCATTTAAAGAACAACTGCTCTTTAAGGCTATAAAGCTATCCTTATACCTATTCAGGCCTTCTCCTATTCATATTCCAGTCTCTTGTTCAAATCTTTGCATGGTTTGTAGCCAGATTGCTGAAATTGCAAACTGAAGAGCTGCTAAATAAAAAGCTATATAACTAAAAAACCACAAATACTAAAAAAGGAAAGCCAACTGCAAATTGTCTCAGAATATCACTCTCTACAGCATTCTAAAAGTTAATTTAAAGGTGAACAATCCCTTTAACTTTCTCCCTTTGGATAATGTTGAACTGTAGATGTAAAACACTTCTCTCCAGCTTCCTATGCATTTTGCTAGGAGCTGGTTGACAACAGGTACCTTTTTAAAAAATTCAGATTCAGATCTAGAATCTTACTGAAATTGTAATGCACTGGAAAAGTTGGACATGGTCAGGTCTATATGATGGGAATGGCTAAGGTGCATAAACCTAGATATGCTTTCCTATAGATTGTTGCTGCGTTATGTAGCCAGATATCGCCAAGGTATTTTTTTTATGGTTTTATAAAAACTTGGCTTATTAAATATCCCCTTAGCCCTAATCCAGCACTGGTTGATATAATTCAACCAGTCCACAATCAACAGGATCATTGCAATGTCTCCATTCATGTGTGGCCTGAATATATGGGCTGTCCAAAAGTCAGCAAACTAATCTGTCGAGCCATAATGAGTAGGCTTTATTTTATCAGCAAACTCCCTGCACATAATTAGCATTCACATAAACGTGATTGTTGAAATGGAACGACTGATTCATTGGAGCTAATTGGAAGATAAGTAGGGAGGGTTGATCTGTGGGGTGAATGATCCCTCTTTCTCTGCCTTCCCTGGTGCCTTATATACACAGCACACGGCCTATAATATACTTTTTTTTCAGCTCAAGGAAAGCAATAAATTCCAGTCCGGCAGCTGAATACATTAGAAGGTGCTGATATTTTGGTACTGCAGAGCACGACTTTCTCTCAGGGTCTGTATAAGGAATTGTGCATGCCCTGTTCCATTAAGCAAAGCTTATTTTAAAGTTATTTTTAGTGAATTCAAGGGCTGTCGTGGTCAGATATGGGCACTGCACACAGCAAAGATCTTGATGTCCTAAACCCCCTTGGCCGTTCCAGTGAACTTGGTTAAGGATAATTTACCTTGTCGTGTGACAGTTGTTTACACCATAGCTGAACATCGCACCCTAAAAGGATGGTCAGACACTCTCCTCTGTGCATACATTGTACAATGTATTTATGTTAAGTTGGCAGGTAGATTCCTTACGATGCCCAGAAAAGGGATGTGTGTATAGACAGCTAATTGTGCTGTTTATACTGAGCATTTTGCATACAGAAAATGTGGGGTTCAGGTTTATTGTATTTGTATAGTGCCGTGCTGGTAACATAAATATGAGATATAGATCTTAGTCTTTTAATTTACGTCAGAATATCGGGAATGAACAGCTGGATTCATGTGTATAAACCAGGAAACTAAAAATGGGTAGGCACACACGGAAGATTTACACTTTTCATACTAATGGCACGAGTTAAAGGGGTTGTTCAATGGTTACAATGATGTAGAGAGCGATATTCTGAGACAATTTACAATTGGTTTTCATTTTTTATTATTTGTGTTGTATCTAGTTTGCTATTTCACCAATCTGGTTGCTAGGGTCCAAATTCCCTTAGCAACCGTGCACTGAATTTGAGTAAGAGACAGGAATATAAATAGGAGAGGGTCTGAATAGAAAGGCGAGTTATAAAAAGTAGCATTAACAATACATTTGTAGCTTTACAGAGCATTTTTTGTTAGTTGGGTTCAATGACCCCCATTTAAAAGCGGGAAAGTATCAGAAGAAAAAGGCAAATCATTTAAAAAACTATTAAAAAAAAAAAAGAATGAAGACCAATTGAAAAGTTGCTTAGAATTGGCCATTCCATAACCTACTAAAAACGAACTGAAAGGTCAACCACCCCTTTAAGGAACTGTATATAATTTGTTACATACAGAATAATACTGTTAGTCTCCATACATTCTAAAGCCATATCTAATATAACATCTATACCTGTGTGTTTCCCCCTGAACATTGCCTCTGCTCCTAGTTCAGCCAAAGGTAGCACCTACATGATACTAATCTTCAGCTAGCTGATAAATAACAGCTACACAAACCATGATTATAATGGAGGAGCCTTGTGGGCCAGCTGGAAAGGATACAGGTCTTTACTGGAGAGGAAGGACAACGTGCTTTATTGCAGTTTGTGGTCTCTACGTGGCTTCCCCAAAGGATATGCAGCTATACAACTAATTATATGTACTTCATATTATTTTGGGAACGTTTGTGCCAGCTCCAGAGTTGCAGTCCTATGCCTTTAAAAACAGATGCCTGTATTAAATTCATATTTTATTGTTCTCCCTGTACTTGGGTGGGTTTCCTATCCGAAACTCGTTTCCGTCCACACTCCCGACAGCATAGAGCCAGGTTACCCGGCCCATTATAAAATTGGTCATAGTGAGTGTGAATGTGATGGGTGAGTTGGCTGAGTGACCAGAACCAGTGACTAGAACCAGTAAAACGTACTTTAGGGCAGAGACAGCGAAACCTGAGGCCCTCCAGATGTTGTTTAATTAATGACTTTGGTTCAATAGCTGCTTTCTCTTTGACAGAAAAGCTGTAGCAAAAGGAGATAAGGCTCTTTCTAAACCTTATTGTACAATCTCCTCCTGACAAAGAAAAACGAATTTGAGGTTTATGTGCACAGAGATACAATCAGGAAATAATAAATAATTAACCTGCTATTTGGTATTTTCCAAGATGTACATTTCACTTTTTTCAAACCTCCTGTGCAGCAAAGAGCAAAACAGCCTTTCAGCCAACCCCCTGTTAATGTGGATTTGTATTACTGTTGCCCACCTTACAGTATTTGAAGTCACAATTGGAGCGATGTCACAGTTATTTGTAAATGTAATTGCTGTTGAAAGCATTACCGTATATACTCGAGTATAAGCCGAGTTTTTCAGCCCCCAAAATATGCTGAAAAACTCTACCTCGGCTTATACTCGGGTCAAGCGCAAAAACGGTCGCCAGCGTCTAAGAATAGTCGCCGGCGCCCAAGAATAGTCTCCAAGAATGTTCGCGGCGTCCAAGAATGGTCTCCGGCATCCAGAAACGAGATGCCGGCACCTCCAATGGGAGCAGAAACCCTCAATTTTTTGATTGAAACTTACCAGAAGCTGCTGCATTTCTCACCCTAGGCTTATATTCGAGTCAATAAGCTTTCCCAGCTTTTGGAGGTAAAATTAGGTACCTCGGCTTATACTCGGGACGGCTTATACTCGAGTATAGGGATGCACCGAATCCACTTTTTTGGATTCGGCCGAACCCCCGAATCCTTCGTGAAAGATTCGGCCGAATACCGAACCGAATCCGAACCCTAATTTGCATATGCAAATTAGGGGTGGGAAGGGGAAAACATTTTTTACTTCCTTGTTTTCTGACAAAAAGTCATGCAATTTCCCTCCCTCCCCTAATTTGCATATGCAAATTAGGATTTGGTTCGGCTGGGCAGAAGGATTCGCCCGAATCCGAATCCTGCTGAAAAAGGCTGAATCCTGGCCGAATCCCGAACCGAATCCTGGATTCGGTGCATCCCTACTCGAGTATAAATGGTATTTGTATTTCTCTTTCTATTCTCTGCTGATTCTGACAGCGGAAACAACTTAGCAGAAGTCAGTCGATTACCAGTGAAAAGGGAGTATTGGCTAGAGGAGAGCTGTGTGTGCAAAACCATTGGTATCACACGCCAGCTATTTCATGTGATGCAAAACACCTGTTCCTTAGAATCCAGTCCATCCCAACAGGAAATATACTCCATATTGGATCCAGACCCAGCATCTTGAGTCATACAGATTTTTGTTTTCTGCAAATATGGGGATTTGCTCACTCTGAAAACATCTGTCTTTGCTTTTGTTGAGTACATGCAGTGGATAAAAGTATTTTATTGTTATAATAATAGAATATTTCCAATCTTTCTTAATATTTTTGGACACCTACATTATTTCCCAGTGGGGTATGTGTAGGGGTAAGTTTGGCGGGAGCTGCATGTTTGCCAGCTTTTGCTCCAAGTGAACTTTGTGCAATATGAGAACTGGGATGAAAGCGTAATATGCCATCCAGCCATATATGACTGTTTTAGTCTTCCCAATATCTGTAGGTTACAGGCAATGACCCTTGATTTATTGTCGTTGAAATTCTTCTGTGAAGTCTGTCATTAACTAAGATGTTTTCCTGTATTTTGATAGAAACCTTAGAGATCCTGACCTTTTTAATATTCTGCTTTCCCAGCATGAGTGAGGAAGGGCAAGACTAAAAGTATAATTGCCATCCTAATTACATGACACTTTACAGATCTCTATTAGATCAGTACCCAGCCCTGACTGGAAAACCCAAATTTAAGGTGTTTAACTGAAAGCTGGCAGGTAGAGTTATGGTTTGGTATAAGCAGGCATGGTCTAATTATCCCTGGCCTGGAGGAATAACCAGAGACCCTTGATAGTTTATATCAAAGGTGTTTAAACGTTTGGAATAATTCTCATTAAAATATTAGAGATACATACTTTGCTAAAGTGTTTAGAATATCCAAATAAGCAAATTCTAATGTACCCCTCGTGTTATCTAGATAACTGTTCATTTTGGACCCACCATTTAATGCCTGCATTGGACTCACGGGGTGGGGGGGTTATTTATAAACACTGGGCAAATTTGCACCTGGGCAGTAAACCATGGCAAACAATCAAATACATGCTTTCATTGTTTTACCTGCAGCTGGTTAAGAAAATCGAATCCCTGGTTGGTTGCTATGGGATACTACCTAGATGCACATTTGCCCAGTGTTTAAAAATGAGCCCCACGGTGTACCCCACCGATTGGTTCCATGAAGTCTGTAGACTAAACACATGCTCATGTGCTCAGTGCAAGCATAAGATGGATTCAGCTACTTTCCGAGATGAAAAGCCAAAGAGACCCCTGATAGTTCATATGAGAGCATTTCATACTTTTTGGGTTAAAGACTCCAAAAAACTACAATAATGTTCTGTTACCAGCTGTAGGTGAGTATTATTAGTACCCATGCCAAGCATTCAGGCCGGCATTTCCATGCTGTGAGAGCAGATTTGTGGTGTAGGTGAAATTTCTACTTAGTGGGCTATTGGCATTTGAATGCAGGTGCCCAGCTCTGTTAGCCACCCACCATATAATTTTTGTGCATATACAGCTATTCAAAACGAAGACACAATGCTGAAATGTAAATGAGAAGCGTTGATTCATGCAGACGTTGGCTTCTATCTTTTCCAGCTGTGCCCAGAATTATTCTTTTCAAAGCGCAGAATGAAAGTAAAGAAAGAAATCAGCTCCACTTGAAAATTGTTCTAAGCTGAAGCAGGAAATTTCCTGCTGAATCCTCGAGCCGTACCCTTATTGTGTCTGCCCTAACTGGCCCAACATGACGAAAACAGACTGACAAGTGGATCGCTGCCGGAGCGAACAAAAGCTCTCATCAATAGCAAGGCCAGCAGGAATGCTCACTTGTACCATGTGCATTGTGCTGGGGAACCACCGCACACCTGTAGATTTGCCCAAAGATTTGACTTTTCTTCAAATAAAACAGTCAATCATGAAAGTTCCTATGTTTTCCTAAGAATGTTAAGAAAACCCAGTCCAGAAGCCATTCTTACAAGAAATGTTTGTGTATTTTTAAAGGGGAACTATCGTGAAAATGAAAATTTAATATAAGCTTCAGCATCCTGAAATAAGAAGTTTTCTAAATATAATCAATCAAAAATTCGGTACCGTTTCTGAAATCAAGTTTATCTTCACTATCCCATTCTCTGCATTTGTTTCTTTTCATTCAGGCATTGGGTGTCAGATTTTCAGTGACCGTTAGATCCAATATATCTTATAGGGGGTTCCTTTTGCCTAGAAGATGTATTAGAGCTCACTCTATTAAACTCACCAGACATCATTTCTCTTTATATGCAGATTTTTTTTTCCAGTTATTTTGTTAGATTTTGTTTGGTACTGGAATCAGTTATTTGAGTGAGCTTTAATACATCTGCTAGGAAAGGAACCCCTCTATTAGATATATTGAATCTGAATGTCAGTGAATATCAGACACCCAACTGCTGCATGAAGACAGAATGAAGAGAAACAGATGCTGAGAGAGGGATAATGAAGATAAACTTGATTATTTCAGAAATGATGCAGAATATTTAATGTATTGTACTTAGAAAGTTTCTTATTTCAGTATGATGAAGCTTTTATTACATTTTCGTTTTTGCGATAGTTCCCCCTTTAAAATAAATTTATGGTAGAAACAAGAAAGGACTGATATTCGGGTTGTGTGTGGCTCCTTACCAATGCCAATGAAAGACTGGTACAGAAGCTTATTACCTTTACACTGATACTATTTAGATCCCTCAAATCTCATTATCAATGGAAAAATCTAGGTCTGTATCCGATTATCTTCTGTGCCTCCATTGCTAATCGTCAGCATGCTGGGAAAACATGAAAGTTCAGCTTCCCAACCTAGCATTGCTTACAGCCCTGCCAGTCTACATAAACCCCATGTGAGAGCCCAATTGTTCTTCTAGACCTTTCTTCCCGGGCGATATTTAATAACACGCAGAATGAGAAACTGAACATTAATGATTATTTCCTGCTGGTTAATGGCGTTGATGTGGTTCTTTCAGCAATAATAAAATTGTGGAAGCTTAAAGGAAAACTATACCCCCCAAACAATGTAGGTCTCTATTAAAAGATAGTGAGTAAAACAGCTCATGTGTAAAACCCTGCTTCATGTAAATGAACCATTATCATAATAATATACTTTTTTAGTAGTATGTGCCATTGGGTAATCATAAATAGAAAATTTCCATTTTAAAAAATAAGGGCCGCCCCCTGAGATCGTAAGATTCACTGTGCACACAAACAAACCACATGTAAGGTCACATGAGCCAATTAACAGACAGAGTTCTGCCTTTTGCTTCCTCACTTCTTCCTGTTACAGTTAGTGTTGTAGTATTTCTGGTCAGGTGATCTCTGAGGCAGCACAGATAGAGTCACGAAATGGTGGTTCAAGGCAACAGATGTAAAAGGGCAATATTTATGTAAATATATATTCCAGTTTGGTAAGATTATTTAATATGTCATTCAATTTGATATAAACTATCTGTTGCTTAAGTATTCATTTTGGGGGTATAGTTTTCCTTTAATTTAATACGAAGATGTGCTAGGCTTTTCATGGTGGTAAATTAATTTTAATTGATTGTACGTATCATAGATTTGTAGGGGAGCATTAATTGGCGTTTGAATACCTGTGTTTCTTTCCAATGCTGCTTTTCTCCATAGCATCATGGTCTGTCCCCTTGAGATAACAGTGGTCAAATGGGGCCTTAATTAAGTCCAAGCTCAATATGCAGGGAGGACATTCATCGTCTGGCTGTGACAGCTGGTAATTTTGTCATGGGGCACAGTGTTTGTGTTCTATTCATTAGGGACTGTTTATTTTAGTTTCCAAAATGCTTGCACTCTCCTTTTTTTGCCAAACAGCTAATTCTGCGCCATTCAGAGGATTGTGCAGACAATACCAGTTGCTTATGTAAAACTTCACAGAAGGCTGCAACAGTGATCGCAAGTTTAACTTGAGTAGCCTGCAGGCTTATTTTAGAGTGAAATCAGGTAGCCATAAATCACCTTCACATGAAAAGAAGAGGTAAAGATGTGAACTAATCAAAAAACAGTGGTATTAATGGGCTAAAGACTGTCTTGTAGGGTACCCATATCAACGCTGGCATGATTTGATAGAATATACAGGTATGGGACCTGTTATCCAGAACACTCGGGACCTGAGGCTTTCTGGATAATGGATCTTTCCATAGGTCTGCTAGGTCTAGAAAATCATGTAGATATTAAATAAGCCCAATAGGCTGGTTTTGCTTCCAATAAGAATTAAATATATCTTAGTTGGGATCAAGTACAAGCGACTGTTTTATTATTACAGAGAAAAAAGACATCATTTTAAAAAATCTCAATTATTTGATTATAATGGAGTCTATGGGAGACGGCCTTTCCGTAATTCAGAACTTTTTTGAATAATGGGTTTGCAGATAACAGATCCCATACCTTTACAAAGAAGGAAATAATTTTTAAAAATGTCGATTATTTGCATAAAATTTAGTCCATGGGAGAGCTGTTTGGAGCTTTCTGGATAATGGGTTTTCATGTAACAGACCCCATACTTGTACCAAGTTTTTTCCAGTTCTGTTATAAGAGGGAGGCATTGCTAATTATTGGTTTGGTGACCATGTGCTATTAGCCCTGGGGAAAATGTATCCTGTATTTATTCCATCCTCATACATTTGTATTATAGGAACCAACTAAAATGGTATGGCATGGTTGCATCTATAGTGTATGTCTAATAAGGTGAGATTGTGTTTAGGTTGTAACTTCGCAGTTGGATATACAGGTATGGGATGTGTTATCCAGAATGCTCGGGACCTGAGGTTTTCTGGATAACAGATCTTTCCGTAATTTGGATTTCATAGCTTGTGTTTTAGAAAATCATGTAAACATTAAATAAACCCTATGGGACAGGTGGGCTGTTGTTATGGAATAAGTATGGCAAGAGGGGTCCTGCAGCACTTTGTATAAGATAGAGTCCTGCAGCAGGTCAGGTACCTGCGGGTGCCCTCGGGTTACCCGCTAAAAAGTGGGTAACCTGCGTGTTGTGGGTAGAACTTTTTGGTGTGGGTATAGACGCGGTTCTTTGGGTTTGCGGGTTGGGTTGCTGGTCTTCTCAACAGCGAGTTTTACTCCTTTACGTATTTAAACTTTTTTCTGACCACACCTATTTCTAATGATGTCACTTCCGGTTTACAATGAAAGCACTTCCTGTTTCTTGATTTTCATCGGCTCGCAGATCTGGTTGTGGATAAGGCACTTGTGGGTCAGGTAGCAGGTCCAATTGGGTAAGAATGCAGTTTGCAGGTCGGGTTTGGGTTTCAAACATTGGATCTGCTCAGGAACTCTAGTATAAGAGTTGCGCTACATATGAACACCGGGGGAATTATACAGGGTAGTTGTACAACACCTGGAGAGTACGTGTGGGGTAAAGTTGTGGCCGTGGTTATCATTGGTGCTTTACAGCGTTGGGACCCAGGGTTCAAACCTAAGCAAAGCTGTAGAAATTGCATGTTGTCTGTTTGTATAGGTTTCCTTTGAGTACCCCAGTTTCTACCGTTTTCTACAGTCCAAAAATAGGCTGATCACTTATTTGTCTCCTGATGTAGCCGGCCACAGTGTGTGTAAAGTAAGGAAACAAGATTGTTAGCTACACCGGTGCACCGATTCATGTAAGTAAATAAAGTATAATAATAATAAATGTAATATAATATAACTCAGGAGAGGGCCATAGGCAGGCCACCAACCTCTCTATATCACTTAACAGTTGCAGTACCCTTTTAAACTTTTTTTCATATAACATATGTCCGTCTCTTAGGTTTGGATGAACATTGTGCATGTCCTAAGCAGAAAGATATTTCCAGTGGTCCTTTCTCCCGCCTATAATGTTTATAAAGGAGTGTTGTTCTGGCGGGCCATTGGAAACCGCACTTTCTGATTTGTTTGTTCTCATCTTGTATAGGCAGCGACCATCAGCATAAACCGGTTGCTGTGACGACCACTTTATCAGAATGGGACTATAACAATAAAATGGGATGGGATGAGGTGGAAAGTGCAGAATGAGGTTATTTGCCTCCATCAGCTTGATTTATGGTTCAATTAGTCTCCACATCCAATGCAGAGCATAAGAAGCAAGTGACTTCCATAAAAGATGAATCCAGTGATAAGGCAAGAATAGATACTCTGTGTATGCATCCTTTCTATCGGGTTTACAGTATATCTAGTGCTACAATGAAAACAATAGGCTGGAGAGTGAATGGGTGGGACTTATTTAGGCCTTAGATAAAAGATGTCTACAGACAGCAACAAAAACTTTACCTTTAAGGCCATATACTCTTTCTGAATTGTGGCTTCTTGGTAGAGGTTTATAACACAAACGGAAGGCTATGAGAGATGATGAGTAAGGTTTTGTTCTACCAGCCTGAGGTAATGGCTGCTTAGGAGATGTTCACCTTTACAATAACTTTTAGTATTATGTAGAGAGTGATATTATGAGACAAATTGCCGTTGGCATTTCATTTTTTATTATTTGTGGGTTTTTATTAGTTATTTAGCTTTTTATTCAGCAGCTCTCTAGTTTGTAATTTCAGCAATCTGGTTGCTCTAGTCCAAATTACCCTAGCAACCATGCATTTATTTGAATAATAAACTGAAATATGAATAGGAGAGGCCTGAGTAGAAAAATGAGAAATAAAAAGTAGCATTACTTTACATAGAATTTGTTGTATGGGGTCAGAAGAAGAAGGCAAACAATTCAAAATCTATACAAAAAAAAAAACAAAGACCAAGTTGCTTGTAATTAGCTATTCTATAACATACTTAGGGGCTATTTATTAAAGAAAAAAATTGAAAAATTCTAGTTTTTTTTACTATAAAATCTGAGTTTTTAGTGGAAAAAAAAATTATTTGGGATTTATTATACCCCGAGGATGGAAAAAGTCAGAGTCTGAAAATCCGGCATCTCTGACCTGCCAAGGTTTGTATACAAGTGGATGGGAGAAGTCCTGAAGATATCCTGATCTGCGCTGGGTTTTGTGCAGTAATCCAAAGATCTTGTGGTTTTTAGGCAAAAATCTGAAAATTATGAAAATTCGTACGATTCAATTTTTTCATGATTTTTTTTTTTTCGAGTTTTTTCCAACACAATTTTCGGACTAATGTATTGATAAATAAAGGGAAAAAACCTGTGCGGATTTGGTCCTAGTAGTTTTCAGAAAACTGAAAACTTGATAAATAACACCCTTAAACTTAGAGAGGAACCACCTCTTTAATAGAAGCTACAGAGAATACAGTATAAAACAAGAATACAATTCAATGTTGTATTCAGCTGGGGAGTGAGATTGCAGTATGCCTAGGTTATCAAGAAGCCACAGTAAATATGTTTCATGTTCCACATTTTCACACTCATTGCAGAGAAAGGATCATTGGTAATTTTTGTTACTTTGATAAAAAAAGCAAGAAGTTTTCCGCAGACAAGGGAGTATTTGAGAAGCCCAACGTACACTGTTGCCTTGTGAATGGTCCCCTTTGTATTCTGGCCTGGAGAAAGAGGGTGTTCATGGGGAAGGCTTTCTGACTGACACATCACCTCTCAGTAAAGTAATTCATTCACTGGGCAGGAAAGTGACATATTGTAGTGTGCAGCTAGAGGGCAAGACCAAGGCCTGCTCCTATTGAATATTGCACATTACAGAGTCTATGGGGAATCTCTTAAAGGAACAGTAAACTGTAAAATAAAAACTGGGTAAATGGGCTGTGCAAAATAAAAAATGTTTCTAATATAGTTGTTGGCTAAAACTGTAATCTATACAGGCTAGAGTGACTGAATGTGTAACATAACATAACAGAACACTACTTACTGCTTTTCAGCTCTCTGAGTTAGTCAGCGACGATAAGGGAGGCCACATGGGACATAACTGTTCAGTGAGTTTGCAATTGATCCTCAGCATTCAGCTCAGATTCAAAAGCAACAGTTATGACCCATGTGCCCCCCCCTCAAGTCATTGATTGGTTACTGCCTGGTAACCAATCAGTGGAAACCAAGAGAACTGAAAAGCAGGAAGTAGTGTTCTGGCTATTATGTTAGACATCCGGTCACTCCAGCCTTTATACATTACATTTTTGTCTAACTAACTATATTAGAAACATTAACATTCATAAGGAAGGCCCAAGCCCAAGCAGCAATTACTGCAAAAGTGTGTTTATTTACACAACATGTTTTCTGGTGTCAAACCCTAATAAACGCACTTTGCAGTAATTGCTGCTTGGACCTGGTCCTTCCTTATGAATGTTATAGTTGCACTAATAAAGCCTGGACGGGACGTGGCATGAGAAGCCGTGCTTAAAGGTTTGGCTGTGTATGGGCAAACAATTATATTAGAATTTATTATTTCTATATTATTTTGCACAGCCTGTCTATTTACCTAGTTTTTATTTTTACACTAATCAATTCCATTAAATGTATTATATAAGAACTGTATAATCTTTGACACTAAAGAGTTCTTTAAAAACAAGGGGCATTTGAAGGTTCCTTACAACATGGGCCCCCTCTTTTCTTACAAATCACTAAAACTTTGTCAGGCCCAACTATTTAACCCCAAGACAGGGAAGCAGCTTATTTACACTCTCCTACAAAAGATTTTGCTGCAACGTTTGACATTTTTTGCTAAGTAAATCCAGACCCCGGCTCCAGTTTTGGATTCCGGCCATGTTTACTGTCGTACAGTAGCGCTTCTGAGAAAGACAAAGTGGGCATGGGTTCTATATTTAGCAGCTCGGATGCCTTCATCTGATAGAGACAGGCAACTGTTGCGTGGTTACATAAAATATCTGCTGTCGTTTTGCGACGAGGCAGCTGCTGTGCATGGGAGGATGGATCGCTGCTTTGCTTGCACTTGGCAGACGCACCTGTTTGTTTTAGGGTCCGTCAGCCCCCGTCTTGCCATTAACTCTTGCCCTCGTCTGCCAATCTCTAGGACACAAATATAGATAAGGGGCTTTCACTTATCAGTCTTTTGTCTTACCTCCTGCTATAACTTCTAAGGATATTAGAAGTCACTGAGGGGTTATGTGACCATATAAAGGCACAAGGCTGCAGGCTGATTTATACAGGGAACTCTGAGTATTAATCATGTATTATATGGGATAATGCACCCCCTACTGTAAATCATAAGGCTATTAGAAGTCACTGAGGGGTTATATGACCATATAAAGGCACAAGGCTACAGGCTGCAGGCTGATTTATACAGGGAACTCTGAGTATAACTCATTTATTATAAGGAATAATGTACCGCCCTACTGTAAATGATAAGGATTATTAGGTATATATACACTGTAAATATCTATTGTCACATAATAGCTTCCTTGTACATTTATGTTACTTTTGCAATGAGCCTCTGTCAAGCTCAGAACCCAGACCATGTGCCTAAACAAATTACAAGCAATGTGTGTTGTGCATTTTAGGCGCCGGATAACACCCAGGGTAGAGTCAATAGTTGACCAGTTGACAGGCAGATGAAAAGTAGTTCTGGGATATGAGGAAACACCAGTGTAGTTTGCAGTACAAATAATTATAGTGATTAGTCGCACAAAGGCACAGCGAGTGGCACATGCTGTCTGTATGTACAGGGCACCATGTGCAGAACAGAATAGAGTCTTACACTAATGGAGCATGGGATGCGTAAACCGCTGCTCTTGTCTTAGAGGAAATATGATTGGCTCACAAGTAACAGTTGGGTTTATTTATCAACACTGGGCAAAGTTGCCATGTGCAGTAACCCATGGCAACATATGAAATTGTGACATTCATTGTTCTACCTGCAGCTGACTGAAAAAAGCCACTCACTGATTGGTTGCTATAGGTTACTGCTCATGGGCTTATTTGCCCAATTGGGGCTCATTTATTTATTGAATAAACGAGCCCCAATTCTGTAGTTAGGGGTAACTGCCGTGCCCCACATATCTGTACATCATGCAGATCACCGTAATGTACAGCTACAATTCGTAAGATCTTTGACTCCTGGGTGTGTTAAGGGTTATATATCTGATTCCCATTGGGGAACCAGTTATAAATCTGCCAGAGCTGAATTTACATTTTCAGTTAATCTGAGCCAAATCTAAATGAACGACACTAAGCTTTTGCCTTTCAGCGCCAGCTGTGTGGCCCCTAGTAACTCATCCCAGCCTTAGGGGAAATGAAACGGAACCTTCTGCCAAGGAACACAAGGATGTCATTTTAAAAGACGTTCATTTAAAGTGAAACTTCCCCCTTAAGAAAGGGCTGTTGATTTGCTCTGGTACAGCCTGACTGAGGTTGATGGGAATTGAAGTGTATTACTAGGTGCAAGGGGTGTAAATTACAATAGCATCGCCTGTGAATGGCAGAATGGTGGGCAAGAAGGCTGACAGTAGACCTTTATATCAGAGTTGCAAACCCTGTGGCCTTTCATCTGTTATTAAATTAGTAAATTGGTTAATTTCCAGCTGGGAGTTGTAGTGCAGCAACAGCTGAAGGGCCATTGGATGGTCAGACTTACGCCATATAAATAATGGTGCCTTGCAATATCATTCCTCGGCCGGATTAATTTTGATTTATGAGCGTTCAGTCTCTCAGACATCCTCATTTATAGATTAGGTGCACGGCTCTGGCTAACAGCGGCTCAGCCACAATAGAATTCATTATCTGAGCAGAATGGACTTCAGGAAGATGGATAATATGGCAGGCAGCCCTTATTGTGTAACCGCGCTCCCCCTAGGAATATGGAGTTACCCGTCACTTGCTCAGAGAGAGTCCAACCGCAGCTTTTTACATGTGAGCACTTAATGAGAGAAATGAAATTAATTTAAAGGCACCACGCTCAAGCTAAATTCAATTCCAGCCCAATAAGAACTAAAACACAGATTATCTGCAGATGGACTTCTTGTGAGTTGACAGCTTGCCTCATGTCAATTGGTGGCGGTTTGTGTTGGGTGGTCCTAAAATGCCAGCTTCACCAATTAGACAACACTGCTGTTGCAGTTGCTACACTCATTAGGCCACTTCTTGTAGCCTGTTCTGGGCATGTAAGTTGAATCTTACAGAATGTAAGAATAGTATTTTTAAAAGGGAAGGCAAATGCAATGTGCTACTGCTACCAGCCATTGTTAAACTATAGTCCCAGATATTTCAGCTCTAGGCAGAACTGTCTTTAAAGGGCATGTAAAGTCTAAAATAGAATAAGGCTAGAAATGCTGTATTTTGTATACTAAATATAAACATGAACTTACTGCACCACAAGCCTAATCAAACAAATAATTTATGCTTTCAAAGTTGGCTACAGGGGGTCACCATCTTGTAACTTTGTTAAACATCTTTGCAAGACTAAGACTGTGCACATGCTCAGTCTGGACTGCTTAGGGATCATCATAAACAAAGCTGCTTGAGTTCTGCATGGCTGGAAAGTAAGGTGGGGGCTCCCCCTGCTGTTCATAAGTATGATTGTTTCCCTGCTCAGCATTTAGGGACCATCTGACAATTTCTATCCACAGCAGTAAATGAAGGGAGAATTTCACTGCATACAGTCAGGTTTCTTATAAAAACGGTACACATTTTTTAATTAAAGTATATTGGAGATAGGTTTCTTTTTCATTAAAGAAATTAAAAATGGGGTTTTATTTTTTTGCCTTTACTTGCCCTTTAATTGGGGTAGGGGCAAGGGCATTGGCTGTATAAAGTAGGTCAGACCATTGAGTGTTTTTTTAGCTAAAGGAGCACAGCTTGGGCAACACTAAACATAACTACAGTCACCTTGCTATACCCACACCCATTTATTTGCTCGGTCTTACTCCCCTATATACGTCACCTATAATGCACAGTATGTTCTGTATGGCAGGATGAGTGATGGAGCGGCCTTGCTAGGAGGCTAAATAATCCCGAGATGGTTATTGTAGTCATTTTCTTACACCTCACTCTTAAGGGGACACATTCAAGGCAGTGACATTTGCCTGGGGGCTGGGACAGGCGTGACAGTTGCACAAACTGTCATATTGACACAAATTGCAGCTACAGGGATGTCACCATTGCACGACTAGGCCAAGACCTTATTATCTGTCTGTGTCACTTAGGAGAGAGGACTTATTGTGTTACAATTGTTAGTTAGTTTCTCTGTGTGTGTGTGTGTGTGTGTGTGTAGATATACACTCTAGTCGGAATGGGAAATGAAAGAAAGTTATTTCCTCTAATTATCATACACTGTATGTGTATTTAGCTCCAGCGCCCATATGTCTGAGCTCTTTTGTGCTGAATCTGTTGGAATGCCTACTGTTTCCTTATATCTGTATCAGCTAACACAGATGAGACTCAGCACTGTGTCCATTTCTCTTGATATATATTTATATATAAGTTATTTTGTTTTAACCCTCAGCAAATTCATGCAAAATTGATCAGAGTGCTTATCTGTGAACTGTTGAAATCTACATTTATGCTTTATTTCTAGTCATTGAGATTTTAGCAGTTTTTTAAAAGGATAAGTAAACTTTAAAATTAAATACATGTAAAATTGATGAGAGTGCTATTCTAAGCACTTTTGCAATGTATATTCGTTATTTTTTTTCTTAATTCCAAGATATTAAAGGTTACGTGTACTGTTAACATCATTTTGTTACAACAGCGCCACCTGCTGGTCATTTTCTGACCAGTCTGACCACCAATTAGTCAAGTAAGTTGTCTGGAGAAAGAAAGAGGCTGCTCTGATGTTCTTCTGGTTCGGAAAGATTTGAGAAAGGTTTCTATTTTTTTTCCTAACCAGAAGATCATTATAGCAGCCTCTTTTTTTTTCCTGGCAACTTCTTTGACTACTTGGTGGTCAGACTGGTCAGAAAATGACCAGCAGGTGGTGCTGTTGTACAAAAATTTATTGATGTTAACAGTACATGTAACCTTTAATATCTTGGAATTAAGAAAAAATAATGAATGTACATTGCACAGGTTCTTAGAATAGCACCCTCATCAATTTTACTTGCATTCTTTTTAAAGTTTACTTATACTTTCATTATATAGTGATTTTGAAACAACATGGCCACCTTCTGTTCGTTTTGTCGGGCTGGACACAGTCGACAGAAGATTAAGTCAGTGAGAAAGGGAAAGTCTTGAGTCATCTTCCCTGGTCAGTTCTAATCAGTGCAAATATATATTTTTATTCCCCTCCATTTTAAACAAGGTTCCTGTTCACGATAAGTGATGTCACAATGATGAGATGGGAATCTTTACGGCAGTGATGACACAATTTTAAGATTCAAGCAGCAATATAATAATTTTTGACTGCTAAAGTAAGAGAGCGAGAAGGCAGCCATCATTTTAAGAAAAATAAATGACAATCAATTTCAGGTACTGATTCATATAATCCAGTATATAAATAATAAAGCCAGTGTAGGGATTGTTACCCGTAGTACACAGTCATTCCGGATGAATGGGTTTTAGGGTGACTGTGACTTGCATGTGCCATTCAATGGGACGGATCAACAAAAATAATAATAAGTGGTAGGCAGATGAGAAAATGATCTCCAATAAATTGCTGTTATCCACACTGAATGCCTAATTCCCCATGAGGGTTCAGAACAATTGTCATTTTGCATATATTACCAGCTTGCTATTTGTTTCAGTGTGTGGGTGGCCCCTTCCTTTGTTTTATCCCGTGTTTGTAAAATATGGTAGCGCTACACAGCGGACAGTCTGAGCCTGATGTATTTTAAAAACACTGTCCCTTTAAAATTAAAAGCATAGGTCATTTGCATGTGTTTTGTAGTAGAACAGCTCCGTGACATCACAGGTACCAACATTTACAGAGTAACAGGGTTATTATGGTCCTTAAGGATGTGTTGCTATGGTTACGAAGGAGCCTAAGGTTAAATGGGAGGCATAACCTAAAGATGGCTTATTCTCCTGCCCAAATATTTTGTATTTTTGTTCTGTGTGCTTATTTGAAAGGGACATTTCACTGAGCAGGTATGAATTTAGAAATCTATAAAATCTATATACAGGTATGGGACCTGTTATCCAGAATGCTCGGGACTCCGAGTTTTCCGGATAAAGGATCTTTCTGTAATTTGGGTCTTCATACCGTAAGTCTACTAGAAAATCATTTAAACATTAAATAAACCCAATAGGCTGGTTTTGCTTCCAATAAGGACCAATTATATCATAGTTGGGATCAAGTACAAGCTATTGTTTTATTATTACAGAGAAAAAATATTTGATTATAATGGAGTCTATGGGAGATGGGCATTCTTTAATTCGGAGCTTTCTGGATAACGGGTTTCCGGATAACAGATCCCATACCTGTATTTCCATTCATGACAGATTCTGTGCAATTAAGCTAAGGCCAAATAAACCTGCTGCCACTGTCATGGCTGCTTAGCAACCAGGGGTTCTGTAAGAGTCAATGGAACAGGATAAACCACTAGAATCTTCATTGTGGCTGTTTTTGCTTAAATCAGATCAACCAGTGTTCCTATGTCAGGATAAAATATGTATGGATACAGTATACATGGATACAGTATGTATAGAAACCATATATGAATATAAGAAGACTCCCTGCTGCTCCTCGTTGATCGATTTCCATTTAATATGGCAGCTTTCCTGGGTTTTCCTGCATGTTCACTCCTTGCTTTTCCTCTTTTGATCCGATCATCGGATTAGTAGAATCCCCCGCCAGCTGTGATCGTCTGTGACCTGAAATGCATTTTGAACCCTTTTTAGTTGAACGTTAAATAGGCCAGAGCTTCTGAGCTATTTAAAGAGCCAGTCACCAGGAAAAAAAATCTGTAGGGCTGGAGGCTCTCCTATCAACTTGAGCAGAGCACCAGCCAATCCGAAATGAGCAGGAGTTTGAGATTTCATGCTTTTTTTTGTCTGACAAAAATATATACTTTAATCATCAACCTTTCCGTTTCTATCTAGACTTCACCAAAGTTAGGTAATTTCTGTTGTATTAACATATACTGTACATGCATGATTCCTACATACCCTGGAACAGCCTGCAAAGGACTGGCCAAACGTTATGTGCAGTGCCATCTGCTGCTGGAAGGTGGTATTAGGATTAGGATTAACTTTTCTTTGTGCATTGGATGCCTGCAGTCCCAAATTCATTAGGCATTTCTCTCCATTGCATTTACAGTTGAAAGATCAAGTGCAAAATTGAGTGCACAATGACATTATTTGGAAAGGTACTTGCAGCCATATATCCTCCCCTGCAGCCTGCTTTATTGAATAATGCATAGCTGCATACAAGGGAGAAATCACCGTCTGGCAGGACCTGATATTAAAACCTAGGGTTTTCAGAAATTACTTGATTTGAACATAAATGCAGGCAAATCATATTCCTTAGCGTCCGCCAAAAAAGGACACTTATTTGCATTCATATTGGTGCATGATGTGCTAGTTGCATTGGCCACAATATAGTGTGCATGCACAATTACATGGGAATACTACGGGGAGACTAAACCGTGCATTGTGGGTAAGAAACATGTACATTTTCATCTGAATTTTCCACATTATATACGAGCCCTTGAGGGTGCCTGTGGGTAATGGGTGGTTGGTGTGTGGTACAGGGTGCTTGGAGCCATCATGCTACACCAAGCCTGGGAAATGCAGTGTTTGTAGATTTTGTTTAATCCCACCAAAAGCGACTCAGCAATCTGTCACACACTTCTGCAATTTTGTCTCTTCGTAAATCCTTATCCCCTGTAATGCCTGACAAACCGCAGAGCTGCAATCATGACTAACTGCAGGAGAATCTCCAAAGCCGGAGCCATGTCCATCAAATGCCACCCTATATCATCGTTCTCATCGGTGTTCCGCTGTCTCTAGTGAAAGGGCATTAATCCAACCAATTATGGCTTTAGCAAACAATATGCGCGTAGTATGGCCTTTCCCCTGATTAAACAATGCTTCTCCGATGGCTGAGTGATGTTTTGTTCAACAGCTACCCCCAAATCTCACCCAGTTCCCATTTATTCATTGCTTTGGGCCCCTAGTTTGGGCAACTCCGCTGCAAACAACTGATCTTATTCATTATATATAGCAGAGCCAGCAATTAATATAGGGCTGCTCCCTGTAGGGACACCCATCAGTGGCGTAATTAGATGTTACTGGCCCCCACAATCCAAAATATTCAGAGGTTGTCCTGTTTTACCTATATATTAAAATTACTCATTAGTTATGTGGCCCCCTTAGGGCAGGACTACACGACCGATGCCGTCGCGATCCGACACGCTGCACAAAATCGCAGGCGTCACAGCGGATGCGACGGAAATATGGTAATTAATTCAATTGTCGGATCGTGTCGCAGCAGATTCAAAAAACGGTCCGCACACACCAATGTTGCAGTCGGGGATTGTGCCCCTTTTATTAATGCCACCAACAATCATTGAAGAAGGGAGGCTGTGTTCCCCCCGAAACGTTGATTGTTGGTGGCATTAATAAAAGGGGCACAATCCCCGACTGCAACATTGGTGTGTGCGGACCGTTTTTTGAAATTACAAAGCAGTAAGGAGACCGGGCTTGGTCAGCGGAGGACCAGCACCACCACGCAGAAAAGTGGAAGGAGGTGTGCGGTAATAGAATATTTTATTGCAGCAGATTCAACCCTACTCAGCAACAAGCAGATCTCTTTGGGGGTTCCACATATGCATCTCTCAGTGTTAAATGGGTGTTGTTGCGGGTTGCTTAGTCCACACAAAGCAAATTCCAAGCAGTGTGTACTCACCCATAGAGATAAAAGATCCCTATTTTCACTTTACATTGATATCAGCTAAGAGCCCTTGGCAGCAGAGCAGCAAGACGTCTGAGCATCCATGGGTTAACAAAAAATGAATTCAGCTGCTACAACTGATCAGTGTAAATGACATACAGTATAATTGCTTCTGGGTGGCTGAGGATGCTGGGAATTAAGCTTAAGAACCACATCAGAACAAATCCTGTGTAGTTTGCTTTAATAAGTCATACCCTGCAGTAGTTTTAAATGAAGTCCCCCTATCAGTACATCTCTTTCCTTGACTCTGTCAATGCTTCATTAATAATATGGTATTTGTACCTGAGCATTAGTAAGGCTTCAACTCCCGGCAGGTATTCCTCGCCTCTTGCCCGGCTCTGTTTCAACGTGTCACCATCATGCAGATCTGAGCTTGTCCCCTACGAGCACTTGGAACCAGCCTGAGATTGGGGACTTAGTGTGGATGAATCAGGGTAAAAGTAATTTCTAAGTTGCGACGTCTCGTATTGTAATCAGCGTTTCTACTCCCTGATGGCCTTGCAGGCTGGATCTAAGCTAAGGACAAGTGAATACAATATATATCCCTACAATAAGAAAAAGATTTTCGAACTTCGAATTCATGTTTTTTTAAACTCTAATAAATTAGATTTAACTCAAAATTCAATTGTAGGGTTATTTATTAAAAAAATCGAATATCTAAAACTTGGACGAATTTTCTCCGAAAAAAACTCAAATGTCAGGTAGGCTACTAACATCTTCAAATTGGTCACTGGACCTCTCCCACTGATTTATACCTGAATTCGGCAGGTTTAAGGTGACGAATAGTCAAATTCATATTCCAGAAAAATTCATATAATTGCCAAATACATATAAGGACTGGTTTTAGGGAAGAGCATAGAAAACAATGTATATTAGTTGTTATACTTTATAGATCAGAGATATCTGCCCTAGTTTGGTGGGATTCTTGGATCATATTTTTAAAGTAGGGCTTCCTCGATTTATGGCTGTTTAATCATAACTCCCAGCCCAATATCTGCTGTTGCCAACTTTCCTTCACTAGTGTTGTTGATATGTTGGGCGCTTTACTGGTTAGTGCATGTGGGATGCTGATCAGGTATCAGTTGTATCAGGCGGTGCATGAGTTAATTGGCCGCCCCTGAGTCTTTGTGTAGGCTAGTGGTCTCCCTAGACACGTGCCACATTCATAAGGCAAGCATGTGGGATGCATTCCTACTCAAGCTGGAAGGCAGCTGTTTGTGTGTTTGGCATTTGAGGCTCTTCTGATGTTATTTGAACTGCAACTCCCAGAATCGCACTGGGATTCTGGGAGTTGTTCAGCAACATCAGAAGAGCCTCAAATGAAGTTTATCAAAACAACCTCCATATACTCCTATCACTTTCCAGCGATATAATGATATTATGACACTTTTTTTTTAATTCCCTGCAGTCTTGCAGTTTGTCTCTGTGTACACAGGGCTCTATAAAGGCCCCATTGTACAAATCATCAGAGACTCACATTGCTGGCACTTTTTCTCTCTTGGCAGCTGCCCATCAGATAGGCTGATAAAAACGCTCACATTCTCCATTCAGAGATTCCAGGGTCGGCGGAGGTCTCAATGCAGTGCAGGACAGTTGGGGATGACAGTTGGGGGTTACTAGAGATTGCGTTCCCCAGGACGTCCAAGCTTTATGCTTCTGCAGGGGTAATAGGATACTGCAGGAAGGAAAGTGCCTGTGGGATACAGGTTCTTTCTGGACCCCACTGTCCCCCCTGTAGTTGCAGGATCTGCTAATAGGGACTTGCACCATTGGGTCTCATTGGTAGTAAAAAGCATCATCCTCTGTATAGAAAGGTATGTCCAACGAAATGGCCAGCACCACACGGCTAGAAGGAATAGCATAGGCACACTGCTTCTAGTAAATAGTGGCAGAGACTGGGGAACCTAGTGCAACTGTATATAAATGCACCATTTCTCCTCTTAAAGGGGTCGTTCACCTTTAAATTAACAGTAGGATGTAGAGAGTGATATTATGAGACAATTTGCAATTGGTTTTAATTTTTTATTATTTATGGTTTTTGAGTTCTTTAGCTTTTTATTCAGTCGCTCTCCAGTTTGCAATGTCGGCAGTCTGGTTGCTAGGGCCAAATGACCCTAGCAACCATGCAATGATTTGCATGAGAGACTGAAATATGAATAGGAGAGGGCCTTAAAGAGATACTGACACCAGAAATGAAAACCATTTTTACATCTATCATAATATTGGCTTTGTTTTCTACTAATAACAAGTATTTGCTCAATGATTTTACATTTCCTATCTGACTCCCCATGTTCGTGTATGAGGGGGCTGCCATATTTGTGCAGCAGAAGTCCGTTAGCATTAGAAACTCTAACCGACAGGCTGAGATATGGGACAAAACAGTCAGGTTTAGGAACGTCAACAATTACCTACAAAAACAAACCTCTCCACAAAAAACATGACCTATGGGTATCTTTTAATGTACATTCATATTTGAAAAAGTAATTTTTTAATGTCAGTAACACTTTAATAGAACGACGAGTAATAAAAAGTAGCAATAACAATACATTTGTAGAATTACAGAGCATTTGTTTTTAGATGGGGTCAGTGACCCCTATTTGAAAGCTGGAAGGAGTCAGAAGAAGAAAGCAAATAATAAAAGAACTGTAAAAAATAAATAGTGAATACCAATTGTGAAGTTGCATGGAATTGTCCACTCTAACATACTAAAAGATAACATAAAGGTAAACTACACTTTTAATTGGATCTGCCACCTGTTGCTGGACTATAACACCCAGCATGCAATTAGAGCTGAAGACCACTGTTGGGGTGCAAGATATTGTAACTCAGCATCAGCCCCCCCCCAACGATGGTTTCACATTTACAAATGCTTTTAGTGAGTTGCAGTTCTAGGAAATCTAAGCTACTGACATGCCAAAAAAAGACCGGTTTTGCCATATGTCTTAAACTGTCACTTCCCCTTTAAAAGCACAAATATGAAAAAGCCTTTTGTTCCTGCAATTTGGCCCTAGGGCTGCAAATAATGTATCAGACTTGGCTTCTTTAGGCTGTACTGTATGACATTGATATCGCTGGGAATTAAAGCTTATCTGCATTTTCCCTGAGAAGACAATGGCCGCATTGTGGATCCATACAGACTTCGGACCTGGTTATTGCTTTGTACATTTGTTTTTACTCTATTATGTGTCTCTGAAAGGTACAGTCTTATTATATTGCTTTCAGCTGAGGGGTTGAACCTGATGGAACTGTGTCTTCTTTCAACTTCAGCTGCAGTGTAATGTTACCATTGTAAAGCCCTTTCCCCCCAGAACATGTTAAAGGGATACTGTCATGGGAAAAAAATTTTTTTTTCAAAATTAACCAGTTCATAGTGCTGCTCCAGCAGAATTCTGCACTGAAATCCATTTCTCAAAAGAGCAAACAGATTTTTTTATATTCAATTTTAAAATCTGACATGGGCTAGACATTTTGTCAATTTCCCAGCTGCCTGGTCATGTGACTTCTGCTTGCAATTTAGGAGAGAAATGCTTTCTGGCAGGCTGCTGTTTTTCCTTCTCAATGTAACTGAATGTGTCTCAGTGGGACATGGGATTTTACTATTGAGTGTTGTTCTTAGATCTACCAGGCAGCTGTTATCTTGTGTTAGGGAGCTGTTATCTGGTTAACTTCCCATTGTTCTGTTGTTAGGCTGCTGGGGGGGGGGGGAGGGAGGGGGTGATATCACTCCAACTTGCAGTACAGCAGTAAAGAGTGATTGAAGTTTATCAGAGTACAAGTCACATGACTTGGGGCAGCTGGGAAATTGACTATATGTCTAGCCCCATGTCAGATTTCAAAATTGAATATAAAAAAATCTTTTTGCTCTTTTGAGAAATGGATTTCAGTGCAGAATTCTGCTGGAGCAGCACTATTAACTGATTCATTTTGAAAAAAATGTTTTTCTCATGACAGTATCCCTTTAACAGAAGTCTGAGATTATACCTAATAACTAGGGATTGCTGAAATATTTCTGGGTTTCCCTGGGCTGGTGCAAAGCAATGCTGGTGATTAGTAGTAGTGAACCCCATTTGTTCCCCAGATGCAAAGAAAAGCCAGGGATCTGTTAAAGGGGTTATTCACCTTCCAATTTTTTACAGTTTTTTTTCAAAATCTAATTTTAGGGGCAGATTTATCAAGAGTCGAATTGAAAATTTAAATTTTTAAATTCCATTCGAGTTAAAAAAAAAATCTAAATTTATTATGTACTGTCCCTTTAAGAATTGAAAATCGATTATTCACCATCTAAACCCTGCCGAATTGGTGTTTTAGCCTATGGCAATGAATTAGTCACTTGGTGTACTCTTGAAAATTAATTTTTTTTTTGGTGAGAAAACGTGAATCGAGTCAATCCTATTCACCCCAATTTAAAAATTTGATCGGTCTTGAATTTCGAGTTTATAAACTCGACCCTTGATAAATATGCCCCTTAAAGTAAAATGCCCCTGTCTCTGGTGTTTGAGTCTGGAAGTTCAGTATTTCAGGTGCAGATTCTGAACTGTTACAATTTTGCAACATGTTTCAGTAGGATGTATGGGAATATAAATGCAACTATTGTATCAAGTCTAACAGCTGCCTTTAATGAAACTCAGGGATTCTGCTCAGCAGGGACAAAGATAAGAAATGTATCAACTAAATGTCTCAATTTAGAGCAGTTTAGAGGGTTGGCGACCCCCCCTCCAGAGCTGCTTTAGAAGGGGAAAAATTAAACGTTACACTCCAATATTAGGAAAACAGTCACATAGATAATATAAAGTAATTGAGAAAAGTCTTTATTTCTGGTGAATTGTCTGAAACCAATTGAACTGAAAAAAGTTTCGGAAGGTGAACAACCCCTTTAAAGGAGATGGCTTATTGATAATACAAAGAAGGGAGGTCGGATATTCAAGGTGACCAAATAAGCGGATCTTCCCCCTCATATGCCCACTTTGAGCTGGGCAATTGCCCCAAAAGGAAAATCGACTTGCTGATGTATATCTGGCCAAATTTCAGCCAAATTTCATCCACATATTCAGGCAGGCCCAGTTGGTTGGACCTGTTATTGGACTGTGTATGGCGCCCAACCAATTGGGCCTGCCTGAATATGTGGCCGAAAATTATACATCAGCTAGTTGATCTACCTTTTGGGGCAATTGCCCAGTTCAAAGTGGGCATATTGGGTTCAAAAGTACCTTGTTGGCCCCTTTCATTGGCCTGAGTGTGTTCACATTAACTGACAGTGAGAACACAGAACACACTTTTTGACACTTTGTATCTATTTCAAAAACAGTTGATTCTCATTCCCTTCCAAGAAGAATTCCTTTGATGTTTTCTGATCAGCGATATAAAGAGGGAGAAGGAGCCTGAGGTTTCCTAGAACACATCAGAGGGCTGGAGGGTCATGCTGTTAGTATTGTTGGCCCTAATGAAGGGCAGATCAGGGTGCACAGGCAGAGAGTTCTTTCCCTGTTTACTTTATTTCTGCCGGAACAGAAGTGCATGACCCCCAGAACTACAGAAGATCTTCATTATTTCTTCTACTAATTTTCAGCTAACAGGAGCTGGCTTGCTTGCTTCAAGGCCAGGAGGCTTTTGGGTGTTAAAACAGCTACAGGGGCAAACATTTGGCACTCCTGGACTCCATTAGTGCAATGCAGACAGTTGTGCTAAGCATTTAAACACCTTTCTGGACATGGACATGTATATTATGGATAGAGTTGCCACCTTTTCAGGAAAAAAATACCGGCCTTCCTATATATTTATCTTTTCTCCCAATTAATAACATTAGGATCAACCATCATTTTTACTGTCCAGGCTGGTAAAATACAGGCCAGGTGCCAACCCTAATTATGGAGCATAGACCCAAGCATGTTACATGGAATATGAATTCTCATCTGCAAAATCCAGTCCATTGGGCAGGGGAAGCATCAAGTAGATTTGGGACTTTGCTAGTGTTGGATTTTGGAATATATAGTATAATATACAGTACACATAGAATAGAAATGTCACAATATAAGGCTGATTAGAAATTAATACAGATAATTACTGCATGGCAGCACAGAAACCAGTACAATTAGCACCAGAATTTAATAATCAGCCCTGTAGCATCAGCTTATATTACAGGGGAAGCTCATTTTCTGCTGGATAATTAGTGACGAGCCCTAAGCTTAGCTTCTCAACAGCCAATCAGAGCCCACTGAGCATGTGAGTGTCACAGACACTTTCCAAGATGGTGACCCCCTGTGACAAGTTTGAAGTCCTGGATCATTGCTGCTATTGACAAGCTGAAACTTTAGCCTCGTGCAATAAGTGCAGTATATAAAATATTCATTTTTTAGTTCTCCTTTAACAGTATCATCATCTGGCATTCCGGAAATGCCCTTAAAGGCAGCCGAGACCAAATACAGAATGTCTTTATGTTGGCCATTGGTTCCCTGCTTCTTTAGGGATGGCTAGTGCTGGAGGGGTGGTCTGTATGCAAAAGAATGGAGTGACTTTTCTTTCTAGTCCAAACCCATGCTGTGAGTGAAGTAGAATTATTAGGCGAAAAAAGATATGTATAAATTATTGTACCACTGCTGTGGGTGACTGGGTAACAATGAAATAACATCATGAAAGGACGTTATAGCTCAGTGGAGGCTGAAGGTGGGACACTGGGACTTTAATTGTGAAAGCCTTGGGGATATTGGGACGGCTGATGGATAGCACTGGCAGCCTGGATCACTGGCTGGATCTAATGATGAGTGAGTGAGCCCCCCCAGTGTCACTCCCCAGTGTGAGAGTAATTGTTATTGAATGCTCTGAGGCAAGTAAAAAGTATTTTGGAGCAGATGTCATAATGGTCCTGTTGTTGGTTGCCCTGCAGGGAAGTCACGGCTCTGACGATGGCAGTTTGCCTTTCCCTGTATGGAACATTGACATAAATGAGAGAATGACGTCTCTAGGTTATTGAAAACCTCACAGGCTTATGCAGAGAATAGCAGCCGACGTGTGCATAGAATAGAATGGCAATAGGAAACAATGGTACCCAAATGGATCCGGCTAGTCTATCCCTGCAACTCTTTCTGTGCATCATGTTTCTGCTCAGTGGAGAACTGGGTCTCCTAAGACCCATCATAGAATGTAATACCCAGGTCCAGTTACGACGATGACATTCCGCCCAACTGTCCCATTTTTCGCTGGACAGTCCCGATTTTGACAGCTCAACCCGCAATCCCAGATTGTTACTGAAATGTTCCGACTTTCTCTTTGATCTCCTGCACTAAACTGACAGAAAAAGATACAAAGTTTCTAAATTAATTGGCTTTTGGCAGAGAGCCCAGAATATGTGGTGCAATTAAATACTTAAGTAACAATTTAAGATAAGCAAAGAAACCATTGTTACAATTTAAGATAAGCAGGTCTCTTGGGGAAACTGCTACACACAGTTTAGGCCAATTCAATTCATAAATGTGTTCGAACTTTCAGAACATGCCAAATGTTGTAAAATGAACATGGTAATTAGGGGTTGTGACCACAAAATAGGCGTGGTCAAAAAAAACATTTTGCCGCTTTCCTCGCTGCAAATCTTTTTGTCCCTCTTTCTATTTCCAAAATATTGGGAGGTATGCAATAAAATATAAGCAGTGCTAAATATAGTGGGTGTCATATATGGTTGATGTAAGAGAGAGAGAAATTGTCTTTAGCTAATGCCCACCAGGAATTCTCCAACCCTGCTTCCACTCCTTTCTCCTTTATTTCAATGTCTCTTTCATTTCTCTCATTTGTTTCCTAGCACCGAGCCTTGCACCCACACAACCACATTATGCTTTGAATTTCAGAGGAGGAATGCAATGACCTCCTTCTTCTAGCCCATAGCTGGTGATGACTTTCTCTAAAACTTCCATTCTGACTCTCCATCACTGACGCTTGTTCCCCAAAATCCTTACGGTCTCTTCCTTTAAAATACTAGGCATCTGGGCCATGACCATAAATATTATAGATAGAATAGGAAGATCTCATACTCCCATAGCAAGAGATTGGGGGAGTGAACCCTGTTTTCCTTGTTGGAGTGTCTACACCAAGCTTCTTTGTACCCCCTAAAGACAGCTGTAAGTGTGGCACTGAAATCTATTTTATGTATGGTACAGGAATGGAATCCGTTATCCAGAAACCCATTATCCAGAAAGTTTTGAATTCCAAAAAGGCCATCTCCATTATAATCAAATAATCCAAATTTTTAAAAATGATTTCCTTTTTCTCTATAATAATAAAACAGTAGCTTGTACTTGATCCCAACTAAGATATAATTAATCCTTATTGGAAGCAAAACCAGTCTATTGGGTTTATTTAATGTTTAGATGATTTTCTAGTAGACTGAAGGTATGAATATCCAAATTACAGAAAGATCCATTATCCGGAAAGCCCCAGGTCCCAAGCATTCTGGGTAAAAGGTCCCATACCTTGTATATTTTTTATTTCACAGAATTGTGCCATTGCATCATAGGTACATAGATATATTTACATGCCTGAGCCTATAGTGGAGGGTTCTGGGAATCCTTATTATATATTAACTTGCCCTTGCATGAGGAGTGCAGCTTTTGTCTTCACCTCTTTACAAGGGACTTTGCTAAGATTTCTGTGTCTGACCTCCATCAAACCCCTCTTTCATCTTCAATTCTCTCCTGCTTGCCAGTAAGTGTTTATACAGAGATTAATGTGAAATATAAAGCAGCGGGTGGAATTCTCTTTTCTCTCTTGACCTGTTTATTTAAAACCACAAGCTAAACAGATGGAGGGTCACCGGAGTGTTAGTGTTGTGGACATAGCACAGTGCAGGGAGTCAGGCACATGTCAAACAGTTCATGAATCGAATCCAGCCATGTGTGTTAGGACTCTCACTTATACTTATTTGAATTATTGCCTTCCTCTAGTCTCCTACGCCAGCTTCATATATAATGTGGTGCTTATAAACCTTTCGTATACCAATATCACTCTTGCATTATAAGGGATAATGTTCCCCCTACTGTAAATGATAAGGCTATTACAAGTCACTGAGAGGTTGTTCTGTGATCATATAAAGGCACAAGGCTGCAGGCTGAGTTATACAGGGAACTCTGAGTATCACTCATGTATTATAAGGGTTAATGTACCCCCTACTGTAAATGATAAGGATATTAGAAGTCACTGAGGGGTTCTGTGACCATATAAAGACACAAGGCTGCAGGCTGAGTTATACAGGGAATTATGAGTATCACTCATGTATTATAAGGGATAATGTACCCCCTACTGTAAATGATAAGGATATTAGAAGTCACTGAGGGGTTCTGTGACCATATAAAGACACAAGGCTGCAGGCTGAGTTATACAGGGAACTCTGAGTATCACTTATGTATTATAAGGGTTAATGTACTCCATACTGAAATTATAAGGATATTAGAAGTCACTGAGGGGTTCTGTGACCATATAAAGGCACAAGGCTGCAGGCTGAGTTATACAGGGAACTCTGAGTATCACTCATGTATTATAAAGGATAATGTACCCCCTACTGTAAATGATAAGGATATTAGAAGTCACTGAGGGGTTGTTCTGTGACCATATAAAGGCACAAGGCTGCAGGCTGAGTTATACAGGAACTCTGAGTATCACTCATGTATTATAAGGGATAATGTACCCCCTACTGTAAATGATAAGGATATTAGAAGTCACTGAGGGGTTTTGCACCCCTTAATGCTCTTGCAGTTATGTCCAGTTTAACAGTAAAGGAGCTCTAATTGTTAGTTGATTCACTAATGCAGATGTCCAGTCTGTGTTCAAGAAACCCACTACCCAAGTTCCCTGCTTTGGACGTGTAAAGGCAGCGCTGAGACAGTTGGCACATTGCAATGAAGAGGGATAATTATTTCTGAGTTGTGAACTGGAGGTGAAAATGGGGGCAAATCTTTATCCCTTTGTTCATTTCTCATGATAGAAGATTCTGCTGTTTTATCTGTACCAGAAGCAGCTGCTAATAAGGCAAAGAGCATTAATAAGCCCGAGGACTAATGCTTTGATGTGCGTATTTTTATGAACCCCCTAATGCTCCTTACGTCACATCCTTATTAAGTAGCAGCAGCTTCTGTCTGAATAACTGGGTTACTTGTTTCTAATCACCCCAGTGCTGCTGCAAGGATGAGGATTATAGTTGTTATAGAGCAGGGAAGGAGTCAGAACCCCTGGCATAAATTTTCCTTATGTTTCACTCTCTGTCCCTATAACTGTGGTAATGCTACAGGACTGAAAAACTGACCAACTGCATAGAAGTATATAGAAGTTATTTTTTGCAGAAAGTCATTCTAAGCCCCATATGTAATAAAAGGCACTAGGTTTGCCCAAGAGCAGTAACCCATAGCAACCAATAAGATGTTTGCTTCTAAACAGATGACTAGTAAATTCTACCTACTGATTGGTTGCTATGGGTTACTGCTCCTGGGTAAAATTAGTGCCTTTTTTTTTTTTTTTAATATTTTTATTTGTAGAATCATACGAAGATATAGACACACGTTTCTATATCTTGAAAGACACTTTGAAAGAAGTTACATAAATCTCTTAAGTGGGTAAAAAACATCAATAGAGAGGTTTCTTGAAAAGTGCCCGAATATCGGGTAAGATGTTAATTTTACCCGAAAACGCTTATTCAACATTACATTTGTACAATATATAAGCAAAACATCAAAATATTATTTGAGTTGGGTTGAGAAAATGAGTGCTATTTATTACATAACCCAGTCTCTTATAATGTCCATAAGCGTAATAGTGATAATAGTGATCATCTAATTTTATAATCCTGAGGATTTTGCATTACGCAGCACCAAGGTTATACATTTGCTCCTGTGAAGTTTGTCCTGATCAGGGCAAGCAATATGGCAGCTCCATCTCTTAATATAAATACACATATATTTAAATACAAATATTCAGCAATGGAGTGTTCTGTGCATTCAGATGCTGTTCATGCTTTAGTGAAATGATATACAGAGTAGGGAAAGGCAAGTCCTGTTTGACATCTCACCGTGACCTGACTTTCTGCACTCCTGTGTGTACACAGCTGGGGGTTGCTTATTAGAGTCATACTGTGGAAAAACAGGGGAAGTGTGGGACATAGGGGTTTATGTTCATACATCTGGAGAGATGCCAGGGACGATCAGAATGCAGGTAAACACTGCTCAATGTTTTGGGGTGAAAGCTGCATGCCAAGTGTTAATTGTGCCTATTGCAGAGAGCAAGGAGACCCCCCTAGTGATTCTCAGGATTTTATAGGTGATCAAATGCCCTGGGTACCATGTCACCAAGCCCAGAACAGCTCATGTGATTTGCTTCTTAGTGATTAAAGTGGTGTTTAACTTTTAAGTCAAATTTTAGTAGGTTATAGAATGGCTAATTCTAAGCAACTTTTCAACTTTTTGGCCTTCATTTTTTGATTTATTTGCCTTCTTCTTCTCACTCTTTCCAGCTTTCAAATGGGGGTCACTGACCCCATCTAAAAAAAGCAATGCTCTGTACGGCTACAGATTTAGGGGGTTATTTACTAAAATCCATATTTATCTCATATTTTATTATTAAAAAAAAAAACATGACCAAACTCCCATGCCTGATTTTAGCTTATTTATAAAGAAAAAAACTCTATTTAATCAGATCGCGGAAAAACTTGAGTAAAAACCATTTTTGCTTGAATTTTTCAGGCTTTTTTCCTGAATTGCTTGAATTTTTCGAGGTTTTGGCCAAAAACGCCGAAAAAGTTGGATTTCCGGCTAAATCCAGCACAAACCACGATAACTTCCAATTGGGATAGGTGTATCTCCCATTGACTTACTGTATACAGGACCTCAATAGATGGGGTTTTTGGGCTTTTTGCTGCATCGAGGCAGAAATAAATTTCGAAAAATTTGAGGTTTTTTTCCCTCTTAAAATTTGAGTTTTCTAGTGAAAAAAAATAGAATTTTTCTAGATTTTAACATTCAGATTTTAAAAAAATAACCCCCGTATTGTTATTGTTACTTTTTATTACTCTTCTTTCTATTCAGGCCTCTCCTATTTATATTCCAGTCTCTTATTCAAATCAATGCATGGTTGCTAGGGTAATTTGGACCCTAACAACCAGACTGCTGAAACTGCAAACTGGAGAGCTGCTGAATAAAAAGCTGAATAACTCAAAAACCACAAGTAATAAAAAGAAAACCAATTTCAAATCGTCTTAGATTAATATCACTCTCTACATCATACAAAAAGTTAATTCAGAGGTGAACAACCCCTTTAATGATAGTTACTACTAGTGAGACGTCTTACAGCAATAGTGCTTGGCTGCCAAAGGTTGCAAATTGAAAGCGTGAAACACGTTACAATAATAAAGTATCTACTTCTGTATATGCCTCGTGGCTGGTCTGTGATCTCGCATCACCTGCTAGGACTGGCAGTTTTTCTCTTGTCACACTGACAGTTGTAGGCTAAAGATGGCACTGAACTCTTCACATGATCTGACCTCTAGGCGTTGCAATTAATTTAAAAGGCATAAAGTGTTCTTAAAAGTGGTAAGGGGCAGGCATTATCTAAAGGACCTCCTGTAGGGGGGTAGTAAGAGCTAAAAGACAGGAAACATTCCATTGTCAAAATTCAGTGCCTCCATTCTGAGAAAACTCGGCCCCCTGGGACTCGAGAGACTAGAGATTCATGCTAGCCTTGGGTTCATTTGATATCCGGCAAACAGTGATGCCAGTAATTAGGGATGCACGGAATCCAGGATTCGGTTCGGGATTCGCCCTTTTTCAGCAGGATTTGGATTCGGCCGAATAACTCTGCCCGGCAGAACTGAATCTGAATCCTAATTTGCATGTGTAAATTAGGGGCGGGGAGGGAAATCGCGTGACTTTTTGTCTCAAAACAAGGAAGTAAAAAATGTTTCCCCCTTCCCATCCCTAATTTGCAGATGCAAATTCGGGTTCGGTATTTGGCTGAATCTTTCAGTAAGGATTCGGGTGTTCGGCCGAATCCAAAATAGTTCATGCCTACCAGTAATCTAATACTGACAGTTTGACTGGAAAGACTCCAATCCCACCTCTGTACAAGGGAAGGCAGCAGTAGTTCTCTAGTTATTATTGGCCTAAAACCCCCAGAGTCCTTAGAGAGCCACTGCTAATGTATTACAACACCCTGACATTCCCTGCCTCTCTGATTATTAGGGATGCACCGAATCCACTATCCACTATTTGGGATTCGGCCAAATCCTCCCTCGAGTCCTTCAGGAAAAGATAAGGCTGAATACCGAACCAAATCCAAATCCTCATTTGCATATGCAAATTAGGGGTGGAAAAGGAAAAAAATGGGAACAGTTTTTTAACTTCCTTGTTTTGTGATGAAAAGTCACAAGCTTTTCCTTCCCTCTCCTAATTTGTATATGCAAATTTGGTTTTGGTTCCGCCAGGCACAAGGATTCGGCCAAATCCGAATCCTGCTGAAAAAGGCAGAATCCTGGCTGAATCCCGAACCGGATCCTGTATTCAGTACATCCCTACTGATTATCCTACTTTAAGCAGTACAGAGTGATAATCTCCCTATATAATCGGACACCTGCCGCTGACAGCACCTGCAAACATAATCCGATCGCTGGAAAAACCTTCACTTGCTTTGTGATCTCATCATTCTCTCTCTCTCATCTCTGGGAGGATTAGGGAAACTCTTTGTGCCTCTGCATACTCAATGAAGCCATATTTCTTTGTTAATGAAAAGAGAAAGCATTGGCATCTGAGTACCTGCTAAAGTATTCATGAATATGCCTTTTAATAATGAGACGTTCAATGGCATAAAGTGTCACTGGCATCAAGTGAAAGCGCCTGTACAGATGCACGGACAGATGCACGGACAGATGCACGGACAGATGCACACTTGGTTAGGTCTCCAATTATCTTCCTTCCGTCATTCTCATGGTCTTTTTTGTTGGCTAAATGCCACGACTAAAGGTGGCCATACACTATAAGATCCGCTCGTTTGTCGACATCGGCAAACGAGCGGATCTTTTCCCTGATATGCCACTAACGGCAGGGCTATATCGGGGGTAATCTGAACGATCGGATTACAATGAGCGCAATGAAAAATCAATCCCCTCGCGATCTATATCATGTCCAGAAATCGATCGGAAAGACCCGTCGGAAGCCTCCATACACGGCCAGATTAGCTGTCAAATTGGTTGAAACCACCGATATAGGCAGCATTATCTGACCGTATATGGCCACCTTAACTCGTTGCTCTAGACCAGGGATCTGTAATATGTGCCTCTCTGCTCCCATAATCCAGTGACAGCCATGTCATTGTCATACTTGTGCTCTCTATTGTACAGTCAGGGTCAGACTGGGCCGGCGCAAAACCGGGAAAAAAACCCAGGAGGCCCCTCCCAACGTGGGCCCTGCTGGCCCATATCTGATCCCCAACCAGCTTGACCTGCCTGCCGATTTCTCCCCGCCCGACCGATTGAAGAAAATTGAAAAAATAGTTACGAGCTGGTCAGGGTGGAGGTGGGAGGTTGCCAAAGAGGGGCCATGAATTTGGCAGGGGGGAGTCAGGGGCCCAGAGCAGGTGTGTGCGGCCTCTGATAAGGCAGCCCGGAACCACCCCAGTCCAACAGGTACAGTACAGGTATGGTATCCATTATCCGGAAACCAGTTTTCAAGAAAGCTCTGATTAAGGCCATCTCTCATAGACTCTGTTTTATCCAAATAATCCAAAAATGATTTCCTTTTACTCTGTAATAATAAAACAGTACTTTGTACTTAATCCCAACTAAGATATAATTAATCCTTATTGGAAGCAAAACCAGCCTATTGGGTTTATTTAATGTTCACATGATTTTCTAGTAGACTTAAGGTATGAAGATCCAAATTACAGAGTCATTATCCGGGAACCCCAGACCCCAAGATTTCTTTATAATAGGCACTGTATATGTTAAATACCATGTTATTGGTATACATATCTTCTGATATAAGGACATTGCTATACTTACTGAACATCATTGCTTATTCGATATATGTTCTAAAAATATTGGACTTAACTGAATCCCTATCACTTCCTAATGTGCCCATTGAAACAAATAGAACATTCTGTATGTGGATCAGCAGAGAAGAGGTTACTTCTGCCTTTGGATATAAATTGGATATATATTATAAAAGAGCACTGCAGCTAATCCCTTTATTCTCAAACACATTGGAAGGTTAACCAAAAGCTGTTCTTTTATGGAGATGCATTAGCATTCATTTCTCTGACTTATAGACCTTTCAAAAGGGGGTTAAAATTCCCTGAAGGGATCTTACATACACTTGATTTTGTATGAATGGGAGCAAATAGAAGAGGACATATAAGAGGCTCATTGTAACAAGGGATGTCGTGTATAAAAGTGGTCCATCTGCAGTGGTCGGACAACAAAGCTGAACATAAATGTACCAATATGCTGGCAAATTGAATTTTGATACTTTATCCCTTTTTGGTGGGGTAGAGTGCTAGCTTGTGTAGTCTGTATGTACTGTATGTATTAACTGTATGTGTATATGATTACACAATGCTGTACAGTTAGAGGTAGTAACATACAAGCAGGACAAGCATAATAATAAATACTATATAAATAAGCCATAAATAATAAAAAATTACTAAGAGTAGCCTTCTCTACATTATACTAAAACTTAACTCAAAGATGAACAACCCCTTTAAGTGCCATGTCTTAAAAGGCAAAGTAAGAAGAATGCCCCTGCCCCTTAGAGCTTACAGTCTAAGTGGGTGGATACATAGAGACCCAAATTGAAGGGAGAAGCACAGGAACAGTAACATCAAAAAATAAGTGTTTTAAAGTAATATATAATATATATAATATAATATATAAATATAATGCAGTGTTGCTCTGCACTGGTAAAACTGCTGTGTTTGCTTAAGAAACACTACTACAGTATTTTTTATATAAATAAGCTGCTGTGTAGCAATGGGGGCAGCCATTCAAAGGAGAAAAGGCTCAGGTTACACAGCAGATAGTAAATAAGCTCTGTCTGTCTAATGGTGTTATCTATTATCCATTAGTTAACCTGTGCCATATAGCCGTTTTTCAATTTCCGCCATTGATCCACAGCAGCTTGTTTACATGAACTATAGTAGTGTTTCTGAAGCAAACAGATCATTTTTACCAGTGCAGGGCAACAGTACATGATATTTTCATTACTTTAAAACACTTAAATTTTTTGGTGTTACTGTTCCTTTAAAGGGCTTTGAGTGTTAGCTGAGGATTTTGCTATACTTTACTGAACATGCAGCCATGATATTATAGTAGCAGTGGGATAATAGTCTCTGGGAAGGGAGTGTGACTATGGGATAGCAGGTATAGTAGGGAGAGATGGTGCCTATAGTAACAGTGGATAATAGTCTCTGGGAAGGGAGTGTGACTATGGGATAGCAGGTATAGTAGGGAGAGATGGTGCCTATAGCAACAGTGGGATAATAGTCTCTGGGAAGGGATTGTGGCTGGGATAGCAGGTATTTTTGGGAGGGTACCTATAGTAGCAATGTACAGTCACTACTAAACACTTGTACAACAGTGCCACATATTGTGCCTTTAAATGTGAGCAGGAGCTATAAGTTTGGCCGGGGTGCATGGGAGCAGCAGTGAATGGACACATGTCTGTATATTCGGGACAGCAGTGTATGATGCACAATCAGAAGCCATTCTGTTCTTGCTGAATGCCCCCTTGGCACAGAGTGAATTCTGTTTGTCTCTGCCTGTGAATCATTATAAGGATGAAAGGGAACAGAACCCTTCACAGCTTAATGAGAAAATCTCTATGTAAAGTTGTTTTGCTAAATGCGAGGCACAAATTGTTTCGCTGCAGCTGCGAGTTCTGCTCCCACTAATCGGGACGTTCATGTGTTATTTACAAAATGAAAACTATGTTCCCTTTAATCTCGTACAGAAAGAAATGTGTAGTTCTTTGTGTTCTGCCAGTCATGTTCCCAATATTAATATCTCTTCTATAGAATAAGTATCAGGCCCTTGCGGGTCGCCAATTCAAATTTTAACCCCACGTGGGTTCACCACCCATATTTTTTGGTAGCACAAATGAGTATATCCATAGGAAAGTGTTCATTTAGGGGCAGATTTAGCAAGGGTCGAATTGGAAATTCGAATTTTTATATTTTTTTATAGTCAAAACTGTCAAATTCAACTAGGGAGCTATTCAAATTTAAAAAAAATGTAATTCGATTTTCGAGATTTATCATACTCTAGCCCTTTAAGAACTCAAATTCGACTATTCGCAACCTAAAACCTGCCGAATTGCTGTTTAAAGGGATACTGTCATCGGAAAAAATTTTTTTTTCAAAATGAATCAGTTAATAGTGCTGCTCCATCAGAATTCTGCACTGAAATACATTTATCAAAAGAGCAAACTGATTTTTTTATACTTAATTTTGAAATCTGACATGGGGCTAGACATTTTGTCAATTTCCCAGCTGCCCCCAGTCATGTGACTTGTGCCTGCACTTTAGGAGAGAAATGCTTTCTGGCAGGCTGCTGTTTTTCCTTCTCAATGTAACTGAATGTGTCTCAGTGGGACATGGGTTTTTACTTTTACTATTTCTACCAGGCAGCTTTTATCTTGTGTTAGGGAGCTGCTATCTGGTTACCTTCCCATTGTTCTGTTGTTAGGCTGCTGGGGGAGGGGGTGATATTACTCCAAGTTGCAGTACAGCAGTAAAGAGTGACTGAAGTTTATCAGACCACAAGTCACATGACTGGGGGCAGCTGGGAAACTGACAAAATGTCTAGTCCCGTGTCAGATTTCAAAATTGAATATAAAAAATCTGTTTGCTCTTTTGAGAAATGGATTTCAGTGCAGAATTCTGCTGGAGCAGCACTATTAACTGATTCATTTTGAGAAAATGTTTTTTTCCCATGACCGTATCCCTTTAAGTCAATGCAAGACATCCAGGGATCAATTTGGAGTTGTTTGCAGTTTTCCTGACATTTGAGGGGTTTTTTTTAGATAAAAATCGAGTTTTTAAAATTTAAATCGAATTAAATTTGAGTTTTCGGGTCGAATTCTATTCACCTGAGTTTAAAAAAATAGATTTTTATAATTTAGATTGGTCAAATTTCAAGTTCATTGGGGGTTTATGGGAATTTTAAAAAAATTCACATGAATTCGAAATTCAACCCTTAATAAATCTTCCTCTTAATGTCATCATCTCTGTAAATTCGTTAGACATAACCGCTGCGTGGCCTAAATGTGACCCTATGGGGGTTTGACGGTTCCCGGAGCTTCCCTCCTGCTGGGTTACTACTGAGTGGCAATTTAGTCTGTAATTAGAACAGGCTCACCATTTCCTGGGCGTTTATAGAAAGATTCTCTCCACCTGTCAATTATGGAAACCAGTGGAATTTTCATTTTTAGGCTGCGGTGCCCTCATGGAGAACTGATGTGGTTAACCCTTTATCGCCTGTCACTGCTTCTTATAGAAAGCATGGGACATGTTCTGCTTTCCTGTGACCACAAGTTTCTGCCATAGACAGAACATTTCCCATGATTCTCTCTAGAAGCTTTGATAACCGATAAAGGGCACTTTAACCATTACAGTTCCCCCTGAAAGAAAAATGCTTAGTAAAGGAGAATATCTATGCTGGCGTGGCATTATTGTATCTCTCTGTACAGACTATGAGCAACCTTAGGGGACTGTTCCTGCTGAATTGTGCTTAGTATAGGGGAATACCTATGCTGCCATAGTTTTATGGGATCTCTCTGTACAGACTATGAGCAAACTTAGGGGACTGTTCCTGCTGAATTGTGCTTAGTACAGAGGAATACCTATGCTGCCATAGTTTTATGGAATCTCTCTGTACAGACTATGATCAAACTTAGGGGACGGTTCCTGCTGAATTGTGCTTAGTACAGGGAATACCTATGCTGCCATAGTTTTATGGAATCTCTCTGTACAGACTATGATCAAACTTAGGGGACGGTTCCTGCTGAATTGTGCTTAGTACAGGGGAATACCTATGCTGCCATAGTTTTATGGAATCTCTCTGTACAGACTATGAGCAAACTTAGGGGACTGTTCCTGCTGAATTGTGCTTAGTACAGGGGAATACCTATGCTGCCATAGTTTTATGGTATCTCTCTGTACAGACTATGAGCAATCTTAGGGGACTGTTCCTGCTGAATTGTTCTTAGGGTACCGGAATTACATATGCTGCCATGGTTTTATGGTGTTTCTCAATCTCAGTATTGAGCAAACCCTGGGTCTGTTCCTGCTGAACTGTGCTTAGCAAAGAAAACACCAGAGATATTTCAGCAGTGACTGGTCCATAAGTTACCCCCCTTGTGTCCATATCTGCATATCTGGCCTGTGGCTAAACTTTCCGCCAGCTCATATACAAAATATGAAGTTTCAGAAATCCCTGCTAACCCTGACCCAGTTAAAGGTTTGTGCCTGAGGGAGTCTCTGTGCTTGTGATGCTTTGTACCATGTAATAAACTCCCTGGTGTGGGTGCAGATGGGACTGTTTTGTTCTTCCCCTGTTAACCTATTGGACTTGATAATTATATGCTCATAACATTTGTTTTATATGGAAATTGTCCCTTTGGATGTGTCAGGCAGAAATGATCATTGCTGTAGTATACATTGTGTTCCCAGGCAGTGCTGCAGGCCAAGCATACAGTTTCAGTCTTGCCTTAGCTGCCGTTGTTCCACCTTTGCCTGCCACCTTCCTTATCACTAGGTATAAACCCATTACTATAAGGACACTCTCCATAGCTACAATGACTCTCTAGTCCTCTTGTGCCATTTTTTCTCTAATAAAGAATAAACGTGATTGCATTTATATAGAGCCGACTTGCCTTTGTCCAGCTTGGGCCGGCACAGAGCAGCCTCCATGTTTACTGTGTGCCATATCCATTCCCAGTCTATCAGCTGACACAGTAACAATGTCCTTGTGACTCTCCACCAGCAGTTCTGACTAATAACACTGAATACATTCTGGCACAAAATGAATATATTGGATCGCACAGATCCAATAAGGATGAAGGGCCTAAAGGCTGAATGGGAAGGCTGGGCAATATTAAAGAGATTTTTCCTTTTAGTATGATGTGGAGCAGGGGTGTCCAAAATGTAGATCTCGATCTACCAGTAGACCTTTAGTTGGTGATCAGTAGATCACCAACTAAGGGTCTCAAGACACTATTAGCAAACAGCTTGTCTATATCACCCTCCTGTTGTATTCTTTTCATTCAGTTACTTATTAGTTTTTTTTAAATATAGTAATATAAATTTTCTTATAAATCAATATAATATTTAAGTAATTAAAGAATGCTAACAATGATAATATGGCTGTAGATCATAATGGGGCAATATCACTAAATGTAGACCCCACATTACTAAAGTACGGGAACTCCTGATGTAGAGCATGCCATTTGCAATTAGCTTCATTTTTTATTATTTGTGTTTTTTGAGTTATTTTTGCTTTTTATTCAGCAGCTCTCCAGTTTGCAGTTTAATCAGTCTCATGGCTAGGGTCCAAATTCCCCTAGCAACCATGCATTGATTTAAATAAGAAACAGGAATATGAATAGGAGAGGCCTGAATAGAAAGATGAGTAATAAAAAGTAGCAATAACAATGCATTTGTAGCATTACAGAGCATTTGTTTATAGGTGGGGTCAGTGACCCCCATTTGAAAGTTGTAAAGAGTCAGAAAAAGAAGGCAAATAATTACAAAACTATTTAAAAAATAAAGAAATACATAAAGACCAACTGAAAAGTTGTTTAAAATTGGCCATTTTATAACATACTAAAAGTTAACTTAAAGAAGAACCACCCCTTTAAATGGACCCCTGTGCCACTACTTCTCAGCCTGTCACTCCCCAGCTGTTGCTCAACTACAACTCCCAGTTTCTGTACTTGTTGTAAATGCTGACCCAAGTTATGCGGCTATTTAGCTATGACGGCGTTCTCAGACAGAACCTCATTTACATTCTTAAGTCCTGGCACTGAGTTCCCCTTGTTCCCTGCTCCCCTCCCATCAAGGCCTGGTGAAGTGCTCTCCTATTCTGCCGGTCAATAGAGAATGTCTGTAAAATCTGATTGGGTCCGGTGAGTTCAGCAGGTTTTAAGCCACAGGAGGGAGAGAAAGTGGAGGCGCTTTATTTGTGCCCATTGAAGTAACACAAATGTAAAGTGTGTATGACTGTGATGGTACTAGTATGTGGGGAGTGCATGTGTGAGTGCATGTGTGAGTGCATGTGTGAGTGCATGTGTGAGTGTATAGAGTGGGCCTGGGACTCATTATATAAATGCAGATGCATTTTGCTTCCCTGCAGATTGATTCAAGGGGCTGAATCCTTGAGTGCAAATCAGTCCCCATCGATAACTAAGATGCCCATTGATGATGATGATGATGATGCTGCTAATTATTTGTCTGACCTTTAAAGACTTTAGGGTATATTTATAAGACTGAAGTTAGAAATCACCACAGTCCTCTAGAGTGATTTGGATTCAGCCAAACCCCCGAATCCTTTGCAAAAGATTCGGCTGAATACCGAACAGAATCCTAATTTGGGAAGGGGAAGACATTTTTTATTTCCTTGTTTTGTGACTAAAAGTTGTGCAATTTCCCTTCTGCCCCTAATTTGCATATGCAAATTCGGATTCGGTTCAGAAGGATTCAGCCGAATCCAAATCCTGCTGATAAAGCCGAATCCTGTCTGAATCCTGGATTCAATGCATCCCTAATTTCTATGGGATTTTCAAAAAGGTTTTAATCAATGGGTGAAAGTGAAAGTTCATCCTTTGATAAATACGCCTTTTAAAATCCCATAGAAATGAGTGGAGAGAGGCTGGATTTCACTCTAGAGGACTTTGGTGATCTCTAACTTTCTAACTCTCACTTTTTGATAAATATACCCCATAATCTGTGCTTGAGTCACAATTACCTTGGGCACAGAGGCCGTTCCAGGTGACGCCCATAACACAATGTGACACAATGTCACAGGGGAATTTAACCCAAAAATGTCAGTCTTAAAGAGCAGGGAAATGATAAAAGTGCAAGTCACGTCATTAGATAGAATCTGTTCTCTGCATATTTGCATTTGTACATATAGGTTGGAGCTCCTATATTGCTGGGGGCTGTATGGGCAGTAAATAATTGCTATTGTTGTTGAAACACTATGGCAGCTCCTATTCATACAGTATGTATATTTGCAGCCAGGAATTTACTAAACTGGAGTCAATTAACCCAGATGCTGGAATGAATCCCCTCTGATCGGCCAGGTGTAATAAGGCAAAGTGAAATAAACTTCTCATTAGTTGCTATAGGGTTACTGTTGTACAGCTTTTCGGGGCACTATTGTCCTGTACTGAGGTTCTTCTTTAAAGAATAAGGAAAACCTTAAAAATAAGTGAATGTAAAATTGATGAGAGTGCTATTCTTAGCAATGTACATTCATTATTTTATTTTTTTAATTCTAAGACATTAAAGGCTACATGAATGAATTTTGTTACAGCATCACCACCTGCTGGTCATTTTCTGACCAGTCTGACCAGGTCCGGATTGATAATTAAATTAGGCCCTGGCATTTCAGGTAGAGGCCCACTCAGTCCACACAGCCCCACCAGCCTACTAAATACTGACTTTCAATGGGACATTATAGCAGCCCCTCTGGCATTTGCCAGAACCCACAGATTGTCAGTCCGGGGACTGAGTCTGACCACCAAGTAGTCAAGGAAATTGTCAGGAAAAAGAAAGGGGCTTGTCATATGTTTTTATGGTTAGGTAGGATTTGAGAAAGGTTTACATTTTTTTTCCTAACCAGAAGAACATCAGAGCAGCCTCTTTCTTTCTCCTGACAACTTCCTTGACTACTTGGTGGTCAGACTGGTCAGAAAATGACCAGCAGGTGGCGCTGCTGTAACAAAACTCATTGATGTTAACAGCACATATAACCTTTAATATCTTAGAATTAAAAATAATAATGATAATAATGAATGTACATTGCAAAAGTTCTTAGAATAGCACCCTCATCAATTTTACATTCAATGTTTACTTATCCTTTAACCCTGGAACCTTTGAAACAACGTAAGAAGGTTTGTGGCTAAAGATTGAGACGTTGCGCCTGTAAATTGAATTGCAAGAAGTGGGCTACCTAGTGTGAGTTTCATACTCCATACATTAGTAGCCAGATGAATGCATTTTAGGATGTTATCATTACTAATTACCTAGAATTTGATACTCCAGCCTGAGTAACTTGCATTACTAGGTGTATAAATGAAAAGAAATGGAAGATGTACCCTATATAAATGATAATTTAAGTTGTCAGGAGAAAGAAAGAGGCTGCTCTGATGTTCTTCTGGTTAGAAAAAAAATTAGAAACCTTTCTCAAATCTTTCCTAACCAGAAAAACATCAGAGCAGCCTCTTTCTTTCTCCTGACAACTTCCTTGACTACTTGGTGGTCAGACTGGTCAGAAAATGACCAGCAGGTGGCGCTGCTGTAACAAAATTCATTGATGTTAACAGTACATGTATCCTTTAATATCTTGAATTAAAAATAAATACATAATGAATGTACATTGCAAAAGTGCTTAGAATAGCCCCCTCATCAATTTTACATTCACTTATTTCGAAGGGTTACTTATCCTTTAACTGCATTGTGCTCATTGTGTTTCAGGTGCCACCAGGGAAGTGGGTTCTGCCCTCACCAGGATGTGTATGCGGCACCGCAGTATCGAGTCCAAGCTCAGGCAGTTCTCCAGGTACTTTTATTTTTTTTTATTTGCAAGAAGCTGTGGCCCTAAAGGACCCCAAGAACTCGCACACAATAAATGCAGATTATCCTTGAATTTCATGGTCTGTATCACCCTTAAGTTCATTAATTATCAGTTGAACCCTGAAAGCAAATAAATCCAACCTTGCTCTGAGCGTTCTTCTGAGCAGTATTTTCTTTCTAGTTTTCAACATGTCAGCTGTTTTTAAACTACTGTTTTACAGGCCCATTTATCAAAGGTGGAATTTCGAATCCATGTGACTTTTTCTTTTAATTCGAATGTACTCACAATTCAACAAGGAGGTTTATCTAAGAAAATTTTAAATGTCTAATATTCGATCTAAAGGTTCCGACCCTAAAATTTGAATCTTATTTGATTTTTATTGGCTTTGTACGAATCGAGGTTTTCTCCCGAAAAAAAAACTTGAATGTCAGGAAGGCTATTAACATCTCCAAATGGCTCAACGGACCTCTGCCATTGATTTATAAATTAACTTGGCTGGTGGCTAATATTCGTATTAGGACTGTTTCCATGGTCAAGGCGTGATAAATCTCACATTCGACCCTTGATAAATCTGCCCCTTAATGTAATACATTTAAAACCACAGTGCCACTGGCTGCTCATTTTGCCCCACCGGCTAAAAATGAATTTTGTGAGAACGGAAAGTCATGTGATGTTGCTGTGCTCAGAAAATTAAGTTAGTGAGCAGCGATGAGTCGTGTGATTTTTCCCAGAGAACGTCTCAACCAAAATTAGGTTTCTGAGCAGTTTAACATATACTTGTTTTCAGGATTTACATTTCCTGTGAAAAGGAAGGCACAATTGTTAAGGTCAAAGGGGCTGGCTTTAAGTGAAGTGGGTAGGGCTGTTGGGGGCATGACTTGGGTGGATTTTGGGTGTGGTCTAATCCAGAATCGTGGAAAGAACATTACAAATTTAATTTGATTTTTTCCTTACAATCAGTAGTCCCAGCATCCAGGCCAATTGCTCCTCTTCTTTAGTTTCGGAGCCTTAGAGGTCAGGAAATCATTCATACGCCCACTAAATAAAGACCTCTTGCTATATTTGTTTGGTTATGCCCACCAGCAACACTACAGTTTCATTTATAGGGGAAATTACTCTGCTGCCGGCCTTTCACATGGCAAATGAAACAGCATGGTAAGTGCATGGGGAGGAATATGGGTGTAGAGTAGGTTTAAAGGCATGTAAAGGCAGCAAAAAAATAAAACCCCATTTTTACTTTCTTTAATGAAAAAGAAACTATATCCAATATACTTTAATTAAAAAATGTGTACTGTTTTTATAAGAAACCTGACTGTATGCAGTGAAATTCTCCCTTCATTTACTGCTGTGGATAGGAATTGTCAGACGGTCCCCAACTGCTCTGCAGGGAAACAATCATACTTATGATCAGCAGGGGGAGCCCCCGCCTTACACCCCCGCCATGCAGAACTCAAGCAGCTTTGTTTGACGATCCCTAAGCAGCCCAGACCACACTGAGCATGTGCACAGTCTTAGTCTTGCAAATATGTTTAACAAAGTTACAAGATGGTGACCCCCTGTAGCCAACTTTGAAAGCATAAATTATTTGTTTGATTATGCTTGTGGTGCAGTAAGTTCATGTTTATGTTTAGTATACAAAATACTGAATTTTTAGCCTTATTCTATTTTAGACTTTACATGTCCTTTAAACAAACCAGTAGCAGACCAGCTTTGCTGCATGGAGAGTAGGAAGAGAGGATGTATGGGCTTATGTGCCAGTGAAGCAACAGCAGAAGGATTTGGTGTAGCTGCAGCTGAGATACACACTATGAGATCTGAGACCTTTATCTATTTGGTTGTCTTCTCTCTGTACATTAGTGCTCTGATTGACTGCCTGATCAACCCACTGCAAGAGCAGATGGAAGAGTGGAAGAAGGTCGCTAACCAGCTGGATAAAGATCACGCAAAGGGTAAGTTAACTAATAGGCCTTGTGTTGCTCAACTCCATGTCATCAGTGGAGATTTCAGGGATTTCCTGAGAAGAAGGAAAGCTACCAAAGCAGTTTATTGCCAATAGATTAGCCACAATAGTGCAAGCTATAAAACTATATTTATTCTGTAGAATGCTTTACCATACCTGAATAAACAGCTCTAGAAGCTCTCTCTGTTTGTTTAGGATAGCAGCTGCCATATTAGCTTGGGTGATATCACTTCCTGTCTGAGTCTCTCCCTGTTCACGCATAGCTCTGGGCTATTACAGATTACAGCTGGGAAGGAGGGGGGAAAGAGAGGGAGAGAGGAGCAAATTTAGCATGCTCAAGCCCTAGCCCTGGAGGTTTAAAGATTAACTAAACTCCCCCTATCATAAACCCACTACCCTGCCTGCACAGGTAATAACTCTAGTAATTGCCCCTAATCCCCCTAATCTGTGATTTCATCTGCACTTACTCTGCAATGAGGGGTAATTACAGGATTAGGGGCAATTACTGGAATTTACCTGTGCGGGTGGGAGCAGGGAGGGGGGGGGGGGACTATGTAGGGTAGAGGGTAGCGGGTTTTATTATATGGGGGGTTGAATTCTCCTTTAAGATGAAAACAGGAAGTCTGATACAGAAGCCCATGAGTACACAATAGAAGGAAAGAATTTCTGTGTTTCTTTTGACAGAGGACTCAGAGCAGCATTACTTTGAGGGTTTACTGGTGTATTTATATAGATCTTTCTGATAAAGCTTACTTAGTTTTAACCTTTCCTTCTCCTTTAAAGTCATGCCACATGAGTGCTCACTCTGGATTCTGTTGCAACCCTATAAGGGCCGTCAGTGATGATCTTGTCAATTTTCATGTGTATCGCTCATTGCAAATAACACACTTGATCTCCTTCTCACTTGTCTTCCTCTCTAGAATACAAAAAGGCACGACAGGAGATCAAAAAGAAGTCATCGGACACACTGAAACTGCAGAAGAAAGCCAAGAAAGGTAAAGATTCAAGCACAAGCTCTCTTTCACGAGAGACAAAAAACCCTTGTTTACTCCCAAAAAGATTGGTGGCATCACATTCTACTTCCTCTCTCTCTCACAAATCAGCAAAAAACACCTTCTTGCTGACATTCTATACATGATAGATGGATGGATGGATGGATGGATAGATGGACTGATAGATAGATGGACTGATAGATAGATGGACTGATAGATAGATGGACTGATAGATGGACTGATAGATGGACTGATAGATGGACTGATAGATGGACTGATAGATGGACTGATAGATGGACTGATAGATGGACTGATTGATAGATAGATATAGATGATGATTATAGATAGATAGATAGAGAGATAGATAAATAGAGAGATAGATAAATAGAGAGATAGATAATAGAGAGATAGATAATAGAGAGATAGATAATGATAATAGATAGATGATAGATGATGATATATATAGGTATACAGTATACACACACCCAAAGGAAGATGCCAGGTGATAATAGTTCAGCTACAATAAGATGCATTAAAGGCTCGTTCTCTGCCCCCAACCTATAATCTGCACCTCCTTTCCAAAAATTTTAGCTGCGGCGTCGGTGGAAACCTCTTTCTGGCAGATATCATGAACAACTGCAACGTGTATTTTTGTCTTCTCTCTAAACACCGGCTGCAGTATGTGGGGGGATGAAGATTAAACACATTGCTGCTGGATGTTTACTTTGAGGGAACTAAAGGTTCTCATTGGGGTTTGGACTCAGAAGAAAGCCCTGCGTGGCCTGGTCCTGCGCCAGGGACATCTGTATAATTCACAGGGTACACGGGACCCTGTGACTCTCTGTTGCTCATCTTCTGCATAGCAACATAGCATAACATAGCATAGCAACAGCGGTCCGGAGATGCAGGGAGTTGCAGTTTAGCCGCAGCTGGAGAGTGACTTGTAGAATACCTGTCTCTTTGTGTATCATTATTGCATCGGCTGGGAACTGTATTGTAAGTAACGCCCAACTGCCAGTCCCTCAGGCTCCAGCTGTTATTAGACTACAACTCCCAACATCCCATGGCTGTTATTTTCATTTTAGACATCCCAGATGTAATATTTTTTGCTTTTATCTAAGGCCTATTGAGCAAAGCAAATGCCCTATTGACGTGCCTTAAAATCATTGTGCACCAATCAGATCCCCCCCCTGTGTATGAGACATAAGTAACGCTACAGGAGGCGATTTTTTTTCCCCCTTGTTGACACATCCCCCAGCCCAGTATCCCTGGGGCAGATAGCAGCATATAGGCAAATGTGGAGCACACTGAGAGTTAGAGGGTTAAACTCCCAAGTTTGTACGTCACCCACTCGGTGGAAGGCTGGTGACTCGCCGTGAAAGCCAATTAGACTCGTTATTTTCTCTGGCGGCTTTTTAAGGATTCTTAGCATTGCCATGACAACCCGTTTGAACAGCTCGGCCCCTGCAATACCAATGTCCCCTGGCACAGTGTGAGTGGGCTGCTTCATGATCTCACATCTGGAAAGGGGGCTCCTTGCTACAATTACCCCCTGAATACGCCTGGTCAGTGGAATGCTGGGGGCTGTACATTAGTTAACCATTTAGCTTGTGTTTGAATCTAACATTTAATGAGTTGCCTGGTATAAAGTGTAGTGGCTACTGTACCCCTCCACATATTGATGCCTGCAGGGCCGCCATCAGAAATTTTCGGGCCCATTGGCCCCACCCCACACAACAGTTAAAAGACCACACAGACATCAGTGCTAAAAAAAGGTAACCCCCCACACACACAAGTTATAGAAAGCTATTGATGGTCAGGGCCCCCTTATAAGTTAAAAAAAAACTGTGGTGCCTGGACCCCCCCTTAAAACTTTTTAAAGAATTGGTGGTCAGGGCCACGCTACAAGTTTAAAAACAAAAATTGGTGACCAGGGCCCCCCTATAAGTTAAAAAAAAATTGGGGCCCCAAAGAATATTTTTAAAAAAAACATTGATGGCAGGGGCCTATAGAATATTAAAATAATACATTGGTGGCCAGGGGATTTAAAAAAATAAAAAAAACACAAATTGCTGTTCAGTAGAATTGAACTCGTGGCTTCAGGACTTCAGGCCTCCTTTCGTGAACTCGTGTCTTTTCGCCGCTTCAGGACTTCAATTTCGGCTGTTTTCGTGACTTTGGATCTTCTCGCCGTTTCTAGACTTGGGCTTCGGCTGTTTTGGTGGCTTCAGGTCTTTTCGCCGCTTTGGACTTAGGCTTTTCGGCACTTTTGTTCGGGACTTCAGAAATGGCCGCAGGCCTGGCTCTTTCGAAAGTGCAGCACCCCTTTAGGCCCGGGCCCCTCGTACCTCCTGTCCCCCCCTGATGGCAGCCCTGTTACATGTAAGGATATTAGATGCCATCAGTGAGTTTCATGGCCATGTAAAGGCACTGGGCCCTATACCAAAGTGAGATGCATCATTATTGTTTATATAAAATGCTAATTTCTGTGTCATGTGACACAAGTGACATCACTAAGCTATAACGGATGACATCACTCAGCACTTAGGATATGTGCTGTTATTATAAGTGTCTGTTGCTTGATTTGTAGGGAGAGGAGATATACAGCCGCAGCTGGACAGTGCCCTGCAAGATGTCAATGACAAGTACCTTCTCCTGGAAGAGACAGAGAAGCAGGCAGTGAGGAAGGCGCTGATCGAGGAGCGCAGCCGATTCTGCTCCTTTATATCCATGCTGAGGCCCGTCATTGTAAGTAATGTGCACCGGGTTCCTTTTTGCACTTATTGGTTGGGGGGGGGGGGTGTCTTGACTTAAAGAAAGCTATTACTTTGCTCACCCAGTCAGAGTTGTCTGCTCATCTGACACGTTCCATTAGTTACTGCTAGGTTGTCCTCTTTAGATATATAATACTACTATATATGGGTATTTGCAGGAGGAGGAAATCTCCATGCTAGGTGAGATAACCCATCTACAGACCATATCAGAGGACCTGAAAATGCTCACCATGGATCCTCACAAACTGCCTTCTGCAAGTGAACAGGTGGGTGACCCAATGGCCTCATGGACCAGAACATTTGTATTAAATTAGCAGTTTCCATCTTCTTATACACCAGCGTTGGACCTCAACACATGATTGATTAATGATGTGATATTTTTGTGGCTGATAGGTGATCCATGATTTGAAAGGCTCAGACTACACTTGGTCTTACCAAACTCCACCATCTTCCCCAAGTACGACCATGTCTCGGAAATCCAGTGTCTGCAGGTAGGTGGCAGATATGAGCCTCCAGAAGAGGCCTAGCCAAAGCCATTCCTCAGTTTGTGATCTAATTTTGTTCTAGGACACTAATTAATAAGTAGGTTCTGATGGATCAGTGCAGGTTGAAACTGCTAACCTATTGCTATATATGTGGTTTTAATATAACTGTTAGGCTTACTAAAATAGCTGTGGCCTGAGCCATTTAGATGGCTGTGAGTGCCACTATTGGGTGGGGCTATCGATAGACGTAGGTGGGGCTATTGATAGGAGTAGGTGAGGCTATTGGTAGGCATGGGGGGCTATTGATAGGCGTAGCTGGGGATATTGATAGGCGTAAGTAAGGCTATTGATAGGCCTAGGTGAGTCTATTTGTAAGTGTAGGTGGGGCTATTGGTAGGCATAGGTGGGGAGGCGTACAATAGGTGTGGGTGAGGCATAGGTGGGGCTATTGGTAGGAATAGGTGTTGGTAGGACCAAAGAAAAAACTGTAGGCGGGATTATGTGGGATTTACATGATAGAGGAGAAGAGTAAGGCTACGGGTAGTGTATAGATCTAGCAATGACTTCAAACAGAGTAATTTATTTACTTTAAGACTTAATTTCCCATTACTTGTTCTTTAAACACAGAATAAAGAAGCCAATGGTTTCCATTTATGAGTGGGAGCTACCTGCCTCAGTAGCACCATCTAGTGGTCAGATACGACACTGCTCTGTTAAAGTGGAGGTAGAAAACCTCAGCTGAGGAAGGGGCTCTGAGCTCTATATCTCTAGTATCTTTTTGCTCAGTCAGTTATTTAAACCCTGCTGGTCCTGGAGTTACCGGCACCTTGTTGCTATTTTGTGCTGATTCCTCCTCCCGCAGTTGAAAAGTGTGAGAAAGGGATTAACCATATTCCATTCTTGTCTGTCGGAAACAGGCTGTTTGTTGCAAATAACCCCATTTGTACCAGAATGCCTTGCGTATAATAAGCCCCGCCTACCCACCTTAAACTGTTTTGCTGAATAAAACAGTTCATTTTGCATGCTGTCTTTGGCCTGAACTTTGAATGATTTTGGATTTTTCCCCAGTAGGTATTTACCCCTCCCCTCACATTTTGTGACTTGTGCCTCCCCTTGTGCTCTGGTCCATCCAGCTTATTCTCCAATGGAATGATAACAAAACTGAGTTTCCATGGAAACCACAAAAGCATGTCCAATCCAGCAACGTTTGTGTTTGTCTTCTGCATAAATGTCTGATTGTATAAACAGAGCCACGCTAAACTATTCACCCCCTCTACTTTAAAGGGCATCTCCACCTTAAAATGTTTTTTGAATAATGAAAGATGGTTTTAAAGTCATATGTAAATTTAATTGCTATAAAGAACAGCATCTTTCTAAATACATTGGAAACAACTGTGCTGTTTTTATCTTGGCTGATTGGCTACAGGCAGCTGAGAATTAAATTAGTGAGAAAAGGAAAGTCTTTGGATGCTGCTCTGCTTAGAACTGACCATAGAAATGTTAGATGACTCTTCTCTGCTCACTAACTGCATTTTCTGAGTATGGCAACATCACGACTTTCCTTTTCAGTGGCCTGAAATGAGCAACAGGTGGCGCTGTTGTTACAAATTCATTATATTAGCAGTGTAAATACTAGAAATAGAATAACATATTTGTCAAACCTGATATCCTGACTAACTGCTGACTTCCCTGATACACCCCACTACCAGCTTAACAAAAACACCCAGTTATTCACCTGCTAAAACCACTAGACCATATTATGTGCCCTGACTGTGGTATGGGTGAGGGGCAGTTCAGGTAAAATGACATTCCCTATGCCAGACAATTCCTTCTGGGACATGTCCCACCTACAAGGGAAATCCTCATATAATTAACTGATATAGTGTTAAATTGCTCCATAAAGAAGCCAGTGTTCTGCAGTAAAATAGGTCCGATGCTGGCACATAATATGTTACTTACACTCCTAAAACCCAGGAGCGCCCCCAGATGAGCTAGGCTGGAATGGATACGTTTACTGTATGTGACTGTATGTTACTGTATATTATTGTATGTGACTGTATATTACTGTATGTGACTGTATGTTACTGTATATTATTGTATGTGACTGTATATTACTGTAGATTACTGTATGTGACTGCATGTGACTATATTACTGTATGTGACTGTATGTATGTATGTGACTGTATATTACTTTATGTGACTGTATATTACTGTATGTGACTGTATGTTACTGTATGTGACTGTGTTACTGTATGTGACTGTATATTACTGTATGTGACTGTATGTTACTGTGTGACTGTAAATTACTGTATGTGACTGTATATTACTGTATGTGACTGTATGTTACTGTATGTGACTGTATATTACTGTATGTGACTGTATATTACTGTATGTGACTGTATGTTACTGTGTGACTGTAAATTACTGTATGTGACTGTATATTACTGTATATTACTGTATGTGACTGTGTGTGACTGTATGTTACTGTGTGACTGTAAATTACTGTATGTGACTGTATATTACTGTATGTGACTGTATATTTCTGTGTGACTGTATGTGACTGTATGTGACTGTAAATTACTGTATGTGACTGTGTGACTGTATGTTACTGTATGTGACTGTATATAACTGTATGTCGTTCTTTTGACCTGTGCCTGATCTTGCCTGTTTGCTGGATATTTGTAGAGTTTTAATTTGGTGCCTGGTTTTCCCTCCCCTTTCTCCTTTTTTATTTAATCCCTCACTTCTCCCCGACTTGTGTTACCCCCCCCCCATTTGGCTTCTCCTTGCCCCCCTTCCTTTGTCTCACACAGCAGTCTGAACAGTGTAAACAGTAGTGACTCCAGATCCAGTGGTTCTCATTCCCACTCACCCACTTCACACTATCGCTATCGCAGCTCCAATCTGCCCCAGCAGCCCCCCATGCGGCTGTCCAGTGTCTCGTCCCATGATTCCGGATTTATTTCTCAGGACGCCTTTCAGTCAAAGTCTCCGTCCCCCATGCCTCCCGAAGCTGTCAATCAGGTAACGGCTGTGCCTATTCATTTCACTTATAATGGTCACAGTGGAGGGACCCCCTGACTATGGGACAGGTTCAACTGAAGCATCTGGGGGTGGTGGTTCCTGAGCTCCCATCATGTCTGGGAACAGATAAAACACAAATGTAAATAAAGTAAATCTAACCATATACAGTAGGAATTGCTTGTTTGGTGAGGGCATCAAATGATTAGATCTTTGCCACTCAGCCAGTGGGTTGAATCGGGCGAATCCATTTCGTACCTAGTGGGAGAGGACCAACATTGATGCTGGCCCTGTTTAGTCACCTTAAAGGAAAGGCTGTATTTACTTGGGGGTGCCAAAAGTTATGCACCCCCAAGTGATTGTATTTACTTACCTGAAACCCCTGGGCAGAAAACGGCACCGGTCCTGGGTTATTCCAGTGAGCACCACGGAGCGATCCACTTATGTCTTCTTCTTTCTTCTCGTGGGTGTGCATGCGTATTAGAGCAAAAACGAAAAAGTCGCTATTTAGTTCTACTGCACATGCGTCTGCCCCAGGACATTTGAAGAGTGAAGAAGCCGTAAGCCGATTGCTCCGTGGTGCTCGCTGGTATAACCCGGGTTGGTGCAGTTTTCGGGTGATAGGGGCACCGGCCCGAGGTTTCAGTTAAATAGATACAAACACTTGGGGTGCCTAACTTTTGGCACCGCCAAGTAAATAGGCCTTTTCTTCTCCTTTAAATGTTTGTCTTAAAACTCAAAAGTTACCAGGGCTCATTTACTAATCCCATGGGTGCAAAATTGTGTCCCATAGCACCCATACATACAGCACTTACTGTTGGATTAGCTGCACTCTGCACCTTGCCAAGATTTAAAAGAAGGGTTCGCCTATAATTTAACTTTTAGCATGTTACAGAATGGCTAATTTTAAAAAAAACATTTTTTATCATTTCTGAATTATTTGCTGTTTTCTGACTGATCCCAGCTTTCAAATGGGAGTCACTGACCCCATCTAAAACACAATGCTGTGTAAGGCTACAAATGTATTGTTATTGCTACGTTTTATTACTCGTCTTTCTATTCAGGCCTCTCCTATTCATATTCCAGTCTCTTATTCAAAGCAATGCATGGTTGCTAGGGTAATTTGGACTCTAGCAACCAGATTGCTGAAACTGCAAACTGGAGAGCTGCTGAATAAAAAGTGAAATAACACAAAAACCACAAATAATAAAAAATGAAAACCAATTGCAAATTGTCTCAGAATATTACTCTCTATATCATACTTAAAGTTAATTTAAAGGTGAACAACCCCTTAAAAAATATGTGCATTACTCTCATCAACCCTGGGCAAATTTGCCCATGGGCAGTTACCTATAGCAACCAATCAGTGATTAGCTTTTTGAAGCCAGCTGCAAGTAGAACAATGAATGCAGCAATGCAGGAATTTTCCCCTTCCCGCCTCTAATTTGCATGTGTAAATTAGGATTCGGTTCAGTATTCGGCCGAATCTTTCACAATGGATTCGGGGGTTCGGCCAAATCCAAAATAGTGGATCCGGTGTATCCCTAGTTATTTGTTAGTGGGGGTAACGTTTGTCATTTGTCGCAGAATGAATATATGTGCCCCTTCCTCTTCTCTCCCATTTTCAGAATTCGTCCAGCTCTGGTTCCTCAGAAGCCTCCGAAACCTGCCAGTCCGTGAGCGAGTGCAGCTCCCCCACTTCTGTGAGTTCCGGTTCTACCATGGGAGCGTGGGCTTCTACTGACAAGGTGAGCCACGGGCACTGACAGCAAAGGCCCGTCCCAGTATAAACACTGCCCTGTTGAGAGGAAGGATTTACCTTTCATTTATCCTCCCGTAATTCATATAAAGCTACTGCCATGTGTATGTATGGGAACTGCTTTACTGTTTATTCTCTGTGCCTTATCAATGCCACGCAACAGCGCCTCCAGTGTTCATACATACATACATGATACCATATCCCCAGTACTGGTGCTGTCAGGAGTAATTTCAGGGCTGATTTTGGACCCTTCTTTACTGGTAGAGAAAATGCCCCGTGGCCAGTGTAAGTGCAAGATTCCATATTTGTGGAGGCAAATTACAATCCTAGTGGCCTCCCACAGCCCCTCGCTGCCACGTTATATGCCAGTTGCATTTCTGCCATCCACTCGTGTTCCCTGATTTTTACTTTTGATCAGTTTTACTTTTTTTTTTCTCGCAATATATTTTCCATTTTATTTATCATAATATTTTTTTTTTTTCGTTTCTGTTTCCTTTGTGTTGTTTGTCTCCAGTTATCTAATGGGTATTACCAGTATAGTCTGCCCAGTGATATGGCGCCTGTCAGTGCAGGTCCTTCCTCTCATTTCCCGCTTCCCGTCTCCCGCCCCTGGACCCGCTCTAGCTCCACCCTCCCAGAATGTCATCACTATTACACCATTGGGCCAGGCATGTGTCTTTCATCTAAGGTCCCCAGCTGGAAGGTTTGTGTTTATTGTGTGTACAGCACTGTTCTGTCTTCCAACGTCTCCTCTGCCTTTTGCTTAACACTAACTATGGGTGTAGGTGGCTGAAATACAGTCGCCCTCTAACAGTCTGGAATTGGTTGCCATCTTACTGACACATATTAACACCTTTGACTACCTCCTTGAATTAGAACCTTCATTTTTTCAATTGTCTAGTTCTGTACCTTGAATCTTCTACTGATGTTCCACCAGTCACTTTATTTCCAGATCCCAATCAACTCGTTACCAAACAAACACAACATGTTCTGCCTGTTTTTGGCTTTATAACTAAAAATAATGAATAAGGGATAAAACTGAACATGAGCCTCATTCCCTCACTGCAAGGGTCCATTCCACATGCAGACATGATTCTCCAACCAAAATCCTGTGTTTTCTTGTGGGTCTGACACTGTGGTTACCAAAGGCCACTTTGTAAATGCCTGCACTTATTCTTATAAGATATTGTGATTTTTGTAGTTTAATAATGGTTTGTCCTTTTCCTATTGACTTCTAGTATTGGTTCCTCCACTCTTGGTCTGGCCAATCTTCAGCAGAATTCTGCACTGAAATCCGTTTCTCAAAAGATCAAACAAGATTTTTTTATATTTAATTTTGAAATCTGACATGGGGCTAGACATATTGTCAGTTTCCCAGCTGCCCCCAGTCATGTGACTTGTGCTCTGATAAACTTCAGTCACTCTTTAGTGCTGTACTGCAAGTTGGAGTGATGTCACCCCTCTCCCTCCCCCAGCAGCCAAACAAAAGAACAATGGGAAGGTAACCAGATAGCAGCTCCCTAACACAAGATAACAGCTGCCTGGTAGATCTAAGAACAGCACTCAATAGTAAAATCCAGGTCCCACTGAGACACACTCAGTTACATTGAGTAGGAGAACCAACAGCCTGCCAGAAAGCAGTTCCATCCTAAAGTGCTGGCTTTTTCTGAAAGCACATGACCAGGCAAAATGACCTGAGATGCACCTACACACCAATATTACAACTAAATACACTTGTTGGTTCAGGAATTACATTTTATATTGTAGAGTGAATTATTTGCAGTGTAAACAGTGTAATTTATATAAAATAAAAACAACATGATAAAAATCATGTCAGAATCCCTTTAAGCAGTTTTGCCTTTCCCTTTAAGCAGTTTTTACCTTAGACTCTATAAAATCTTTCCCTTTAAAGTGCACCCTCAGACTGCTTGTGCCTTGGATTGCAGTTGACATAGGCTCATGTGTTTGTTTGGTAAATTATATATACGTTGCCAAGTTGGGTTCTTGGAGCTGTTGCCTGTAGTTGATGATTAGCAATGGTTGGTATGAAGGATTCTAATCCTGGTCGTCAACAACTACAACCACACTGGTGAGACATCAGAGAAGACTTCACACTTCCTTGACAAGAATACAGTATATATATATATAACCCTTTTGTTCAGGACTGGGCTAAACCAGGTCCATATGACCAGCCAATGGCGAACACCCTTCAGCGACGCAAACGTGAGGCTGACCCATCAGGAGGAGCTTTAATTACTACTCCAGGACACCTCGATGAACCTTCAGTTCCCAGGAACATCCCAGTACCTGCAGCATTCAGGGTAAAGAGCACTTCCATGGATAGGCTCTACTCTAACACTTTCTCTGCCACCATTTAGGAAGGTTTAACCCCACTTGTAGGATAGCGCCATGATTAACCACACGGTCTATATACCAAAAGCACTATGTGGTATTGTTATTAGTTGGGATACGGTTAATAATAAGGTCCTTTCTTAACAGAGGAATAAGGCTGGAGAGTATGGAAGCGGCTGTAGATCCAAGTTCTACACCAGTTTAATACGTTTTTCATAATGTGGTGGGAATGTTATAACAGGTTCATGGTCTGATCCAGGTCTTGTAACCAATGGCAATCAAACAGATGAAACCTTGCAATAAGATAGTAATTGGTTTCTTCTTTGGGTTACTAGACCTGAATTAGTCCCTGCACCGTTTATTACATCCCCCGTGTAAAGCTTTGACAAGAAATTGTGAGTAACAATATATTCTGTTTCTGTTTGCTTCTCACAGCAAGGAGAAGAAGCGGAGGCAACTAATGAAGAGCTAGCCCTTGCGCTGAGCAGAGGTTTGCAACTGGACACCCAGAGGAGTAGCAGGGATTCTCTGCAGTGTTCTAGTGGATATAGCACCCAGACTACTACACCCTGCTGCTCAGAGGACACTATCCCCTCCCAAGGTATGTCAGCTCATGATCTGCTCTTCCTTTTTTGCTACTGGTTACAACTCTACTGGAATACATTGGGGGGTTGTGGGAGCATGCTGAGGCCAGTTCAAGTATTAAAGGATAAATAAACCTTAAAAACAAGTGAAATGTGTAAAACTGATGATTCTAAGTACTTTTGCAATGTACATTCATTCATTATTTATTTTTTATTCCAAGATATTAAAGGATACATGTACTTTTAACATCAATGAATTTTGTTACAACAGCGCCACCTGCTGGTCATTTTCTGACCAGTCTGACCACCAAGTAGTCAAGGAAGTTGTCAGGAGAAAGAAATAAAAAATAATGAATGTACATTGCAAAAGTGCTTAGAATTGCACTCTCATCAATTTTACATTCACTTATTTTTAAGGTTTACTTATCCTTTAAGTGCAAGGATCTGCCCAAAAGGGGATTTTTAGACAACTTATAGAATCTTTTCTAAATGTTCATTCTTTTTCCTTCATCTTTATTTCTTTCATCAGTTTCAGATTATGATTACTTTTCTGTGAGTGGCGACCAGGAGGGGGAGCAGCAAGATTTTGACAAGTCCTCCACCATCCCAAGAAACAGCGACATCAGCCAGTCCTACAGGAGGATGTTCCAAGCAAAGAGGCCAGCCTCAACAGCAGGTCTGCCAGCCACCTTCGGCCCAGTTATAGTCACTCCAGGCGTGGCTACCATCAGAAGGACCCCATCCACAAAACCATCTGTTAGGCGTGGAACCATAGGAGGGGGTCCTATTCCAATAAAAACACCGGTTATTCCAGTTAAAACACCTACAGTGCCCGATCTCCCAGGTGGGCTTCCTAGCAGCCCAAGTGAAGATTACGGAGAGCAAAGTCCTGATTCTCCGTGTGCTACAGAAAGTGCGACATTGACCAGTGACATGCCTTCTTCTCTGTGGAGTGGCCAAGCCACAGTCAATCCTCCTGTTCCAGGAACACAAGGTCCTGTTCTGGAAGAACAAAGGCAAACAAGGCCAGAAAACGAGGAGGAGGAAGGAGATCAGGTCAACTCGCCTACAGCTGATCCTATGGCCCAAGCAGACCCAGAACCTGGGGAGGCAATCCAAGGAGAGAACATGCTGTACGCAATTCGCCGTGGAGTCAAACTGAAGAGAACCACCACAAATGATCGTTCAGCTCCTCGGCTGGCCTAGATATGGGACGATACCAAGAAGAGGGAGCATTGGCCAAGAAATAAGAAACTTCACCCTGACACTTATTTGTCTTTTATCCATTCCAGTGTGTGATTGAAATACTGGGGCCGGCCAAAACCCAATGGAGGGCCCGAGGGGAAATAGTAAACTGTAGCATTACCACAAACAGGACTGCGTAGAGAAGCAGCGTTAATATATGTCGTATCAGTTCTGTAAATAGTGATCTTCTTTCTGCACATTCTTAATCCCTCCGAGCTAGTTTCTTCCTTACAGAATTTTTTTTTTTTACAACGTTTCCATAAGGTGCCAAATTCCCATTTGAATTTTATATGTAAGTCTTTGTAAATTTGAAAAACGCTTCAGATGGGAAAAAAAAGCAAAGTTCCTTCAGCGAAAAAAAAAAAAAAAGGACAGGTATGTTATTGGCATTTATTTGCACGCTTGTGAAGAGCACATTCGTTATCACAGGACAGTGACATGTGAAACTGTGTTATTTCTCTTATACACCCAGAATAAGCCACCGTTGTCTCTCCAGCCATTGCCCAATATCACCCTGCCAGCACCATTCTGTAGAGGAACACTACTTGGAACATATTTGATCAAGCATCCTAACATCTTACCTTTCAGTAAGCCCAAAAACAACTGAGAAGACAAGAGAAACCAATAGGAATTCCCCAAATCGCTTTAAGTGGTATGATCCAGACAAGGAGTCTGTTTTCCTACAGTTTTATATCGTATGATCCAGACAAGCAGACTGATGTCCTGCTGCTTTAAATGGTATGATCCAGACAAGAAGCCCAGACTTCTAAATCTTTGCATAGTATGATCCAGACACACAGTCTGTTCTCCTACAGCTTTAAATGGTATGATCCAGACAAGTAGCCTATTCTTCTAAATCTTTACATGGTATGATCCAGACAAGTAGCCTATTCTTCTAAAGTTTTACATGTTACGAGCCAGAAAAACAATCTGTTCTCCTACAGCTTGAAATGGTATGATCCAGACAAGTAGCCTATTGTACAAGCCAGACAAGCAGTCTGTTCTCTTACCGCTTGAAATGGTATGATCCAGACAAGTAGCCCATTCTTCTAAATCTTTGCATAGTATGATCCAGACACACAGTCTGTTCTCCTACAGCTTTAAATGGTATGATCCAGACAAGTAGCCTATTCTTCTAAATCTTTACATGGTATGATCCAGACAAGTAGCCTATTCTTCTAAAGTTTTACATGGTACGAGCCAGAAAAACAATCTGTTCTCCTACAGCTTGAAATGGTATGATCCAGACAAGTAGCCTATTCTTCTAACTCTTTACATGGTATGATCCAGACAAGTAGATTATTCTTCTACAGTTTTACATGGTACAAGCCAGACAAACAGTCTGTTCTCCTACTGATTGAAATGCTATTATCCAGACAAGTAGCCTATTCTTCTAAATCCTTACATGGTATGATCCACACGTAGCCTATTCTTTTACAGTTTTACATGGTACGAGCCAGACAAGCAGCCTGTTCTCCTACTGATTGAAATGGTATGATCCAGGCAAATAGCCTGTTCTTCTACAGTTTTACACGGTACATGCCAGACAATCAGCCTGCTCTCCTACAGCTTGAAATGGTATGATCCACCCCAGCCAGCTAAGCATAGGTTTAAGTCTGTATCACACCAAAATGCGGGCTCTGCTGGGAGAGGTTGATTGAAGCTGTAACCCAGGAATGGCTGTGAGGAACTACAGTGGCCTAAGCTGTCCATCTATGTCATTTTTTAAATAGTTTTTTAATTTTTTTCCCCTTATTAAAGCAGTTGTTCTAAATTATTGATGATTACAAGCAATATAATCGTTTGACTCTGTAGAGCATGTAACAAGGGTTTTTTGGGGGACAAGAATGCCATTGTGACACACGCTGTTAACTGTACATGACCTAGATATCGTTGATAGTCCGCCATCGTTAATGGTACACGCGTCAGAATAAGCCATAGTGGGTGGCAGTGTTTCCGTTTTAGGTTGTTACGAAGAAATTTTCTCCCCCAATAAATTTAACGTCAGTCGCCCCCGTTTTTAAAGTGTTTCCCCCCCTTTGTTTTAGGCACGAGAAATTGTATTATTTGGTTTTGTACAGTGGAGCCGCGGAACATTGCAGAGCAACTTCCAGTCGACTCTTTTTCTGCGCCAACGTGAATTCATTTATCGGTTCCTTTATTTGTACTCAATTGTTCTCCTCGAGTACCGACACCCTAAACAGATAGTTGTGTCCTAGTAAAATAGGTTTAGCCAATTGTACAGCAGGGGGTGCGGGAACTGACGATTCTCTATAAGCCCAGCTGGCTGGGCAGTTTCATATTCAAAAAAAGTCGTTTTAATAAAGAGTCAAAAAATTCAGGGGGAGCGGAAATAGTGTTCCCCAATTTGGCCCAAGACTGGTAAAGAACGGGAAGAAAAACAAAGACTGTTTAGTGTTAATCTGTGTGACTTCCCCCAATTCTGTATTCATTGTCATGTGTTATTGGAATGTTTATTTGATGGAAATAGTATTATAGGCATTTGTTTCCTTGGGAAGAAAAAAAAATATATATAAACCTACAGTATACTGTTGTACCAATAAAGGTTGTTCTTTTTGGTCCATTTCGAAGTCAGAAGAAACATTCTGAATTGTCTATTGTTTTATATAGGCAAAGAGTGAATTATTGGGATCAGTGTACCGAAGGGTCCTTTGTGGCACACACACAGCTGGATGCACAGGAATGATGGGAATTTCTCAAGTGCTGCCATCTTGACCAAAAATACCTGTTGTATGACAGTCACACTCCCTTCCCAGAGACTATTATCCACTGTTACTATAGACACCATCTCTCCCTACTATACCTGCTATCCCACAGTCACACTCTCTCCCCAGAGACTATTATCCACTGTTACTATAGGCACCATCTCTCCCTACTATACCTACTATCCCACAGTCACACTCCCTTCCCAGAGACTATTATCCACTGTTACTATAGGCACCATCTCTCCCTACTATACCTGCTATCCCACAGTCACACTCCCTTCCCAGAGACTATTATCCACTGTTACTATAGGCACCATCTCTCCCTGCTATACCTGCTATCCCACAGTCACACTCCCTTCCCAAAGACTATTATCCACTGTTACTATAGGCACCATCTCTCCCTACTATACCTGCTATCCCACAGTCACACTCCCTTCCCAGAGACTATTATCCACTGTTACTTTAGGCACCATCTCTCCCTACTATACCTGCTATCCCACAGTCACACTCCCTTCCCAGAGACTATTATCCACTGTTACTATAGGCACCATCTCTCCCTACTATACCTGCTATCCCACAGTCACACTCCCTTCCCAGAGACTATTATCCACTGTTACTATAGGCACCATCTCTCCCTACTATACCTGCTATCCCACAGTCACACTCCCTTCCCAGAGACTATTATCCACTGTTACTATAGACACCATCTCTCCCTACTATACCTGCTATCCCACAGTCACACTCCCTTCCCAGAAACTATTATCCACTGTTATTATAGGCACCATCTCTCCCTACTATACCTGCTATCCCACAGTCACACTCCCTTCCCAGAGACTATTATCCACTGTTACTATAGACACCATCTCTCCCTACTATACCTGCTATCCCACAGTCACACTCTCTCCCCAGAGACTATTATCCCACTGTTACTAGAGGCACCATCTCTCCCTACTATACCTGCTATCCCACAGTCACACTCCCTTCCCAGAGACTATTATCCACTGTTACTATAGGCACCATCTCTCCCTACTATACCTGCTATCCCACAGTCACACTCCCTTCCCAGAGACTATTATCCACTGTTACTATAGACACCATCTCTCCCTACTATACCTGCTATCCCACAGTCACACTCCCTTCCCAGAGACTATTATCCACTGTTACTATAGGCACCATCTCTCCCTACTATACCTGCTATCCCACAGTCACACTCCCTTCCCAGAGACTATTATCCACTGTTACTATAGGCACCATCTCTCCCTGCTATACTTGCTATCCCACAGTCACACTCCCTTCCCAAAGACTATTATCCACTGTTACTATAGGCACCATCTCTCCCTACTATACCTGCTATCCCACAGTCACACTCCCTTCCCAGAGACTATTATCCACTGTTACTATAGGCACCATCTCTCCCTACTATACCTGCTATCCCACAGTCACACTCCCTTCCCAGAAACTATTATCCACTGTTACTATAGGCACCATCTCTCCCTACTTTACCTGCTATCCCACAGTCACACTCCCTTCCCAGAGACTATTATCCACTGTTACTATAGGCACCATCTCTCCCTACTATACCTGCTATCCCACAGTCACACTCCCTTCCCAGAGACTATTATCCCACTGTTACTATGGACACCATCTCTCCCTACTATACCTGCTATCCCACAGTCACACTCCCTTCCCAGAGACTATTATCCCACTGTTACTATAGACACCTCTCCCTACTATACCTGCTATCCCACAGTCACACTCCCTTCCCAGAGACTATTATCCACTGTTACTATAGGCACCATCTCTCCCTACTATACCTGCTATCCCACAGTCACACTCCCTTCCCAGAGACTATTATCCACTGTTACTATAGGCACCATCTCTCCCTACTATACCTGCTATCCCACAGTCACACTCCCTTCCCAGAGACTATTATCCACTGTTACTATAGACACCCTCTCTCCCTACTATACCTGCTATCCCACAGTCACACTCCCTTCCCAGAGACTATTATCCCACTGTTACTATAGACACCTCTCCCTACTATACCTGCTATCCCACAGTCACACTCCCTTCCCAGAGACTATTATCCACTGTTACTATAGGCACCATCTCTCCCTACTATACCTGCTTTCCCACAGTCACACTCCCTTCCCAGAGACTATTATCCACTGTTACTATAGGCACCATCTCTCCCTACTATACCTGCTATCCCACAGTCACACTCCCTTCCCAGAGACTATTATCCACTGTTACTATAGGCACCATCTCTCCCTACTATACCTGCTATCCCACAGTCACACTCCCTTCCCAGAAACTATTATCCACTGTTACTATAGGCACCATCTCTCCCTACTTTACCTGCTATCCCACAGTCACACTCCCTTCCCAGAGACTATTATCCACTGTTACTATAGGCACCATCTCTCCCTACTATACCTGCTATCCCACAGTCACACTCCCTTCCCAGAGACTATTATCCCACTGTTACTATGGACACCATCTCTCCCTACTATACCTGCTATCCCACAGTCACACTCCCTTCCCAGAGACTATTATCCCACTGTTACTATAGGCACCATCTCTCCCTACTATACCTGCTATCCCACAGTCACACTCCCTTCCCAGAGACTATTATCCACTGTTACTATAGACACCTCTCCCTGCTATACCTGCTATCCCACAGTCACACTCCCTTCCCAGAGACTATTATCCACTGTTACTATAGGCACCATCTCTCCCTACTATACCTGCTATCCCACAGTCACACTCCCTTCCCAGAGACTATTATCCACTGTTACTATAGGCACCATCTCTCCCTACTATACCTGCTATCCCACAGTCACACTCCCTTCCCAGAGACTATTATCCACTGTTACTATAGACACCTCTCCCTACTATACCTGCTATCCCACAGTCACACTCCCTTCCCAGAGACTATTATCCACTGTTACTATAGGCACCATCTCTCCCTACTATACCTGCTATCCCACAGTCACACTCCCTTCCCAGAGACTATGTATGGGCAGCTAAGGACTGAAGTTCAGTTTCTTTCACTCTTTGCCAACAGTGCTGGGACATGTGCTTCAAGAGAAGCAACATTTGCTCTTGGCCTCTACTCTTGAACCTACATAGCTACTAAGCTACAGGAGTATGGAGGCTCTTGAGAAGCTGTGCCACAGGTAGTGGTACCAAATTGTGAGGTTCTACAATGGAACTCCGATGCCTGAATCTGCACCGAGGGGTAAGTAAAACATTAGGGGCATTTGCCCGGGGTAACTTAGGCTGGAGGGAGGAGGGTTTTTTAACTTTAGGGTTGAATTCAACATTAAGAAGGGGTTGTATGGAGAGGCTACCAAAGGGTTTTTTTTGCTTCCTCAGGATCAAGAGCAGTTAGGCAGGTTTTATAGAGACATAAAAGGTAAAAGTGTCTTTTCAATCAAGTGACTATGGCAGTAGCCGTGGTTTGAGGGGTGAAGACACAGTTATTACCCAGTAACAAAAGGATTTATGTGATTTGCACTTCAAATAAATGCCACTGGGGGGCAGGAGGCTCTGGGGCCAGTAAGGTGTTTCATACTCCTGGATAAAACTTTAAGGGCATTGGCACACGTGATTTTACCGCACGGAAACGCAGCGCAGTTATTAAAAAAGCTGGCCGCTGCGTAAATATGCTAGCCTAGTGTGCCACTGCCTAAGCTTAAAACTGCTTATCGTATCTACGTGGCGTCCGGCTTTCTAAAAAACTTTCCTGCGTTTCCGTGTAGTAAAACCACGTGTGTCCATGCCGTAAGGACAGCGAGCGACTGGGAGATTAGTTGTCTGTGATAATTTCTGCGCCACTGTGGGTGACAAATGTCCGTCAGCTACTGCTAGTGTTGCCACCCGGCCGGTATTTTACCGGCAATGAAGCTGCTGGTAAATTTGTAATACACCTAAAAAAAAGCACTTCCTGATTCTTGATGGTCAGAGGGTCCGGGTTGTGGATAAGGTACTTGCGGGTCCAAGCGGGTAAGAATGTGGGTCCGGGTTCCAAAAACTGGACCCGGGCAGGACTCTAGCTTCCGGCTCCTTGTTCTTTTCCTGTCAGGAACCAACCAGCTCTCTGTAGATGCCACACGGGTAGTTTTAGGCTGCCGTCAATTTACTCCATTTATTTATACTACTTAAATTAAGGGGCCATACATAGGCTGATATCAGCTGCCAACAGTTGGCTTTCCCGATGATAATTTGCTGAAAATTGGGCAGATGCCGATCAGGCAGGATTAAGAATCCCATCAGATCAAGGACAGTATCTTTAATTCTGCCAGTCGCATTCCTGCCCTTGTGATCAAGTTGTTGGGCCCTAGGGCCACTATTGGATCAGCCTATCACCCACTATCAGTGCAACAGCCACTCATTTGGTGACCTCTCCAAACTAGAGCCTGTGTATACCCGCCTTTACTTTTAAAGGAGAACTAAACCTAAAAAAATAATGTGGCTAAAAATGCCATATTTATATAGTGAACTTTTTGCACGAGGCTAAAGTTTCAGCTTGTCAATAGCAGCAATGATCCAGGACTTCAAACTTGTCACAGGGGGTCACCATCTTGGAAAGTGTCTGTGACACTCACATGCTCAGTGGGCTCTGATTGGCTGTTGAGAAGCTAAGCTTAGGGCTCATCACTAATTATCCAGCAGAAAATGAGCTTCCCCTGTAATATAAGCTGATGCTACAGGTTTGCGGATTATTAAATTCTGATGCTAATTGCACTGGTTTCTGTGCTGCCATGTAGTAATTATGTGTATTAATTACGAATCAGCCTTATATTGTGACATTTCTATTGTATGTGTACTGTATATTGTGAGTGGGTACCTAAGCTCAGTAAGTGACAGCAGCACAGAGCATGTGCAGTGAATCAGCAGAAAAGAAGATGGGGAGCTACTGGGGCATCTTTGGAGACACAGATCTTTACTGCTAAAGGGCTGTGGTTGCCTTGGGCTGGTACTGGAGCACAAAACATCATGTACAACATTTCTAGCTACTTCTTTAGTTAGGCTTTAGTTCATGCAGGAGTAAGATTTTGACTGATAGATCTGATACATTGGTGTGAGTTCTCTTTGCAGAGAATGTATCAGAGCTAAACAACTTCCACACAAAGCTGAATTGAGAGAGACTGGCTGCCGACAAAGTGAGGACTAACAATTACAGAAAGGTCGTCTCCCATAGACTCCATTTCATCCAAATAATAAAAATGTTTAAAAATGATTTCCTTTCTCTCTGTAATAATAAAACAGTAGCTTGTACTTGATCCCAACTAAGATATAATTAATCCTTATTGGAAGCAAAACCAGTCTATTGGGTTTGAGGTTTAAATGATTTTATTAGACTTAAAGGGTAAGTAAAGTCTAAAATAGAAAGGCTAGAAATGCTGTATTTCGAATACTAAACATAAACTTACTGCACCACAAGCCTAATCAAACAAATGATTAAAGTTGGCCACAGGGGGTCACCATCTCGTAACTTTGTTAAACATCTTTGCAAGACCAAGACTCTGCACATGCTCAGTGTGGTCTGAGCTGTTTAGGGATTGTCATAAATGATCAAAACAGCACAAGTCAAATAATATCTGCCAGAAGCCGATACAGCAAGACTGATTAATAATCAGAATATACAGACTGCACTGGCTCCTGTGTTGTCATGTAATCTAATGTGGATTTTATAGTTTAATACAAACTTTCTCCAATTCTACAGAACCAGTGGCTGCAGCAAAATAATCCTCCAAATAGAATCCCAGTTTATCTGTTTAAATCTGGCTCCAAGATCTTTGTCCCTGCAGCTGGAGTTGGAAACAGTAAAGGGGATGTAAAGGCAAAAATAAAATCCAATACAAATCTCTACACAGTTGCCGACTGCTCTACAGGGAAACAAACAAAGCTGCTTGAGTTCTGCATGGCTGGGAAGTAAGGCGGGGGCTCCCCCTGCTGTTCATAAGTATGATTGTTTCCTTGCAGAGCAGTTAGGGACCATCTGACAATTCCTATCCACAGCAGTAAATGAAGGGAGAACTTCACTGCATACAGTCAGGTTTCTTATAAAAATGGTACACATTTTTTAAAGTATATTGGAGATAGGTTTATTTTTCTATGCAAAGACCCCCTTATCCAGAAAACTCCAAGTCTCGTACTGTACTGAACATACTGGGGCTCATTTATCAACACTGGGCAAATTTGCCCATGGGCACTTACCTATAGCAACCAATCAGTGATTAGCTTTTTGAAACCAGCTGCAAGTAGAACAATGAATGCAGCAATCTGATTGTTTGCCATGGGTTACTGCCCACGGGCAAATTTGCCCAGTGTTGATAAATGAGCCCCACTGGGGTGATTATGAAATTCTGATGCAGAATCCATTGGTTTCTCAGGTGGCGTAGGATGGGAATCTAAATTCTATATATACACACAGTATATTGTGACATTTACAATATATTCTCGATATACAGTATATTGTGAGTTTTTACGCTGCTAATATAATTAATATGAAACGTCAGCAGCATCTGTTGTTCATTTCAGCTGTCTGGCTGCAGTTGGGTGAAAATTAACTTCATAAGGAAAGTCTTGTGCTGTTGCTGTGCTCAGAAAATTAAATTAGTGAGCAGAGAAGAGACACCTGATATTTCAGTGTAAGTAAGTTCTAAGCAAAGAAACATCATAACATGAATCTCATTTCCACTTGATTTCCAAGAAACCCTCCCTAATTAGGGTCAGCGGCAGCCCCGAGCCCACTGAGCATGTGCAGTGTCACTGACACAAAAGATGCCTAACAAGATCCAAGATGGGGAGAGCTGCTGGGGACAAATTTAAAGGCCTGGATCATGTGGGTTTTGTAGAAGTTCAGTATATAAAATACAGCATTTCTAGCCCAAGTCTTGTCTGTATACCTGTCCTAGGTAAAAGATCTAGATGCACGGGGATGATGGGAGTCTAACAGGGAGCTCTAATGGGCGAAGACAATAAAGAAACACAACATTCAGCTCTTGTAGTCATTTATTGCACGATTAATTATTACATCAGATCCCATCAAAGCTACTCCACAACGACAGATCTGCGTTTAGTCTCCGTGCCATTTATGTGGGGCGCTCACGTGGCCGAGTCACAAACTGCCACCACAAAGGAGGAAGATGGCCGGGCTTACGGGCCGGTGGCAAAGCTTCAGTCTTGGGACCAGCAGCGGGGGTCTCTTCCAGCAATTGTTGCACCTGGGATGGAGCAGAAATAAAGGCAGGGTAAGGGCAGGCACTGCTACGTATTCTTGATGGATCTTAGGAACTGTACATGGTTCACCTTACACCTCAAAGGATAAGTAAACCTTAAACATAAGTGAATGTAAAATTGACGAGGGGGCTATTCTAAGCACTTTTGCAATGTACATTCATTATTTATTTATTTATTTTTTTAATTCCCAAATATTAAATGTACTGTTAATGTCAATGAATTTTGTTACAACAGCGCCACCTGCTGGTCATTTTCTGACCAGTCTGACCACCAAGTAGTCAAGGAAATTGTCAGGAGAAAGAAAGAGGCTGCTCTGATGTTCTTCTGCTTAGGAAAAAAATTAGAAACCTTTCTCAAATCTTTCCTAACCAGAAGAACATCAGAGCAGCCTCTTTCTTTCTCCTGACAACTTCCTTGACTACTTAATGGTCAGACTGGTCAGAAAATGACCAGCAGGTGGCGCTGTTGTAACAAAATTCATTGATGTTAACAGTACATGTAACATTTAATCATAGACAAATACAAGAGTCCTCTGCACTCAACCCATTATCAATATAATAAGACAGAGACATTTTGTGCATACTGCTACTGAAAAATGCCTTACCCTTTAAACAAAACAGGGATTGTTTGTCCATATATTTAAGATGACCAACTACATCAAAGTCATCCCATATCTGGCTTTGACGTAGTTGTTCAGCTTAAATATATTGCAATATATGGACAAACAATCCCTGTGTTGTTTAAAGGGTAAGGCATTTTTCAGTAGCAGTAGCACAAAATGTCTCTGTCTTAAATATATTGCTAATGGGTTGAGTGCAGAGGACTCTTGTATTTGACTATATGTATTTTGTGGTCACAGCCTCATTGCACCCCCGCCTAATGGTTTTAAAAATTAGTGGTGAGCACAACTTTCACTTGTATGTAACATTTAATATCTGGGGATTAAAATAAATAAATAATGAATGTACATTGCAAAAGTGCTTAGAATAGCCCCCTCGTCAATTTTACATTCACTTATGTTTAAGGTTTACTTAACCTTTAATAAGGAATCAATGTAAAACAAACCTTTATTAGTGGGGGAAACTACAAACCTAGAGCCAAACACACAGTCTTACCTCCTTTTCCCAGCTCTCCTCCCGCAGCTTCTTCCACTGTTCCCTCTTGGCAAAGTAATCGGGGTATTCCGACTTCTCAGAGGGATGCCAATGATCCAAGCACCACTCTGGCACCTGCAGGGACAAGTAATACCAAGATGGACACTTAAAGGGGTTGTTCATCTTTATTAGGGATGCACCGAATCCACTTTTTGGGATTTGGCCAAAAGCCCGAATCCTTTGTGAAAGATTCGGCCGAATACCGAACCAAATCCTAATTTGCATATGTAAATTAGGGGCGGGAAAGGAAAAGGTGGGACAAATGTTTTTAACTTCCTTGATTTGTGGCGAAAAGTCACATCATTTTCCTTCAAACACCTTATTTACATATGCAAATTAGGATTCGGTTCGGCCATGCACAAACCCGAATCCTGCTTAGAAAGGCAGAATCCCAAATTGAATCCTGGATTCAGTGCATCCCTAGTTAGTATGATTTAGAGTGATATTCTGAGACATTTTGCAATTGGTTTTAATTTTTTATTATTTGTGGTTTTTGAGTTATTTAGCTTTTTATTCAGGTGCTCTCCAGGTGCCAATTTCAGCCATCGGGTTGCTAGGGTTACCCTAGCAACCATGCACTGATTTGAATAAGAGACAGGAATATGAATAGGAGAGACTGAATAGAAAGAGGAGTCATAAAAAGTAGCAAAATAATACATTTGTAGCCTTACAGAGCATTTGTTTTTTAGATGGGGTCTGCGACCCCCATTTGAAAGCTGGAAAGAGTCAAAAGAAGGCAAATAATTCAAAAACTATTTAAAAAAAAAAAAAAAAAAAAATGAAAGAAAAGTTTCTTAGAATTAGCCATTGTATAACTTACTTAAAGTTAACTGAAATCTATTTGTATTTAGAGCGTATATAGTGAATAAAGTACATGATGTGAATGTGATTATGAGACGGAGCAGAGATTAGTGAGGGACTGACCTTGTAACAATCGTATCTCTCGTAGGAAGTTCCTCCCGGGGAGTCAGGGAAGATGTAGGGCTGAGTGTGTTGTCGCTTCCAGAATTCCTCCTCTCCAGACTTCAGCAGTTTGGTGGCTTTCACCATGTCTCTCTCATCCTTGTGATCCTCAAATCGGGCTCTCAGCAGACAAGCAAAGTAGCGGTACTTGTCCCTGCGGAGTTTATAATGGAGCGAATGAAACATGGCGCCCCCTAGTCTTTATTCATATAAATGCGGCTCAAGGTGAGGGGCGCTGGATAAAAGGAGACGGGGATCTCAGGAGAATAAACAGGGGCTTAGAACTGTATTTGAACAAATTCATTTGGCAGCTGTAATGGGGAAAGTACAGGGATGTCTCTCTATGGGCTTCTCTGTAGCTCAAAGTGAGGCCATTAATAGAGGCCAGAGTATCAGTAGTAGCAGCACCCAACGCCTCTCCTTTCCCTCTTCTCCCCATCCCTCTCCCCACTCGTTTCACAAGCTACTAGTAATGTCTGGGTCGGGTTTTTCCCAACCCGCCCGACGCTGTCCTCCCTCCACCTGAGGCCGCCTACTGGCTTCCCTTTACAGACCCGCCAATGACGCCACAAAAGGGTGAACAGGCGCGTGGCTATAAAACTGGCAGTTGAAGATGGCGGCGGGGAGTGCAGGAGAAGAGCTCAACCCACACCTGCAAAGAGGAGTACGATGTCGGCACGAACCCGCGGGTATGGGGCCGGCCCGCACATCACTACAAGCCACCCCCCATGTTCCCCTCCATTCAACCTCCCACCATCAATTGCACCCAAGGCCTGTGCTTCTACTGACAAGCCCTCCTTCCAATCACGACCCTCCCCTCCTTCCTCCCAATCAACACCAGCCGAACCATCACTGCGGCGCATGTGTAGCCAATAACCCTAGAGTCACACTGGGACCATGAAACGGCAGCTGAACGGAAAGCCTTGTACTGGCAGTCTAAAGCCGCTAATATCTCAGGAACCACTAAAAACAGCATGAATGTAAACTGCAAAAGTGCTTGGAGAAAGGGTTTTTCTATACAATTAAATAAAAGGTAATAATTAAACAAAAGGTAATGTTCCTCTTTGCTGCTGGAAAGTGTTTATTTCCTGGGGTCTGAATAGAGTTATATAAATCAGCTGGGGGTGGGGATTGAGGCTGGAATAAAGAAGCAGGTTACACAGCAGATAAATGATACTCTGTGTAGGATACAATGGGTTTTGTTCTTACTCAGGAAAATGAACACAGGCCACATGTAAGGGCTCCCTGCAGGACTAGAGAATAAAACGTCTCACAGACAAAACAGACACCACGAAGCAGATTATGGATGAACAAATAGAAACCCCAAAACATAAGATATATATTCCCTTTATGGGGTTACTGGTCCTTTAATGATAATGTAAAGCTCTTGTGATGCTTCTCATCTCTCTCGTGAGCAGAACAACAGCAGGTCATGTCTCTGTTTCATTCCTAAACCTATTTCTCCTCTCTCTCTCTCTCTCTCTCTCTCTCTCTCAGACTGTTCAATGACATGAACTGACCCACAGGCTGCAAAATTCATCATATTGGTGACAAATAACTAAAATAATAAAAGTAGCAATGAGCTGGGAAAACCCCCTGAACCTGAATGTTACATTTATTTTAATGTAACTTTTATTTAAAGTAAACATTTATGCAAAAAGTTAAAACCTTTTTTTTTTTTCAAGATATTAGCAGTTGTTACACGACTTAGATAATGAACTTGATACAACGGCGCCACCTGCTGGTCAATTGTGGTAACAGGAGAGAATTGCAGAGGAGGAAGAGAATATGTAAAGTTTGGTGATCTGTTTTATTGGCTAATGGAGTAAGTAACAATTAAAAGCTTTCGGAGCACACAGGCCCCAGCATCAGGAAAATACAAATGAAAGCTGGAAAGGCTCTTTATAAATACTGTTAGATCACTGAAAAAGGCTTTATGGGCAGTAAGTTAGACAGTTACAGATAGACAGAGATAATAAAAGCAATTAGGGTGGGTTGTAAATAGCCCAGGGGTCTGGATTCAGTCAGGTCACATAGTGGGATCTAAACAAGACAGAATAGGGTAAAGGTTAACAAGAAACAATTAAGGTGGCCATAGACTCCAAGATCCCCTCGTTTGGCGACATCGCCAAACGAGCGGATCTTTCCCCAATATGCCACTAAACGGCATGGCTATATCGGGGGTAATTAGAACGATCGAATTACGATGCGCCAAGGGGCTCCGACGGGTCGGTCGGGTAAAAATCCAACCTTCCCGATCGATATCGTGGCCAGATATCGATCGGGAAGACCCGTCGGAAGCCCCCACACACGGGCAGATAAGCTGTCAAATTGGTCTAAACCACCGATATCGGCAGCTTTATCTGCCCGTGTGTGGCCACCATTAGGAATTGGACAAGAAATAAGTGAAGATACAGGTAAGGGCACACCTGGAGATTTGGGGAGATTTAGTCACCCGGAAACTAATCGCGCCTTCTTTGGGGCTACTAATCTCCCTGAACTGCTTCCCCGTGTCTTCCACCGGCTTTATAAATAAACGACTCGCTGCGCTTAATTTTTCTGAAGTCGCCCGAAGTTTCTTCCAGCGTCCATCTTCCGCGTCCTCAGTAAACGGACTGGGAGATCGGTATTTATGTGCGGAATTACATGGAAATTGCCGATGTCTCAGTCAGCTGACAGAGGAGCCAGAAGACATTGGAACTTCACTGGAAGAATCTGCGGCAAGGGGTGAGTATGGAGTATCTCCCGGGGGGGGGGGGGTAGTTAGCCTGGGGGAGGGGGGTTTTCCCCAGAAGTTGATTTGTCCTTTAATGTAGAAAACTGAATGGAAAATTGCAGACACTTCACTGATTTAATAACCTTATTGTTTTACTTTATACACTAATGACCTTTGGCTATTTTTTTTTTATAGTCTTTGGCTGGTTTTGAAATACAAACGTGTCCGCCCCGTTACCCAGTGTAATAACCCGTGTCATTGATCTCTAATGCACAAGGCCAGTCACGGAACTACAACTCCCATGATCCCCTGTTCCAGACAAGAGCTCTACGTGTTTCCGCACATCTCAGCCTTCCTGCACTGCCAGGGACCCGTCTCCTCTCACTTCAGCCCCTAGTGATAGAGGAGAGCAGGGGGTGTCATTGAGTGTCCTTCCTGCTGCTGCAGCGGGGCGACCGCACAAACACAGGCCACACGGACAGGGAGGCTGCGGGGTTACAGGGGATGGAGCAGCATTAGGCGGGTACAGTTACCTGAAGATACACCAGGACTCCAGGTGCCGCAGAGACTTCTTATACAGCCGCAGCACCTTCTGCTGGTGGCTCAGGTAGGCAGCCATCTTGCCTGCTCCGGCAGAAGCTGACGTACCTGTGTACGCAATACGTCCGGCATTTGTCGTGCGTGGAGCCTGCGGTGATCACGTGCTCGTATCAGCGCTTACCAGCTGGGTGTAGCAAAATGGCCAACTATGGTCGTATGCAGAAAAAAAAATGTCGAGCCCCACGTGGTAGGAAGACAGTGCATTGTGGGTATTCCGCAGGAGGATTCCTAGAGCCAACATGTCACCACTGTACCGATTCATTGGTGAGAAGCCGAGAGAGAGAGGGGCCTGTGGCGTCAGTATAACGTTATTATTCACATTCACTGCAGTCACGTGTCCCCTACACCCTCTCATTCTCTCAGAGATTTCCGTGACGGGAGTATAAGCAATAAAGGGGGGATTCACCTTTCAGTTAACTTTTAGTTTATTACAGAAAGTCCAATTCTAAGCAACTTAGTTCATTATTTATATTTTATAGTTTTTAAGTTATTTTCCTTCTTCTGACTCTTTCCAGCTTTCAAATGGGGGTCACTGATCCCATCTAAAATCAAATGTTCTGTAAGGCTACAAATGTATTTTTATTGTTACTTTTTATTCCTCATCTTTCTATTCAGGCCTCTCCTATTCACATTCCAGTCTCTTATTCAAATCAGTGCAGGGTTACTAGGGTCATTTGCTGAAACTGCAAACTGGAGAGCTGCTGAATAAAAAGCGAAATAACTCAAAAACCACAAATAATAAAAAAGGAAAACCAATTGCAAATTGTCTCAGAATATCCCTCTCTGCATCATACTAAACGTTAATTTAAAGTGAACAACCCCTTCAAATATTGCCACAGACCGGACTGACGGTAAAACCCTTGTCTTGGCAGGAAAAGTCACATCTAGAACATATTTTTTATTTAATGTTTATTAATTATATATAATTATATTATAATCATATGATTTCCTTGTAGACATTGGCATCAATCTAACAGACCCCATGTTCAGGGGGCTCTACAGGGGCACCAGGAAACACCAAGGTAAGGCTCTCACCACTCATTCCTAGCAACTTTTTAAACTGATTTCAATGCATTTTATTGTTTTTAAATAGTTTTCCTTCCTCTTCTGCCTCTTTGAAATGAGGGTCACTGACCCCGGCAGCCAGAAATCTATTGCTCTGTGAGGCTTCAATATTGTTGTCCCATTGCATTCCTTATCTTTCTATTCACACCATTTCCTACTGATATTCCAGTCACTGTATGGTCGCTAAGGTAAATAGGACCCTAGAAACCAGACAGCGGCTGAAATTCCAAAGGGAAGAGCTGCTGAAAAAAAAGCTGTCAGGACCCAATAATACTGACACGTCGCTATGATTTTTACAGGAACATGTTAGTATTGCTTTAAAAGATAAGTAAACCTTAAAAATAAGTGAAAGTAAAATTGATGAGGGGGGTTTCCAAACACTTTTGCAATGTACATTCATTATTTATTTATTTTTAATTCCAAGATATTAAAGGTTACATGTACTGTTAATATCTATGAATTTTGTTACAACAGCGTCACTTGCTGGTCATTTTCTGACCAGTCTGACCACCAAGTAGTCAAGGAAGTTGTCAGGAGAAAGAAAGAGGCTGCTCTGATGTTCTTCTGGTTAGGAAAAAAAAATTAGAAACCTTTCTCAAATCTTTCCTAACCAGAAAAACATCAGAGCAGCCTCTTTCTTTCTCCTGACAACTTCCTTGACTACTTGGTGGTCAGACTGGTCAGAAAATGACCAGCAGGTGGTGACTGTAGTGTTTTTGTGCTGAATGATCTTTTGCCAAAAATGTTTCTGCCTCCTGTCAAAGTATTGGTGTAATTTTGCAGATGACTTTGCGGATATAATAGAGCGCGCAGTCAGTACTGGAGTGCAGAAGGTAACGTTGCCTGTACAATCATTTATACATTATATTTATTGCACCTCACCTTTGCTGTAAAGCTGCTTATAGGATCCGGGGTGTAGTAGCCTTAGTCTGTAGAAGAGAATTACTTAATTTGTGGGTTCAAGGCCCATTTATGTTTAGGCTGAGCCCATTACCGTCCTTTTACTGATCCATTAAAGATTGGGGCCCCAATTATTAACCCACTAGTCAACAAGGTCCCCTGCCAACAAGTAAAATGTGGCTCTCACTAAATATGCCAAAACTCCATCACAAACCCCACCCATTCCCACATAAGCAGCCCCACCTCCAGCCTGTGAATTTGTTTTCCAATCTTGGGGCCTCTTTCTGTCACAGGGACAGCACAAGGTGGATACCCCCTGTACCCCATTGATGACAGATTTGATTTCAGCATTGGGAGCGTGTGGCCAATAACAACTTAGATACTCACTTTTATTATCAAACTTGGATCACAGTTAATAGCTGATTGGTTGTTGTGCTGAACAGCACTAAATCAAAAGGTTTTTTTTCTGAAAATATGGTTTGTTAAAATTATCCTGATTCCCAGTGCTGTGTGAATTCTAGATTTATGCAGTGTTTTTACTAGGGATGCACCAAATCCAGGATTCGGCCTTTTTCACCAGTATTCGGCCTGCAAATAAGGGGCGGGGAGGGAATTTGCGTGACTTTTTGTCACAAAACAAGGAAGTAAAAATGTTTTCCCCTACCCACCCCTAATTTGCATATGCAAATTTGGATTTGGTTCGGTATTTGGGCGAATCTTTAGCGAAGGATTCGGGAGCATCCCTAGTTTTTACCCCAATGATATCCCCAGGTGTCCCTCCACTTCCCATACTGACATAATTAAAGCACTGCATATCTTGACAGCGCTATATAAATAAATGATGATGATGATAATTACATAAAGCAATAAAACCAGAGCAATTGTATCAGTTAGCTTGGAGCTGCTTTATACAGACATTTCTGTCCCCAAACAATTGCCCTTTGGTGCCACATTGTCTCAGTGGTGTCACTACTGTATTTGTTCAACTCACAGTGTTCATTGTATCTACTCCTCCAATATTTATTTATCCTTGCAGTTTATGATAACCGGAGGGAACCTGCACGAGAGTAAAGAAGCTATACAGCTTGCACAGTCTAACGGTACTTTCCATTCATTGGTACTAAGCACAATTCAGCAGGAACAGCCCCCTAAGTTTGCTCATAGTCTGTACAGAGAGATCCCATAAAACTATGGTAGCATAGGTATTCCCTGTACTAAGCACAATTCAGCAGGAACAGTCCCCTAAGTTTGCTCATAGTCTGTACAGAGAGATCCCATAAAACTATGGCAGCATAGGTATTCCCTGTACTAAGTAGGGATGCACTGAATCCCCTTTTTTGGATTCGGTCGAATACCGAATCCGAACTCTAATTTGCATATGCAAATTAGGGGTGGGAAAGGGAAAACTTTTTTTACTTCCTTGTTTTGTGACAAAAAGTCACATGATTTTCCTCCCCACCCCTAATTTACATATGCAAATTCAGATTCGGCCAGGCAGAAGGATTTGGCCGAATCCGAATCTTGCTGAAAGAGGCCGAATCCCACATCGGATCATGGATTCAGTGCATCCCTAATAGGAACAGTCCCTAAGTTTGCTCATAGTCTGCACAGAGAGATCCCATACAATTATAATACCAGAATAAAAAATATAATAACGGCCTAGGTATTCAGCACAGTTTATTATGATTCAGATATACTGACCCTTTAAAGGTTTCATTTACTACTGACTGTCAGATAGACAAACCCCAGGGTTTTAGTTCTACTACATAAACATATTTCTGTTTTCATTCTGTTGCCCTGATGCTGAAGCCTGTGTTTCTGTTAGATCGCTTTTACAGCACCGTGGGCTGCCACCCGACCCGATGTGGAGAATTTGAGCAGGGGGATCCGAACCAGCATTTAGCTGAACTGCAGAATCTACTTGAAGATAATAAAGGCAAAGTTGTTGCTGTGGGGGAATGTGGCCTGGGTATGTATTTGGCACAGGGGAAGATTTACCAAAAGACCAGATTTAAAAAATTCTGTTTAGTTTGTTAGGCCAAAGACAATCATTTGGTTGCCAACAAGTGGCAGAATATGCCATTTTTTCTGCTGTTTCAAGTTATTAAAGGGGATGTTCACCTTTGAGATAACTTTTATTATGATGCAGAGAGTGATATTCTGAGACAATTTGCGATTGGTTTTCATTTTTTATTATTTGTGATTTTTTAGTTATTTGAGTTAGCCATGTGACTGATTCACCGTGTATTTCCTGTGGATCTGCTCAGAAAGTGAAAAAACCTCTTTCCTTATGTAAATTCTATTTCGCCTTTGTTTAATCTGCCCCAGAGCTTCATATTAGAGGCAGAAGATATAGACTATTATTATATTAATAATGCAAGGTCTACTGTTAGTGATGTTGTCCCATTGTGATCTACGTACATCCATAAAAACATTGTTAGCATTCTGTTCCATTGAAAAAATTACTTAAATATTAATTTATGAGAACATTTTATATTTAATAAACAAATATATTTCTTACGTAACCTAACGATGCAAGCACTGTATCCTTGCCACAATGTTCAGGTATCACAAGATGCGGCTACCAGGTTTCTGGCTGCTGTTTGTCTAGACTGGTATGTTGACTCCATCTTTGATATCCAGCAGCCAGAAACCAGTTTAGTTCTGAGACTCAGTGAGATTTAGCAACATTAAATCCAGGATTCTGTTTGGTATTCGGCCTTTTTCAGCAGGATTCGGCTTGTACACCCTTGTGCCTGGCCCAACCGGATCCTTAAAATCATGTGACTTTTAGTCACAAAACAAGGAAGTAAAAACATTTTCTAACCCAGTCACTGGTTTGTTAATGTTAATTAGGGTTTGGACTCGGTATTCAGCTGAATCTTTCATGAAGGATTTGGGGGTTCGGCTAAATCCAAAATAGTCAATTCAGTGAATCCCTAGTTAAAACAACTGCCAGCAAGCTAAGATGCCCATATACAGATATATTTATATATAGACAAGGCCGCCATCAGGGGGCACAGGGGGTATAAGTGTATCGGGCCTGAAGGGGGGCCCGGCAGTGCTGAACTTTTCTAAAGAGCCAGGCCCCCCCCTTGACAGCGCCAAAGCCGTGCCGTCTCCTTCCTAAGTCCCATACAGCCCAAATGTGGAAGTGCCGAACAGCCAAAGTGTTGAAGTGGCGAAAAAACCCGAAGCCACAAAAACAGCCAAAATTGAAGTCCTGAAGCGACAAAAAGCCCCGAAGCCACGAAAACAGCCAAAATTGAAGTCCTGAAGCTGCGAAAAGATCTGAAGTCACGAAAACAGACGCAATTGAAGTCCCGAAGTGGCGAAAAGACCCGATATTTGAAGTCCTGAAGCGGCGAAAAGACCCGAAGTCATGAAAACAGCCGAAATTGAAGTCCTGAAGCAGCGAAAAGACCTGAAGCCACGAAAACAGCTGAAATTGAAGTCCTGAAGTGACAAAAAGACCCGAAGCCACGAAAACAGCCAAAATTGAAGTCCTGAAGCGGCGAAAAGATCCGAAGTCACGAAAACAGACGCAATTGAAGTCCCGAAGCGGCGAAAAGACCCGAAGTCATGAAAACAGCCGAAATTGAAGTCCTGAAGCAGCGAAAAGACCCAAAGCCACGAAAACAGCTGAAATTGAAGTCCTGAAGCGACAAAAAGACCCAAAGCCACGAAAACAGCCAAAATTGAAGTCCTGAAGCGGCGAAAAGATCCGAAGTCACGAAAACAGACGCAATTGAAGTCCCGAAGCGGCGAAAAGACCCGAAGTCATGAAAACAGCCGAAATTGAAGTCCTGAAGCAGCGAAAAGACCCAAAGCCACGAAAACAGCTGGAATTGAAGTCCTGAAGCGACAAAAAGACCCAAAGCCACGAAAACAGCCAAAATTGAAGTCCTGAAGCGGCGAAAAGATCCGAAGTCACGAAAACAGACGCAATTGAAGTCCCGAAGCGGCGAAAAGACCCGAAGTTGCGAAAACAGCCGAAATTGAAGTCCTGAAGCGGCGAAAAGACCCGAAGTTATGAAAACAGCCGAAATTGAAGTCCTGAAGCGGCAAAAAGAACCAAAGCCACAAAAACACCCGAAATTTAAGTCCTGAAGCAGCGAAAAGACCCGAAATCACAGAAACTAGGGATGCACCGAATCCAGGATTCGGTTCGGGATTCGGCCAGGATTCGGCCTTTTTCAGCAGGATTCGGATTCGGCCGAATCCTTCTGCCCGGCCGAACCGAATCCGAATCCTAATTTGCATATGCAAATTAGGGGCAGGGAGGGAAATTGCGTGACTTTTTGTCAGAAAACAAGGAAGTAAAAAATGTTTTCCCCTTCCCACCCCTAATTTGCATATGCAAATTAGGGTTCGGATTCGGTTCGGTATTCGGCCGAATCCTTCAAGAAGGATTCGGGGGTTCGGCCGAATCCAAAAAAGTGGATTCGGTGCATCCCTAACAGAAACAGACAAAATTGAAGTCCCGAAGCGTCAAAAGGACCTGAAGTCACGGAAACAGCTGAAATTGAAGTCCTGAAGCGGCGAAAAGACCCGAAGCCACGAAAACAGCCGAAAATTGAAGTCCTGAAGTCACTAGTTCAATCCCCCTGAACACCAATGTGTGTTTTTTGTTTAATCCCCTTGCCACCAATGTATTATTTTAATATTCTATAGGCCCTTGCTACCAATGTTTTTTTAAAAATATTCTTTGGGGCCCCAAATTTTTTTTAACTTGTAAGGGGGGCCCTGGCACCAATGCTTTTTAAAAAAAACTTTTATAGGGGGCCCTGGTGCCAATTTTTTTTTAACTTATAGGGGGGCCCTGGTCCCCAATAGCTTTTTATAACTGTATATAGTGAATAAAGTACCCCCAGTTGCAAAATATAAGGATATTATAAGTTACCTCGGAGTTCCATGACCGGTATAAAAACACTCAGCCTTCGGCCTCGTACTTTTATATGGTCATGAAACTCCTCGGTAACTTCTAATATCCTTATATTTTGCAACTGGGGGTACTTTATTTATTATAATACCCAAGTTTCAGTGAGTCATGTGACAGAAATGACTTCAGAACTCTGTTTACAACTGATGACATCAGAACTCACTGTTTATAAGATATAATTTACAAGATATTCATAGTTTGTGTAGTATATAGATATATACAGATATAAGATACCCATATACAGACAGACATGACTGGAATCCACCGCCTACTGGACCTGATATGGACCCAAAGTATTAGCCCCCCTGTACAGCCCCCCATGAGATCCAATTGTTGGCCAGAAGATGACATCATGCTGAACTGGAAGCTTCTCCCCCACTATGCTGGCTCTGACATCAGACATAACTACAGGAATCAATCATTTGGCCATTTCCCTGTTTCAGTTCAAACTCTGATCTGGGGAGACGTTACTGCAAATTATATATTTTTTAAAAAAGCCATTGTCAAAACTACTTTTATTACAGGCTCTGTATGTGTTTCACTAAGTCACTTAGGAAACAAACATGTGATATTTGCATATCTACACCCACGATTCATTGTGTAATGGATGGGATTCTCCAACATGCTTTGTTTGTTGTTCCTGAGATTCTATTGGAGCAGAGACACTGTCCTAAATATTATTTCTTTTCTTTCCTTTCAGACTTTGATAGACTGGAATTTTGCTCAAAGGAAACGCAGCTGAAGTAAGGAACTGTACATACTGCCAGTGGGGTGACTATATGTTCCTGGGCCCCTTAGCTCTGCCAATAGGCATTATAAATAAACATTTAAGCTTATATTGAAACCAGTCTGTGGCCTCAGTAGTTACAGGGTCTTCTTCTTATAATTACAACCCTGCCATGTTCCATTTTACATTACATTGCTACTATGTATCCTGTGCTTGAATGGCTGCCCCCATGGCTACACAGCAGCTTGTTTATATAAACTATAGTAGTACTTATCTGTTATCTACTGTGTATCCTGTGCTTGAATGGCTGCCCCCATGGCTACACTGCAGCTTGTTTATAATAAACTATAGTAGTACTTATCTGTTATCTACTGTGTATCCTGTGCTTGAATGGCTACACAGCAGCTTGTTTATATAAACTATAGTAGTACTTACAGTATCTATTATCTACCGTGTATCATGTGCTTGAATGACTGCCCCCATGGCTACACAACAGTTTGTTTATATAAACTATAGTAGTACTTATCTGATATCTACTGTGTATCCTGTGCTTGAATGGCTGTCCCCATGGCTACACAGCAGCTTGTTTATATAAACTATAGTAGTACTTATCTGTTATCTACTGTGTATCCTGTGCTTGAATGGCTACACAGCAGCTTGTTTATATAAACTATAGTAGTACTTACAGTATATGTTATCTACTGTGTATCATGTGCTTGAATGACTGCCCCCATGGCTACACAACAGTTTGTTTATATAAACTATAGTAGTACTTATCTGATATCTACTGTGTATCCTGTGCTTGAATGGCTGCCCCCATGGCTACACAGCAGCTTGTTTATATACACTATAGTAGTACTTATCTGTTATCTACTGTGTATCCTGTGCTTGAATGGCTGCCCCCATGGCTACACAGCAGCTTGTTTATATAAACTATAGTAGTACTTATCTGTTATCTACTGTGTATCCTGTGCTTGAATGGCAGACACTGGGGCTGGTCAGTACATTGCATAGGGGCTGCTGAGTACATTGCATAGGGGCTGCTGTATGCACTCATGTGTAAGCTACTCCTTATATACACTGCCCGTGCCTTTCTCTATAGATACTTTGAGAAGCAGTTTGATCTGGCAGAGCGGAGCCGACTTCCAATGTTTCTGCACTGCAGGAATGCACACAAGGAGTTCCTGGGTAAGAAAATGTTGGATCTTATTCGCAATATTACACATCATTGGACTGGAAATGTAAAGAGCAACTAAAACCCCGTCTGATGTTAGTGGTTTGAGATGCTTCACTGCTTTTTACCCTGCTCTTATTTCTTGGACATGTGTGTGAAAAAAATCATTGTCATCTTGTATTTATATATATATCGTGTATTTATATGGGGCCACACAACAGCTTCACCAATCACAGCATAAGATACACCCCCACAGAAAGAAGCATCTCATACAAAAGACAGACCGTTGCTCTCTACATATATGGGTTATACTTCCCCTTTAATTAACATCCTTATTTAATTAGCAAAAATGTAACAATTAGACTTTCTGATATGTCTGTGTTTTCATGTGCAGAGATAATGCAGAGGAACAGAGACCGGTGTGTTGGGGGTGTGGTAAGTACCAAAAGGCAGTTATTCTTTTCCTTGCGATGGACATATGCATTGAATCATGTATAATCATGTATAATCATGTATGACTTCACCAGGGCCACCATCAGAAATCGCAGGGCCCCATATGACAAGATTTCCTGGGCTGCGCCCACTACATGCCCCACCTACAAGTCCACCTCCCCACCCCACAGGTCCACCCCCACCACACAGTAAAAAAAAAAACATTGGTGGTTAGGGTTCCCACATGTTAATAAAAAATAGAAAAATATTGGTGGTCAGGGCCCCCCCATAAAAAAACATTTATGGTCAGGGCCCCCCATAAAAAAAACATTTGTGGTCATGGACCCCCATAAAAAAACATTTGTGGTCAGGGCCCCCCATTAAAAAATATTGGTGGCTAGGACCCCACATGGTAAAAAAAAAAATTGTGGCCGAGGCCCCCCCCTTACTTTAGAAGAACATTGGTGGCCAGGGCCCCCCTTAAACTGTTTATAAAAAAACTTGCCAGCCTAGAAGTTTAAAAAAACATTGGTGCCCAGGGCCCCACCACACAACAGGGACCACAAAGGGTTACCTTTAGGGGGGCCCTGCCATGTTACACTTACTTCATTAGTGTGGCCCTCCTGCTGTCAGTGAGCTGCCAACTACAGAAGGGAGGAGGGGAGCACAGGTGTCCGCATCTTCTTCCAGTGACAACATTTTCTTCCCTTATTGGTCACAGAATTTCAAGTCCCGGTAAAGCTGCATGGTGATTGGATGAGCTGGAGGGGAAGTTCAAACCTCAGCTATCCAAACTCTGTGACCAATAAGGGAAAGTAATGGACAGAAGATACCTTACCTTGTGCTCCTGCCCTGCCTTCCCGAAGTCAGCAGCTCTCAGAAAGCAGGGGGCCCGGCTAATCAAGTAAGTGCAGTGTAGCCGGCTCCCCTTACCCTCGGGGCCCCCTACAACTCTACCCCCTGTCCCCCCCTGATGGCGGTCCTGGACTTCACAGAGACATTGAACTAACTGCATGTGTGTTTCATTAATTACACTAATTTACACTGGCTATTAATGTTCCTCACCATTCTTCTTCCTGCTGGCTGCAGTGCTGATTTGTGACCACTAGGTGGAACCCATGTCATCGTAAGGTTCTGAACTGATCCCATTACTGCATAACTGGAATAGTGATGTGTTGGTTGACAAAAAGTCAACCCAAAGCTAACCCAACCCCTCCACTAACCATATCCGACCCTAACCCACCCCTCCACTAACCGACCCTAACCCTCCCCTCCAATTACCTGTAATTGACCCCAACCCACCCCTCCACTACTGAACCCTTACCCAGCACATCAGTATTTATAGACCCGCATCTCTTCCTCTCTGACATCACAGAAGGGGGTGGGGCATGCAGGCACGAGTCTATAAAAAGCACTTACTGGAGTCAGAAGCAGGGCATTGTAAGGTCACAGTCTGCCCACAAAGATTGTATGGAAGTCAACATGAACCCCCCTGACCTGCACATCACTAAACTGGAAAAGTCATTTGAGTTGAGGCTGTGCCTGACTTGCCACTCAAGGCTCTCAGACAACTACAAATATATATATAGCTGCATTATAAATGTGCCATTGCACCCTATGAACCCCTATAATGTGTGGTGTGTGTCAGCACCTTTGTATTGTTGTACTTTCTTAATTCTGTCTTTTTAGGTTCATTCATTTGATGGCACAAAAGAAGATGCCGAGGCAATAATGGCTTTGGACCTGTATATTGGAATTAATGGCTGGTGTGTTCCTTTGTTCTTTGTATAAAGCTTTGAATCGGAACTGCTGTGAATTACATTGTACATTATGCCTTATAAACTTCACTATCTTAATGCGGTATTAATATAGTGAATAGTGTGCCCCCTACTGTAAATGATAAGGATATTAGAAGTTACCGAGTGGTTCTGTGACCATATAAAGACACAAGGCTGCAGGTTGAGTTATACAGGGAACTCTGAGGATCACTCATGTATTATAAGGGATAATGTACCCCCTACTGTAAATGATAAGGATATTAGAAGTCACTGAGGGGTTCTGTGACCATATAAAGGCACAAGGCTGCAGGCTGAGTTATACAGGGAACTCTAAGTATCACTTGTGTATTATCAGGGATAATGTACCCCCTACTGTAAATAAGAATATTAGAAGTCACTGAGGTGCTTTTATACAGTTCATGGAACTCAGAGGTGACGTATTTGGAGGGGTTGAACTTGATGGACTTTGTCTTTTTTCAACCCAATTTAACTATGTAACTATATGTATGTATTATTTATCCATATATTACATAACAGGGGGCACATTATTTATTATTACACAAGCTTCAGTGAGTCATGTGACAGATTACATCACTAAGCTCTGATTATAACTGATGATATTACTGAGCACCGTTTATAAGGATATCATTTACTGTATTATATGATTATTACTCATTTCAGCTCATTGAAAACAGAGTCCAACCTAGATGTTCTCAAGTCGATACCAAGCGAGAGACTGATGATAGAAACAGGTAAGGAGAGTGTTGCATGAGAATATTCACATGCCCACCATAGAGTTCTTGTTTCTCTTGCAAATAAGCAGACAGTCATTTGAAAGTAACCGCTGCCATACTGGTCATACTACATTGGTCCCTCCCACAAGCATTGAGTAAGTGTAAGAGAGAATTCACATTTGTAGGTGGCCCTGGCCCTTTAGCCACAGTCCTGACAAGCCTTCCAGTCTTGCTCTGAAGAAGAGGTTCCGGTTTACTAATGACCAAATAAAAGCAACTCACTAAACCAGTGGGTCCAAAAGAGCAGAAGGGGTGAGGGCAGCCTCAGTGAATGTGTTTTTCAAAAGCAACTACAGTTGCACTATAGAGCTGCTCATCTGCTGACTGGGGTTCTAGGTGTTTGCTACATCTGGGGTGCACCTGGGTGTTTGTTACAGATGGGGTGCACGTTGGTGTTTGTTACAGATGGGGTGCACCTGGGTGTTTGTTACAGATGGGGTGCACCTGGGTGTTTGTTACAGATGGGGTGCACCTGGGTGTTTGTTACAGATGGGGTGCACCTGGGTGTTTGTTACAGATGGGGTGCACATTGGTGTTTGTTACAGATGGGGTGCACATTGGTGTTTGTTACAGATGGGGTGCACATGGGTGTTTGTTACAGATGGGGTGCACCTGGGTGTTTGTTACAGATGGGGTGCACCTGGGTGTTTGTTACAGATGGGGTGCACCTGGGTGTTTGTTACAGATGGGGTGCACCTGGGTGTTTGTTACAGATGGGGTGCACGTGGGTGTTTGTTACAGATGGGGTGCACCTGGGTGTTTGTTACAGATGGGGTGCACCTGGGTGTTTGTTACAGATGGGGTGCACCTGGGTGTTTGTTACAGATGGGGTGCACCTGGGTGTTTGTTACAGATGGGGTGCACCTGGGTGTTTGTTACAGATGGGGTGCACCTGGGTGTTTGTTACAGATGGGGTGCACCTGGGTGTTTGTTACAGATGGGGTGCACCTGGGTGTTTGTTACAGATGGGGTGCACCTGGGTGTTTGTTACAGATGGGGTGCACCTGGGTGTTTGTTACAGATGGGGTGCACATGGGTGTTTGCACATAGAAGCAGTGATCAGCAGATTAATGAATAAGGTGTCATGTACTTGTTAACAGATGCCCCTTGGTGTGGGGTGAAGAATACACACGCTGGGTCAAAACTTGTAAAAACAACATTTCCCACAAAAAAGAAGTGGGAATCAGGTCATTGTCTGAAGGACAGAAATGAGCCGTGTCACATCATGTAAGTACCCTGTCATCGTCTTATCAGGCTCTGGATCATGGGAAAATTAAAAAGATCATGAATATATATAGTGAACTTACTGCATCAGCCCAGAAGTTCAGCAGCCCTATAACAGTAATGCTCCAACTTATCCCCAGCAGCTCCCCATCTTGGTTCTTGTTCGGCATCTTTTGTGCGTCAGTGGCACTGCACATGCTCAGTGGGCTCTGGGCTGCTGCTGAGAAGCTAAGCTTAGGGGTTGTTGGAAAGCAGAAACCCAGAAATATTGTCTGTCATAAAGCTGATGCTACAGGGATGCACGGGTTTCTCAGCTGCCATGTAATGAGAACCTGATTTTAATTACTAATCAGCCTTGTGTTGTGATGTATAGTTTATATATTATTATTTTGTCCCGATGCACAGAGAACTGACAGCAGCCCAGAGCATGGACTATAGGATAGCAGGTATAGTAGGGAGAGATGGTGCCTATAGTAACAGTGGGATAATAGTCTCTGGGAAGGGAGTGTGACTGTGGGATAGCAGGTATAGTAGGGAGAGATGGTGCCTATAGTAACAGTGGGATAATAGTCTCTGGGAAGGGACTGTGACTGTGGGATAGCAGGTATAGTAGGGAGAGATGGTGCCTATAGTAACAGTGGATAATAGTCTCTGGGAAGGGAGTGTGACTGTAGGATAGCAGGTATAGTAGGGAGAGATGGTGTCTATAGTAACAGTGGGATAATAGTCTCTGGGAAGGGAGTGTGACTGTGGGGTAGCAGGTATAGTAGGGAGAGATGGCGCCTATAGTAACAGTAGATAATAGTCTCTGGGAAGGGAGTGTGACTGTGGGATAGCAGGTATAGTAGGGAGAGATGGTGCCTATAGTAACAGTGGGATAATAGTCTCTGGGAAGGGACTGTGACTGTGGGATAGCAGGTATAGTAGGGAGAGATGGTACCTATAGTAACAGTAGATAATAGTCTCTGGGAAGGGAGTGTGACTGTGGGATAGCAGGTACAGTAGGGAGAGATGGTGCCTATAGTAACAGTGGATAATAGTCTCTGGGAAGGGAGTGTGACTGTGGGATAGCAGGTATAGTAGGGAGAGATGGTGCCTATAGTAACAGTGGATAATAGTCTCTGGGAAGGGAGTGTGACTGTGGGATAGCAGGTATAGTAGGGAGAGATGGTGCCTATAGTAACAGTGGATAATAGTCTCTGGGAAGGGAGTGTGACTGTGGGATAGCAGGTATAGTAGGGAGAGATGGTGCCTATAGTAACAGTGGATAATAGTCTCTGGGAAGGGAGTGTGACTATGGGATAGCAGGTATAGTAGGGAGAGATGGTGTCTATAGTAACAGTAGATAATAGTCTCTGGGAAGGGAGTGTGACTGTGGGATAGCAGGTATAGTAGGGAGAGATGGTGCCTATAGTAACAGTGGGATAATAGTCTCTGGGAAGGGAGTGTGACTGTGGGATAGCAGGTATAGTAGGGAGACATGGTGTCTATAGTAACAGTGGGATAATAGTCTCTGGGGTGGCTGTGGGATAGCAGGTATAGTCGTATCAATAATATAATGGGTGGAATGCAGAGGACCTCTTGTATTTGTCTATATATAGATATATATATATATAATTGAATCAGGGTTTGTAGGGAAGTTACAGGAGGTTCTGATCAGGATGGACAGGCATAATGATCGTTTTTAGGATAATTAGAGTCATATTTCAGTCTGGGTGAGATATGGGAAGGGATCAGTTGGTACCAAGAAGTACTGGATTTTCAGGAAGTTTCAGAGGAAGAAACCAGCCAAGATCAAGGGAGGAGATCAGGGAACATTAAATGTAGGATGTAGAGATGTCAACACATTTCTGGGAACTCTGTGTCCCATTGTGTAGCTTATTAATAATCTAATTCTGTGCAGCAGTGAGTATATAATGCAGCTCTATACACAGTGATTGTACAGACTCAGTGTATTATTTGGACAACCCCATTGGTAACATTTGTTCTCTCACAGACAAGTGCTGGAGATCATGGCGTCAGTGAGGGAAGAGGAGCCACTGGAGCTCTCCAAGACCCTCTACAACAACACACTGAAATTGTTTTTCCCAGCAGCATAGAGACACGGACTTGGAACAATAAAGTTTATCTTGTGACTAATATGTAACTTTATTCACCTGGGAGTGGGACAGGAGTTGCTTTTATACATCACCTTAGTGTAACAAACACAGATATATTGTGGTGCCATTTGACCTGCCTCCATTTATTTTTATGTGTGTTTTGCCTGAATCAACCCTGAAATTCTACTGATAACCCAAATATTGGTCTATACAGACCCTTTTCTATTATTTACCTTCCAGTCTGTCCCTCTACTTAACCCTACAATTACACTCCTGATCTTACAAATGGAGACCATCATGCACTGGGCCAGACGAGCCTCTAGCTATAGACAGTAGGGGGCTGATTTATCAAGGGTTGAATTGAAAATTCAAATTCTCCAATTCTTTTTATGGTCAAAACGTTCATTCCACTAGGAAGTTATACAAATTCGATTTGAGTATTTTAAAAAAATTGATTTTCGAGATTTATCATTCTCTGGCCCTTTAAAAGAATTATAATTTGACTATTTGCCACCTAAATCCTGCCGAATTGCCATTTAAGTCAATGGGAGACGTCCAGGGATCAAGCTGGAGATGGTTGCAGCCTTCTTGACATTCAAGGTTTTTTTGGAAAGAAAAATTTTTAATTGAGTTTGATCGAATCCGATTAAAATTTTCAGGTTCTTTAAATTCATTTTAAAATGTAAAAATTAGACTTTAAAAAATTCAATTAGTCCAATTTCGAATTTATGGGAGTTTAGAAAAAACTCAAAAAATTGACTGTTGATAAATGTGCCTCCTCATGTACACTCCATCTGATCTAATCATTTCAAAGCTCACGCCAACCAAATTCTACCAAAATGTACTTAGATTTCATTTATGACACCATAGGGTTTGTCTTGTATAAATGACAAGGTGATCGCCTATTGAATTCACAAATGATCCAACTGTAAGGTTCCAGAGAAAGAGAACAGCTCCTACTCATCAACACTAGATGGCGGTATAGTATTGAAGTCAATGGGATTGAGAGCAAAAAGAATTTACCCTCAGGTATAAATGCGAATAAAGCACACAATATGCTATGCTCATTTTATAAAGAGAAACCGGTATGGGACCTGTTATCCAGAATTCTTAGGACCTGGGGCTTTCCGGATAATCAATCTTTTGGATCAAATACAAGCAGCTGATTATTATAGAGTAGGGATGCACCAAATCCAGTACTTTGGATTCGGCCAAATCCTTATCGAAAGACTCGGCTGAATACTGAACCGTATCCGCATATGCAAATTAGGGGTGAGAAGGTGAAAACATTTTTACTTCCTTGTTTTGGGACAAAAAAATTCACGCGATTACCCTCCCCGCCCCTATTTTTTTTCTCCAAAAAAAACCTTGAATGTCAGGAAGGCTGCAAACATCTCCAAATGAATCCCTGGACCTCTCCCATTGACTTAAACACCCTAATTTGCATACGCAAATTAGGGTTCAGTTCAGCCGGGCAGAAGGATTCGGCCGAATGCTGCTGAAAAGGGCCAAATCCTGGATTCGGTGGATCTTTACAGAGAAAAAGGAAATATTAAATTATCTGAATTATTTGGATTTGCAAATTAGGGTTCACTTCAGCCGGGCAGAAGGATTCGGCCGAATCACGAATGCTGCTGAAAAGGGCCAAATCCTGGATTCGGTGGATCTTTACAGAGAAAAAGTAAATATTAAATTATCTGCATTATTTGTATAAAATGGAGTCTATGGGAGACAGCTTTTCTGTACTAAGGAGCTTTATGGATAATGGGTTTCTGGATAACAGATCCCATATCTGTGTAGTGCATGAGCCACATATGGAAATGAATCTGGCATTTTACTTTATTTATCTCCTTGCTTTTGGTATAAATGTGCTGTAACTCCATGGTACTGTCGGCTAAACAGAAATCCGTGTGTTCTTACAGTAGGAGAAAGTGAATTCAAGCTGGACTTCAGCCCTTAGGAACATCACATAATCATCAACTCTCCTTCCCAAGAGTCAATTACCAGAAGTGTATAGTCGGACTTAAAGGGAAAGTTGAGCTTTCTGCAGTATGTGCGTGCGTAGGAAAAAAATAGAAACCTCTCAAATCTTTCCTAACCAAAAAAAAAAAAAAAACATCAGAGCAGCCTCTTTCTTTCTCCTGACAACTTCCTTGACTACTTGGTGGTCAGACTTGTCAGAAAATGACCAGCAGGTGGCGCTGCTGTAACAAAATTCATTGATGTTAACAGTACATGTAAACTTTAATATCTTGAAATTAAAAATAAATAATGAATATACATGGCAAAAGTGCTTAGAATAGCCTCCTCATCAATTTTACATTCACTTATTTTTAAAGTTATCCTTTAAGCAACACTCTACCTCCCAGTGCAAGAACACACAATGAGCTCTGTAGAAGGATTAATACAGTTCTGCTCGACTATAGGGCTCTCATTCATTAATATAGATGTTGGAGTTTAGAGGAAAAAAATGTACTGTGTAAGAGAGGGAGAGTATATGACATATACCAAATCTATTATTCACAGTAACTTCAACGGTGGAGTAAAAATCCGAATCAGTCCACAAAAAGCTTAAAATGAAATATGGAAATGCTGAATTGGATATAAAGCTTACTGTACTAGCCTCGAGGTTTAACTATTAGTAAGATGTAGAGAGGGATATTCCGAGACAATTTGCAATTGGTTTTTATTTTTTATTATTCGTGGTTTTCGAGTTATTTAGCTTTTTATTCAACCGCTCCCGAGTTTGTAATTTAAACAATCTGAAGGGACAAATTCCCCTAGCAACCGTGCATTGATTTGAATAAGCGACTGGTATATGAATAAGAGAGGCCTGAATAGAAAGATGGGTAATAATAAAGTAGCAATAACAAGTTTGTAGCCTTACAGAGCATTTGTAGTTTAAATTGGGTCAGTGACCAATATTTGAAAGCTGGCCAATAACTCAAAAAATATTTTTTAAAAAATGAAGACCAATTGAAAAGTTGCTTAGTATGTGCCATTCTATAATATACAGGTATGGGTTCCATTATCCAGAAAGCCAGTCTCCCATAGACTGTTTAATAATGATTTTCTTTTTACTTGTACTTTATACCAAGATATAATTAATCCTTATTGGTAGCAAAATCAGCCTATTGGGTTTATTTAATGTCTAGTAGGCTTAAGGTATGAAGATCCAAATTACGGAGAAATCTGTTATCGGAAAAACCCCAGGTCCCACTGGAAAGCCTTTTAATGTAGTCTGAATTTCTTTATTGAAGCACTGTGCTTCAATAAAGAAATTCAGACTACATTGAAAGGCTTTCCAGTCCCTATTCTCATCTGTCAAATAAGTTGTAATATTGGTGTGTAGGTGCATCTCAGGTCACTTTGCCTGGTCATGTGCTTTTAGAAAGAGCCAGTCCTGCACTATGGAAATGCTTTCTGGCAGGCTGTCGTTTCTCCTACTCAATGTAACTGAATGTGTCTCAGTGGGACCTGGATTTTACTACCAAGTGCTGTTCTTAGATCTACCAAGCAGCTGTTATCTTGTGTTAGGGAGATGCTATCTGGTTACCTTCCCATTGTTCTGTTGTTTGGCTGCTGGGGGGGGGGGAGGTTATATCAATCCAACTTGCAGAAAAGAGTGACTGAAGTTTATCAGAGCACAAGTCACATGACTGGAGGCAGCTGGAAAACTGACAATATGTCTAGCTCCATGTCAGATTTCAAAATTAAATGTGAAAAAATCTGTTTGCTCTTTTGAAAAACGAATTTCAGTGCAGAATTCTGCTGGAGCAGCACTATTAACTGATGTGTTTTGAAGAAAAAAAAAAAACATTTTTTTCCCATGACAGTATCCCTTTAAGACAACCCTTAAACAGGCTGAGCAGTATTTGCAGGCTTAATGTATAAATGTACTATAAATACTTGGTGCATTCAGTGAGCTATTACCCCCGTCTCACTGCATATACTCCGATCATTGTATTCTGCCCAGCAACTGCTCTTCAACAAAGTAATGCAAATTCAAAGTTTTATTCCATGTACAAGAATGTACACATTTAATTAGGTCACAACAGAGACCAAAAGGAATATTTACAGTAGCACTTAACAAGAACTATCCATCCAGACCTGGCCTCAAGATTCTGATTTTGTGCTTTCGGATGTACAAAAAAAAAAAATTCTCTGATCTGGATTTCAAACACCTTAATGATTTAGACACACGAGGCAAAAAAAAAAAAAAAAAAAAAACACAACTCAATGAAATAATGCCTATTCCCCAAGAGAGTCTGTATCGTCGCTGACGTGTTCCTCCGAAGTGGAGTTGTGTGGTTCCGTCGTCCATTCCTCCTCGTCGCACTCCACACTGTCATCTTCACTGAGGTTTTGCTCATCGAGTTCCTGATCAGCCTCCCGATCAGCGTCGGGTGGAGCGGGTTCAGGTGGAGCAGGTTCCTCCTGGGGCGCAACAAAAACATTATTGTTTGATACAGAGGCATTCTCTTTTGAATCATCATCGATATAGACTTTCTGATGGCACATAGGACAAGTGTCTTGTATGTACAACCACTTGCGAAGACAAAGGGCATGGAAATAATGGTGGCAGGGAGTAATACGGGCGGAGGTGTGGAACTCTTGGTAGCAGATTGCACACACATCGTCAATCTCTCGCGACTCCGAACCCTTGACTTCTGGAAGAGAGTTGATCTTTTTCACGGCTTTCCTCCGGTTCATGAAGGTCTTCCACCCGTTCTTGGCTTGCAGGTAGATGTTGAAGTAAGCGTGCAGACACATCATGCATGCTCGGATCTTGCTGCCGGATTCAAACATCATCGTGTAGGCCCCGTTTCCGAACATAATAACTCCAAAGACGAATTCGACAATACTACCAGTTGAGCGCACGTAGTAGACATAATCGTCAAGCTTTTCCCACAGCACATTATAGTAGCCGTCGATCATAAACAGTGTGTAGACGGTCAGAGAAACAATGACTTTTAGACAGAGTTCAACGCAGAATGCCGTGACGGCAAACAGCCATGTGTTGAGTGCATAGTAACGCCACAGTACACAACTGAGCAGAACTGGAAGAACAAAGAGGCAGGCAGAAACCAGCAATACTGGGAGGTGCCTGCGGTACGATGACACGTGGGAGGCACTAAGTGACATTAACACGGGGTCAGTCATTCCGTGGATGAAATGCAAGACTGCCGTTAACAAAAGGCACATGTTTCGACAAAGGCGGACAAGTCGTTCCTCCGGTTTCAACCCACTCAATCCAGTCTGGAGAGCCAAGATGAAGAACAGAACTGGTGCCACAAAGCCAAGCCGCTTATCCTCCTCCTCCGTTGAACCAATGAAGGCCAGAATTCCCAGCCCCAAGTAATGTGCAATCGATGAGATCACTGCACTCATCCCCAATACTGTTAAGGTGGAGTCACAGCCATTGATGATAAGGTTGCACACGAGATCCCAAAAGTCATTCCAAGGTATAACGTAAGAAACCTCCCCCGAGTCGACGCTCGACAGTCTGACCACATAGAAGAAAAACACGGCCTGGGTTGCTAAGCGCGTCAGCCAGAAAACCCGCAGTACGTCTGGGAAGTGAATCTTTTTCCAAGCATCTTCCACCATGAGCTGCATTCCATACACTTGGTACATGTGTTTGAGGAGGAGCACGGTATATTTTGTCGAGTAGTAGAACCACTTGAATCGGAAAGCCAAGCAAGCAGCAGTGTAGAGTACAAGAACAAGGGCGGAGACGAAGACCAAAATTTGTTGCACACCAAGCGGGAGTTCTATTATCAAGCCGACGGTGGGGATTAGCAGATTGAGTATTATTAGTTGGGAGTAGGACTGGACCTGGAGTAACATGATGAAGCCAATGCCAAAAATAAGTTGTAATATAATAAGCGTCATCCATAGCGAAGGTCCATTGGAAGGAAGAAATTCAAGCCCAAAAGCCGCAGAGGAGGAGGCACGGTAAGAGTTCAAGTGCAAGGTGGTATAGTAATTGACCAACACTGAAGTTGCAGCCAGACCCAGGGCTGTGGTGATCATGTAGAACTTGAAAAGTGCTCTGCGAGACAACACCAGCACAACTATGGATGCCACAACACCTATAAAACACAACAGAAGAGGAGTCACTGGTGAGAATTATTAAAGAGTTCTCTAAACTAGGATCAGCTTAGCAACGACACAGGTGCACACCAAAAAGATGCTGAGGGGAATCAGACTGGGAAATATACATTAAAAGGTTCAATGCAGCAGGTATCAGACTAGCAGAGACCTTTAGCCTAACAACGGCATTTACCTGTAATGTCATGAGCAGAGGTCTCATCCAACATATGTGATATATACTCAGTGTAGCGCACTGTGGAATATGTAGCCAAGGCAACTTCTTGGTTGTCGGGGGGGGGGGGTTAACTGACCCTGGCAAACGGATAGCAGGTGATAAAGGAGCAAAGTAATAGAGCTAATCACATAAAAATGAGGACAAATTGAAAAGCTTATTCGGTTAACTTCCTAAATTTTATTTAAAGGTACACTTCCCCTTTACCCATCAAACATTACCATGAACCGGCAAATTAAATGGCTGCAGCTTGGGAAATATCAGATAACCCAGATGTTTCACTGATGTCCAGACACTCTGTTTCACATTGTGAAGGAAAAGTTATTTTTGGGCCCCCCTTAGTGGAGTGAACAGTTTCAAAGGGGCCCTTCTAGAAACTGTAACATCTGCCGAGTTGGTTCTGAGTGTTCTGTGTTTGTATTTGTGCCTCCTTGAGCGCAGTCACGGTTACTCCTTTATTTTCTCATACGAGATAAGTGGACTCAGAAACGTATACCTCATATCAGCCCTATCCTCCATTTTCACTACATTTACATAGCTTTCTCTTAAAGTTTCCTAGCAGAGGGTATAAACGTCTGGTCAATCCTTTGTCCTGTATTCTGTCTCTCTCGAGTGCAGGATCCACGTAGCTCGTGTAGGTTTATTTTATAAATAATAAGCTTGGATTAACCCTTTCACCTCAAGTGATCTCTGGTTTTTGGATTTTCCTCAACGGAATTAAGCACAAAGCTTGGAGAAATCTCATTCTTGTGTTTCAGCAATTTCCATTAAATAAAGAGCCAGAACATAAGCCTATCCCCTGTACAAAGAAGGCCGAGCAGCAAAGCTGAATTACAGAAAAGGTGGAAAGTAAAGGAGGCCATACACGGGCCGACAGCATATTGGCCCGTGTATGGGGGCCCCCGACGGGCTTCCCCGATCGAGATATGGCCGAAAGTCGGGCAGATCTCGATCGAATGGGATTAAAAATCCCGTCGGAACCCGGCCGCATCTGTTCGTTGATGCGGTCCCGCGATCCAACCACCCGTTTGCATTAGCTAGGATCCGATCGTTGGTCCCTAGGGCCCACCATCGGATCAGCCCGATATTGCCCACCTCAAGGTGGGCATATCGGAGGGAGTTCCAAACGAGCGGATCTCTCAAGTGTGCCAGTAACAGATCTCCTAGATCTCGCGAATTTACCTGTAGCCTAAAATAATTTTTTAAATACAGATCTGGGATCCCTTATCTGGAAAACTGTTATTCAGAAAGTTCCCAAATATGGGAGGGCCCTCTCTCGCTGAGTCAGTTTTAAGCAAATCTCAATTTCCTTTTTCTCTCATAATAAACTAGTTCCTTGGACTTGATGGTAACTAAACTGCACGGATTCATACTAGTGGCAAAACAGCCTATTGGGTTTAATGTTGTCACAAACGTCTCTTTTAAGCAGAATCCAGGATTCGGCCTTTTTCAGCAGGATTCAGATTCGGCCGAATCCTTCTAACTGGCCGAACCGAATCCAAATCACATGACTTTTTGTCACAAAACAAGGAAGTAAAAAAGGTTTCCCCTTCCCACCCCTAATTTGCCCTAAAGTTCCCAAATATGGAAGGGCCCTCTCTCGTAGATTCAGTTTTAAGCAATTTTCAAAAACAATTTCCTTTTTGCATGTGCAAATTAGGGTTTGTTATTCGGCCGAATCTTTCGTGAAGGATTCGGGGGTTCGGCCGAATCCAAAATAGTGGATTCAGTGCATCCCTACTTTTAAGAGACTCACCATGTATATATGAGGAGGCCCAGGAGTCTTCAGCTTGAGGGAGCGGACATCACCGTATTTTTTTGTAAGGCAGGCACTCCAGCCAGTTAAAGTAAAGTATTTATTGAAGTACAAGTATGGATAACATGCTTATGCGTTTCGTGATCTCACAACACTTAATCCTAGGCTTGATGATACCTACTATTATAAAGTGTTGTGAGAACACGAAACGCATAAGGCTGTAATCCATACACTAGAACTGCCTGGAGGATTTGCTCTTTGAGTGTCTACACTACAAATAATACTATTGGGTTTAATGTTCTAATTCTCAACAGACCTAACGTATAAAGTTCCAAATTATGGAAAGATGCCTTATTTGGAGAGGTCCAAAGCATTGTGGATAACAGTTTCTATACCTGCAATTTAGTTATCATTAAAGGAAAACTATACTCCTCAAACAATGTAGGTCTCTGTAAAAAGATATTACATAAAACAGCTCATGTGTAAAACCCTGCTTCATGTTAATAAACCATTTTCATGACAATATACTTTTTTAGTAGTATGTGCCATTGGGTAATCATAAATAGAAAACTGCCATTTTAAAAAATAAGGGCCGCCTCCTGGGATCCTACGATTCACGGTGCACACAAACAATCCATACTTGTTAGGTCACATGAGCCATGAGACAGAGTTGTGTCTTTTGCTTCCACACTTCTTCCTGTTACAGTTTAGGTGGTCATACATGGAGAAACGAGCGGATCTCCCTCTGATATGCCCACCTTGAGGTGGGCAATATCGGGCTGATCCGATCGTGGGCCCTAGGGCCCAACGATCGGATCCTAGCGAACGGGCGGTCGGATCACGGGGCCGCTTCAACGAACAGATGCGGCCGCGATCCGACGGAATTTTTAGTCCCATCCGATCGAGATCTGCCTGACTTTCAGCCAGATCTTGATCGGGGAAGCCCGTCGGGGGCCCCCATACACGGGCCAATAAGCTGCCGACTCGGTCTGTTGGCAGCTTTTATCGGCCCATGTATGGCCACCTTTAGAGCTGCAGTATTTCTGGTCAGGTGATCTCTGAGGCAGCACACAGACCATCACAAAATAGTGGTTCAAGGCAAGAGATGTAAAAGGACAATATTTCAGATTCTTTAATATGCCACTTCATTTGAGATAAACTATTGCTTAAGTATTTATTTTGGTGGTATAGTTTTCCTTTAACAAGGAAGAATTTTTACCTGTGGTTTTGTGGATACATTAAAGGAAAACTATACCCCCAAAATGAACACTTAAGCAACAGATAGTTTATATCAAATTGAATGACATCTTAAAGAATCTTACCAAACTGGAATATATATTTACATAAATATTGCCCTTTTACATCTCTTGTCTTGAGCCTCCATTTCGTGACTCTATCTGTGCTGCCTCAGAGATCACCTGACCAGAAATACTACAACACTAACTGTAACAGGAAGAAGTGAGGAAGCAAAAGGCAGAACTCTGTCTGTTAATTGGCTCATGTGACCTTACATGTGGTTTGTATGTGTGCACAGTGAATCTTACGATCTCAGGGGGCGGCCTTTATTTTTTTAAAATGGCAATTTTCTATTTATGATTACCCAATGGCACTTACTACTAAAAAAGTATATTATGATAATGGTTCATTTACATGAAGCAGGGTTTTACACATGAGCTGTTTTACTCAGTATCTTTTACTGGAGACCTACATTGTTTGGGGGGTATAGTTTTCCTTTAAGTAAACCCAATAGGCTGGTTTTGCTTCCAATAAGGATTAATTATATCTTAGTTGGGATCAATTACAAGCTATGGTTTTATTGGGAAATCATTTTTTAAAAATGTAAATTGTTTGGATAAAATGGAGTCTATGGGGGGCTTTCAGAGCAATTCAGAGCTTTCCCAAACCTGTACTAGTCTGCTTGGGCCCCTTATAACCAGTTGGACAGCACTCATATATGGTAAGATCCAACGCGAGAGAGCGTGCTAGTGCTTTTGGGTTTTTTTTTTTTTTTTAAAAAAAACCTACTGTTACCCCCAACCGGAGTGTGGACTCTTATCAGTCCGCACCTTTGCTTGGGGAAAATATTTTCACCCAACAGATGCCTTTTTATACAGACCAGAAAACAACATTTTCTGTTCAGTATTTTAACAGCTGAGCGACCAATCAAAAGCCACCAGACAAGCGGATCCCAATGTTGCAATTCTGCAACGAGTGTATAGCTTTAATGAGTAACTGATTAAAATGAGGTTGCCACGGATAACCGATATTCCAGAGGTTGCGGAGAATCCTGAATCACTGTACAGCATTACCCATTAACAGCTTCAAATTCTTCATACAATCTTCTGTTACGGGGGAAAAAAGTGCAACACACTCCAGTGATTTTCACCGTGGCCCATGAACATGTGACTGAAAAGAGTGCTAGCTTTATACACCGACACAATGAAATAAGAAAAGCCTAGCTCGGGAGTGGCAATAGCACTTTAGGAATGCACAGGCTTTGTGTTAAGTCACACTATTGTGTTGTGTGTAGGAATGTGCAGTAAATGGCACCAGGAAAAACACAAACTGGAGTAAACTAGATGTTGCTGAAATGCACAACAAGGCTTGTTTGTATCAGTCGGGTAACAGGTTATCTAGAGATACAATTCCAGGAAGGCTTGTAATACTCATACAAACTCATGAAGCAAATGTGACACTGCTTATTAAGCATAGACACGTGACAAAGGCCATCCAATGTGCAACCACCCGGATTCAACTGCACGTATCAACTACACACTGCACCCCTGTATATTCCCTAACCCTGTGTATAGGCCGCAGCTCAGCGCCAGGCAGATGTGAGAGTATATATGGCTGTTGTTGACCTTTAAATTAAATTCTAGTATGATGTAGAGAGTGATATTCCGAGACAATTTGCTTTGTTTTTAATTTTTTATTATTTACGGTTTTTGAGTTAATTTAGCTTTTTATTCAGCTGCTCTCCAGTTTGCACAATCTGGTTACTAGGGTCCAAATGATCTTAGCAACCATGTATCGATTTGAATAAGACTGGCACATGAAAAGGATAGGCCTGAATAGAAAGATGAGCAGTAAAAGTAGCAATAACAATACATTTGTAGCCTTACAGAGCATTTGTTTTTAGATGGGGTCTGCGACCCCCATTTGAAAGCTGGAAAGAGTCAGAAGAAAAAGGCAAATAATTCAAAAACCATAAAAAGAAAAAATGAAGTCCAATTGAAAAGTTGCTTAGAATTATAGAATTATCCATTCTATAATATACTAAAAGTTAACAACCCCTTTAAAGCTGGCCATCGACACATTGTATGAAATGAAGGTTCATACAATTTTCGGGCTGCATGTGGATTGTACAGACATTTTTCGTACCATGTCGATCCTTTTTATAGCCGATCGAAAAGGTTAAAAGATTTATATCGGCTACCGATAATATCTCTGATGGATGGGAAACTGTCGCTACTATCTGTCACACAACTTTCGTACCATTGCTGTCTGTCAATTAAAGGGGTTGTTCACCTTCAAACACTTTTTTCAGTTCAGTTGGATACCAGGAATAAAGACATTTTGCAATTATTTTCTTTAACCATTTTTTAGGGATGCACCAAATCCACTATTTTGGATTTGGCCGAACCCTTTGCGAAAGATTCAGCTCAATACCGAACCGAATCGGAATCCTAATATGCAATTTTGGGGTGGGAAGGGGAACTTTTTACTTCCTTGTTTTGTGACAAAAAGTCACACGCTTTCCCTCCCGCCCCTAATCTGCTAAACAGGTCAGATCCCAAATCAAATCCTGAATTCGGTGCATCTCTACCATTTTTCGAATATTGAAGTGCAAAAGTTTCATTTTTCACCTTCTAAAGCAGCTCTGAGAGGGGGGGTCGCCAACCCTGTAAACTTTTAAATTGATACATCGCTTATCTTTGTCTCTGCTGAGCAGAATCTTTGGGTTTCATTACAGGCAGCTGTTAGAATTGATACAATACTTACTAATACTCCAGAGATGCTGCTGAGAAATGGATCAACTAAATGTTGCAAAATTTTAACAGTTCAGAATCTGCACCTGAATTACTGAGCTGCCAGACTCCAACACTAGAGACACACATTTTAAACTTACATTTTTGGAAAACTGTAAAAAATAAAAGATGGAAAGTAGTTGAAAAAAGTCTTTGTTTATGGCGAGCAATCTGAAAATAACTGAACTGAAAAGGTGAACAACCCATCATGTGATCCTAACTCGCGTCTCCTTAAATTAAACCTCTAAAGCTGAAATGGTTCTTTTTCCTCCAACTAACACCAATAACATCCCGGAAGTATCCATCATAGTTAACAATTCCACTATCACCCCCTCTCCCCAGGCCCGGTGCCTTGGGGTTATCCTAGATTCTGCCCTGTCATTCACTCCTCATATCCAGTCACTTATTAAATCATGTCACTTCCACCTAAGAACAAATCCAAAATACGATCATTTATCACCCAAGATGCTGCCAAAATTCTTATTCACTCTCTCATCATATCGCGTCTAGACTACTGTAACTCTCTTTTAATTGGCCTCCCCCTCCAGAGACTGTCACCTCTTGCAGTCCATAATGAACACTGCTGCGAGGCTCATACACCTCAGCAACCGCTCCTCCTCTGCCTCGCCATTCTGTCAATCCCTGCACTGGCTTCCGTTACCTTTCAGAATCAAATTCAAATTAATGACACTGACTTTCAAAGCACTTCATAACTCTGCCCCACCCTACATCTCTGAACTCATCTCTATATACTTACCCAACTGCTTACTACACTCCTCAACAGACCTGCTACTCAACTCTTCTCTCATTACCTCCTCACATGCTCACATTCAAGACTTTGCAAGGGCTGCACCCCTCCTCTGGAACTCTCTCCCACGGTCTGTCCGACTTTCTCCCAACCTTTCTGCTCTCAAGAAATCTCTTAAAACGCACTTCTTTCGAGAAGCCTCCCCTCACTCTGCTTAACTACCAAACGCAACACCACATACAGTACCACATTTTTCACCCACTTAATTCGATCTTGCCCACTCCCACACCTTGTGTATTACTCCCTTCCCTTTAGACTGTATGCCTATGTATAGGGCCTTCCTCACCTTTTTGTACCGGTATTGATTGTGATGTATGTAACTCCATATGTTCTATGTATATAATTCATGTGATTTAGTCATTTACTTTACAGCGCTACTTAATATGTTGGCGCTATATAAATACATGTTAATAATAATAATTTGTTCTCTTTACTACTTTATATTAATTATAATTATTAGTTGCAGGTTGGAGGATTGACACAGATGAAAATTCTAGGTACAAGTGTTTGATTGCAGGTCCCACCAAACATGTCCACCTTGCAGGACTAACATATAAGCTTAAAAATATATTCTGTGGGGAAGCGCAAACAAGAAAACTCCTGGTGCAGAATATCCAAATATGGATGTGCTCAGTGAAATATGAAAAAAAAACACATCTGTGTCAGTATGGTGACCCCACTAATAAAGGTAATTTAAGAAGTATATAAGTGAAGATGAAACTAACTGTGTTTGGTCTATAAACCTCTTAAGTCTGGTGAGTGGGTATTGTCTCTAGAGAGGTGTCTTATTACCTTTATTATTGGGTAGGGATGGGCGAATTTGAGCTGTTTCATTACGCCAAAAATTTGCCGTCAGTGAATTGTCGCCGATGCCCATTAAAGTCTATGGGCGTCAAAAAAAATTTTGCCGCACATTTTTTTTTTTGCCGCACGTCGCCATACAAATCTATGGGCGTCATTTCCACAGCGAAACAAGGCGAAAAAAATTTGCCCATCCTATTAGTGGGGTCACCATATTGACACGATGGATGAGGACTTTTCTTCACTTTTTACTGAGCGCATATGTATTTGGAAAACCAGAGGTTTTCTAATGGACAGCTTCAGGCTAATGCCACAAACGTTTTCTGCCCTGGCAGAGAAACATTTAAACCTAGCTGTTACTGGCTGAACTTTAAAAGGAATTGTTCAGTATAAATATAAAAACTGGGTAAATGTTTCTAATATAGTTAGTCAAAAATAATGTATAAAGGCTGGAGTGACTGGATGTTTAACACAATAGCCAGAATACTACTTCCTGCTTTTCAGCTCTCTTGCTTTCCACTGATTGGTTACCAGGCAGTAACTTGAGGCCATATGGGACACAACTGTTGCTTTGGAATGTGAGCTGAATGCTGAGGATCAATTAAAACTCACTGAACAGTTATGTCCCATGTGGCCCCCCTTATAGTCACTGGCTAAGAGCTCATACGGACGAGCGTTTTTACCTGCGTTCCGGTTTCATGCGTTCAGCCGCAGGGGAGTGCAGGAGTAGATGCACTGAATTATTTTCAATGGGGCTGTACTCACACAGACGCATGTAAGCGCCAGACGCAGGTTGGGGTGCAGCATGTTACATGCATCTGTGTGAGTACAGCCCCATTGAAAAGAATTCAGTGCATCTACTCCGGAGCTCCCCTGCGGCTGAACGAATTAAACCGGAACGCAGGGGAGCACAGGTAAAAACACTCGTCTGTAAGAGCCCTTAGTCAGCGACTTGAAGGGGGCCCCATGGGACATAACTGTTCAGTGAGTTTGTAATTGATCCTCAGCATTCAGCTCAGATTCAAAAGCAACAGTTATGTGGTCAAGTCACTGATTGGTTACTGCCTGGTAACCAATCAGTGGAAAGCAAGAGAGCTGAAAAGCAAGTAGTGTTCTGGCTATTATGTTACACATCCAGTCACTCCAGCCTTTATACATTATTTTTGACTAACTGGCTAAATTGAAAACATTTTTTATTTTGCACAGCCTATTTACCCAGTTTTTATTTTTATACGGAACTGTTCCTTTAATAGCAACCTCCTGTCGTCACTTGTATAGATGGATTTCAGTCTGAAGTGTCACACTATCATTTATGGGCCAAAATCAGTCAGTACAGAGACAAGCAGCGCCTATTAAAGTTACTGGCATGTGCCACAGACTGGTCTGACTGTACCCAAAGTGCCTGTGTACCCAAAGCCTTATGCAATGCATGTGACAGGCAGATATCCTCTGAGGAGGAGTAGTACACACAGCTGCACTGGGAGTGCTTAATGGGCCAAAAACAGTACCAAAGGGCTAGAGGCAGCCCCCTCCCTCCCCCAACACTTGTTTGTGTATTGCCTGAAAAGTGATTGTGTAAGTGAAACGCGTCTCTAGCCTGACAAGTGCTGACATAAGAGCTTGTGAAACACTTCCCTGGCGAGTCAGTGGGGAACAGCTGCTTTAGGCTCTTTGGCACCTTGTTTTTGATACATCCATTTCTCTTAAATGTCAATTCACTGATCTACAGAATATCTTTTGTAACTGCCAACACCCCCCAACTGACCACCAGACTCTCCGGCAGGACAATCACATAAAAACAAAAAGCTGTAGCCGATGACATTCGGTTGTTAAGGATTTTTTTGCAATTCCGACCCAAAGTTTCAGGCCGGAAGCCGCTAAAGTGACAAATCACATGATCTTACTGCTTAATGCTTTCCAATAAGCGGGGCAAAGATTCTTAAATAGCAAATCACAGATCAAATTGCTGCAGCCTCAGTCTGACCCAACTGTCACATGTCCATGTCTTGTAATGAGAAGCTCTATGGCAGCCTGCCTTTAGGATTATCTCATGTCGGTCTGTATCACTACCCCAGGTTGTATTACCCCAAAAACCTCTCTCCCCTAGACAACCGGCTCAAATATTATAACTTTTACAAAGAAGGTCATATGTATTTTTAAAAAATTGCCTATAACATGTTTTGTAGGGGGTTTGATTACATTTAAAGAGAACACAGCAATTCCAAAAGGCCAACATATAACAATTGCAGATATATAGGAGCGGCAAACAACAGTCAGTTTGGGCCCCATGAAATGATCTGTCCCAGTGAATGATAAGAGGATAAATGGCTGGAGCACACAGTGTGTTATAAAGATTGAGCTATGAGGTCTGGCAGCCTCCCAGCCCTGACTACTCAGTATAGTCATTATACAGCGCTCACTCGACAACTGTGCTGCCCAGTAATAATAAGCGGCCCTGGCTAAAGTCCATAGGTCAGTTAGATGGAAGTTTGGAGGGAAAGTCTATTGTCTCTAGGAAGCCCACATTGAAGGTTAATTATTAAGGCATTGCCCTAATTACGCATGCAGCTATTGATCAATGGCAGATACCATAGAGTTCTCTGTAATTGAGTTACTAATTAAGAAAGCCCCTAGCAACACATGCTGGACCTCAAAGGGACTATATATCTATATCTATAGATATATCTATAGATAGATAGATAGCTAGATATAGAGAGAGAGGGGGGCTTGATCCATATAGAGAGGATTGATATAGAGAGGGGATTAGAGAGAGAGAATTGATATATAGAGAGAGAGAGAGAGAGAGAGAGAGAGAGGATTGATATAGAGAGAGGGGATTGAATAGAGAGAGAGAATTGACATATAGAGAGAGAGTGGATTGATATATATATATATATATCTCGAGAGAGGGGGGATTGATAGAGAGAGGGGGTGTTGATATATAGAGAGGGGATTGATAGAGAGAGAGGGGGGGGATTGATATAGAGAGAGGGGATTGATATATAGAGAGAGGGGTGGGGTTGATAGAGAGAGGGGAGATTTATATATAGAGAGGAGATTGATATATATATAGAGAGAGAGAGAGAGAGAGAGAGAGAGAGAGAGAGAGAGAGGGGGGGATTGATAGAGAGGGGGGAGGATTGAGAGAGAGAGAGAGAGAGAGGATTGATAGACAGAGGGGGATTGATATATAGAGGGGACTGATAGAGAGAAGGGATTGATTAGAGAGAGAGAGGGTGGTATTGATAGAGAGAAAGCAAGACGGGGAAGGAGAAGCAAAACATACATAATACTTATGTAAATCAGGATGTGCAAACAACAACTCTCCAGCTGTCATTCAACTACAACTCCCAGCAGCCACTTGCAGCCTTTGGGATGCTGAGGGAGATGTAACGGATAGCAGGAGGGCTGCCTAATGTATCATAAATACCCACAGGGGCCCAGGGTGAGTCTCCTGCCTGCATTACTAACAAGAGGCTAAAGGAACATGTAGAAACGTGAGGCATTATTGCACTAAGCAGCAGCCATGCGGATAACCGGCCAGGCTTGAGCCCAGGGCCCTCCCAGCAATCCTTACCCAGAAGTCTGAGCGCGAGCTGCAGCAGCAGTGACAGGAAGCCGGCAGAGGCATCGTGAGGCAAGTTCAGGATGGCGTCCGTGATAAAAAGAGAGGGAACCCGCAAGGCCACATCCAGCACGGCCCGCACCCGCTGCCCGACCACCACCGGGGGGGACTCCATGGGCTCCGCCGCCCCCGTGGGCTATTTCCCTCCGGAATCCAACTGCCCCCTCATCGCGGTCCGCTGCCGACACTCACACAACAGGAGGGCGGCTGCGTCACGTCACCACTGCTGCGTCCGGTGACGTCCAACTCATGGCGGAAGCGAACCCTTGCAGGGAACGCGCCTGCGCGAAAGGAATTCTGCTTCCGCTTCCCTGTAGTTCAACGCTGTTGTACTGGCACATGAGGAAGGAGCAGTGTGTGGGATGAATTGTGTGTAACAGCTGCTCGGGACACAGGCGATTATTTAATAAAACTATAATTAAATCATCTGCAAAGTTATTAATAATAATAAAAGACAGGGAGTCTGAAGAGATACTTTGTTAAACATTCTCTCTCACTATATATGGGGGAGGGGTGGCTTGTAGACCAATGGACGTGGGGATTTGTCACATCTGGTGTGTGGACTGTCCTGATTGGTACGAGTTGGGGGCGGGGCCAGGGCCAAAAATATTGGTAAATATACATGTAACCAATTGAGGTGATGTGATGCACAAGCTGTGAAATAAATACAAATAAACTTGGCTTTCTGGGATGGGCCCTTGCTGAGTTAGTGGAAGAAGGGTGTTTATTAAATCAGTTGGGCGCCAGTGGTACTTTAAAGGGATACTGTCATGGGAAAACGTGTTTTTTTTTTTTTCAAAACACATAGTGCTGATCCAGAATTCTGCACTGAAATACGTTTCTCAAAACAGCAAACAGATTTTTTTATATTTAATTTCGAAACCTGCCATGAGGCTAGACATATTGTCAGTTTCCCAGCTGCCCCCAGTCATGTGGCTTCTGCTCTGATAAACTTTAGTCATTCTTTATTGCTGTACTGCAAGCTGGAGTGATATCACCCACCTCCCTTTCCCCCCATCAGCCCATCAGCAGATAGGGTTACCACCTTTTCACCTGGTGCAATCCGGCCAGGGGGCGGGGCAATGATGCGGCATGGTCGTGAGGTCATGGGCAGGGCTATGACACCGGCCGCTGCGTCAATCCTAATTTGTAAAACTGGGCAGGCAGTTTTGACCCGGGCAGCCCTTCAAAAAACTGTGCTGTCTGGGTCAAAACCGGGCAGGTGGCAACCCTATCAGCAGAACAATGGGAAGGTAACCAGATAACAGCTCCCTAACACAAGATAACAGCTGCCTGGTAGATCTAAGAACAACACTCACTAGTAAAATCCAGGTCCCACTGAGACACATTCAGTTACATTGAGTAGGAGAAACAATACCCTGCCAGAAAGCAGTTCCGTAGTGCAGCAGTGGCTCTTTCTGAAAGCACATGACCAGACAAAATGACCTGAGATGCACCTACACACCAATATTACAACTAAAGAAAATACACTTGCTGGTTCAGGAATGACATTTTTTATTGTAGAGTGAATTATTTGCAGTGTAAACAGTGTCATTTAGAAATAAAAATCATGTCAGAATCCCTTTAAAGGTCTACAAACCCTTTACCCTCCTACACAATAAATATAAAAATGTTTTGATTATAAATATGACTAGACCATATTTCATGTTGATAACAAATTTCCTTTGCTGTTGCCAATACTGGGGTATCACAAAACATTTTGGGTGGGGGACCATGAATGTGATCTTTGACTAGAGGCATTCCTGATCTCCTTAATGTTCCATCAAGTACTGGATGCCTAATTCTGTCCTGCAGTTTTACATCACAGGTTCTAACCATTTTATCCCACACATTGCGTCCAAACTCAAAGAGGATATTAACAACATGTAAAAAATATACAGTACAAAGTATTTAGTGAAATGCAGGTGATAAAAGGCGAGCTATTGAGTCTGGAGGGAAGGGAATTCAACACAGGAAGGGGTCTTTCCTGCAAGGATGGTCAGATTATGGAATTTCTTCCTGAAAGAGGTGGAATTACATATATAATATGATTTATAGAAAATCAGTAGAAGTAATTAATCTTGGAAGCAATATTAGTTTGGGGTCATACCTAGCTAAATATTCCTAGCTACAATAGTAGCACACAATGAAAAAAAATCAACACACAGCCAAACACAGAGCTATAAGCCAACAATATGTTGATTTGTGACGACAATAGTAAATCCAAATGTTGTTCATTAACTAACCGTCACAATACATGCAGAGGGTTGGACTTTGAAAGCCATGAATGAACCAAGCCACTAGGTTATAGGTAATAACATTTTGCTGACTGAGTTGGTTAAAGGAACAGTAACACCATAAAATGAAAGTGTTTAAAGGAATGGCAATATAATGTACTGCTACTATAGTTCATATAAACAAGCTACTGTGTAGCCATAGGGGCAGCCATTCAAGGACAGGATACACAGTAGATAACAGATAAGTACTACTATAGTTCATATAATCAAGCTGCTGTGTAGCCATGGGGGCAGCCATTCAAGCACAGGATACACAGTAGATAACAGAGAAGTACTACTATAGTTTATATAAACAAGCTGCTGTGTAGCCATGGGGGCAGCCATTCAAGCACAGGATACACAGTAGATAACAGAGAAGTACTACTATAGTTTATATAAACAAGCTGCTGTGTAGCCATGGGGGCAGCCATTCAAGCACAGTATACACAGTATACACAGATACGTTCTGAAGAACCCCATTGTATGCTACAGAGTTTATCTGTTATCTGCTGTGTATACTGTGCCTTTTCTCCTTTTCAGCTTTTAATGGCTGCCCCCATGGCTAGACAGCAGCTTGTTTATATAAACTATAGTAGTACTTATCTGTTATCTACTGTGTATCCTGTTTCCCGCCCTGCCCCTATTTTGCATATGCAAATTAGGATTCAGATTCAGTTCGGCCTGGCAGAAGGATTCGGCCGAATCCGAATCCTGCTGAAAAAGGCCGAATCCTGGCTGAATCCCTAACCGAATCCTGGATTCGGTGCATCCCTAATCCCTAGTCAAAATGCTGACCTAGTGGCTGTTGTACAGTGTGCAGGCAGCAGGAGTCTCAGCAGAGTACATGCATGTCACTTATTCATGTTTACATTTTCCTTTAGTGTAAAATGTGGAGTATAGTGCTTTTAGCTTTAAAAATGACCCGCTGTATTAAGCAGAAAGGGTGCTAATTCATGGCAGTTAATGTATTAGCAGTAAAAGCAGGCTATCATATTCTGTCTCTGGGTAACCTCCATTTACTCCACTAGATGGCACTGGGAATTCATTTTAAAAACATCACTGTCTCTGGGGACAAGAGTCTTTGTTACTATAGTTTGATTTCATTTACATAATGAACTGGACAGTGTGTGTTGAAACCTTAGATTGTAAGCAACTGTCACATCTTTTACTATTGTCACCACCATCTTACCCAACTGTCACCATCGGAAGCTACTGGCACAACCTTTTAGGGCTAGTCCACACGGGGAGATAGCCACGCGTTTGCGGTCGCAGCGTCAAAGCGCCGCGACAGTCGCCGCGACCGGCGCAGGTGACAGTTTTGTATGGGCGCCTATGTAAAAACGCCTGTGCTAACCACACGAGGCGATGCGCTTTTCAACAGTCGCCTGAAAATGCCTCGCCAGGCTTTTTCAGGCGACTGTTGAAAAGCGCATCGCCTCGTGTGGTTAGCACAGGCGTTTTTACATAGGCGCCCATACAAAACTGTCGCCTGCGCCGGTCGCGGCGACTGTCGCGGCGCTTTGACGCCGCGACCGCAAACGCGTGGCTATCTCCCCGTGTGGAATAGCCCTTAGCCCTACTGTTACAATCTTACACTAATGTCACCACCATCTTTTCCTATTGTTACCATTTAGGTTTACTTTACCTGCTAACGTCCATTCATCCTATATATAAATTCTGCTCTCTGGAACCCTACGATTTTATACTTACACTACTGTCACCATCATAAAGCCTAATCGTCACCATTTTACACTACTCTCGCCACATTCTAGCCATCACAGAGTCATTTACCACCATCTTACCCTACTGTTGTACTGTTATACTACTGTCGCCACCATTAAACTTTTCAGTTCATGACAATCGTGGTTTTAGAGAAAGTGAGTTTAGTCGTGGTTTCAAAAACCACTAAAATTAGACCTTAATGTACAGTCCATAGGAACTGTCAAAGCTGTCTTTATTAGGGTTATTGTTATTAATAAAAATAATACAGGTATGGGACCTGTTATCCAGAATGCTCAGGGCCTGGGGTTTTCCAGAAAATCATTCTATAATGTGGGCTTCATACCTTAAGTCTACTTGAAAATCATGTAAACATTAAATAAACCCAATAGGCTGGTTTTGCTTCCAATAAGGATCAATTATTTCTTAGTTGGGGTCAAGTACAAGGTACTGATTTATTATTACAGAGAAAAAGGTAATACTTTTTAAAAATTTGGATTATTTGCTTAAAATGGAGTCTATGGGATATGGACTTTCCGTAATTCAGAGCTTTCTGTATAACGGGTTTCTGGATAACAGATCCCATTCTTATAATAATAATAATAAAAATAATAATAAAGACAGGTTTGACAATTCCCTGGCCTTGGACTATACACATAAACACTTTTTTACAAAAGAAAGTACGTTTAAGTGCTACTGAGCTGGGAGCGATGTATTACATTTGCACAACTTGGATAGCTACACCCAGTTATTATCAATAAGTACAGTTGCAGCATCTGGCTCTGAAGTGCCATGAATTCAATCTCCCATCACTGGAAGTAGAGACCAGTTGCTCAAAGGGTAGTACTGGAATGGATACGGATCCACTTTCTTAATAACCAGGGAATTGGGACAGTCTCATGTGATTCCCCTTTAATTAGCAACATGCTTAAAGTATGTATTCATTATAGCTCATTTACATGAAGGGGCCCATTTACTTAGCTTGAATGATGGAATAGCAGAAAAAATACTTTTGTATTACGAATGGTCCAATATGGCTACTTCGACCATCGAATAGGCTACTTCGACCTTTGACTACGACTTCGACTTCGAATCGAACGATTAGAAGTAAAAATCGTTCGACTATTTGACCATTCGATAGTCGAAGTACTGTCTCTTTAAAAAATACGTAAAACCCCCTAGTTCGCCACCTAAAACCTATCGAGGCCAATGTTAGCCTATAGGGAAGGTCCCATAGGCTTCCTAACAATTTTCTGATCGAAGGAAAATCCTTCGATCGATGGATTAAAATCCTTTGAATCATCCGATCGAACAATTATTCCTTTGATCGTTTGATCGTAGGAATATCACTAAATCCTTCGACTTCGATATTCGAAGTCGAAAGATTTACATTCGGCAGTCGAATATCGAGGGTTAATTAACCCTCGATATTCGACCCTATGTAAATCTTCCCTGTACTGTAAAAAATATAATATAATGTTGTTGCTGCTTTTAAACAATGTCTAATGTTTACAAAATAACTTTCAGCCAGCTACAAGAATCACAGTCAGAAAAATGTGTTTTGTTTACTTGGAGAAAAGCAAGAATACCCTTTAAACAGACACTATGGTGTTGAGAACATGTTTATATTTAAAAATGACATGTTATTTTTAGCTGATTCAGAGACATCAGATTCCCCAGAAGCAAATTTAGGAGATAAAAAAAAAAGTTAAAGTTGTTCACCTTTGAGTTATCTTTTAGGGGCACATTTACTTAGCTTGAGTTAAGGATTAGAATAAAAAATACTTCGAATTTCGAAGTATTTTTTTGGCTACTTCGACCATCGAATTGGGTACTTCAACCTTCGACTACGACTTTCACTTTGAATCGAACGATTCAAACTAAAAATCGTTCAACTATTCGACCATTCGATAGTCGTAGTACTGTCTTTTTAAAAAAAAACTTTGACCACCTACTTCGCCACCTAAAACCTACCGAGCACCAATGTTAGCCTATGGGGATGGTCCCCATAGGCTTTCTAAGTAATTTGGGATCGAAAGAAAATCGTTCGATCGATGGATTAAAATCCTTTGAATTTTTCCTTCGTTCGTTCAATTGAACGAATAGAGCTAAATCCTTCGACTTCGATATTCGAAGTCGAAGGATTTAACTTCGAGGGTCGAATATCGAGGGTTAATTAACTCTCGATATTCAACCAATAGTAAATGTGCCCCTTAGTATGATGTAGAGAATGATATTCCGAGACAATCCGAATTTGGTTTTCATTTTTTATTATTTATAGTTTTTGAGTTTTTTAGCTTTTTATTCAGCAGCTTTCCAGTTTGTAATTTCAGCAATCTGGTTGCAAATGACCCTAGCAACCATCCACTGATTTGAATAAGAGTCTGGAATATGAATAAGAGAGGGACTGAATAGAAAGACAAGTAATACAAAGTAATGTTATGTTTTGGTAGCCGAAGATGAGTAGAGTATAACAGTGCTTTATTAGCAGAGCCATGCAGGCATTACACAACAGTAAGCTGTCACTTTCAATTTTAAGCTACCAGGAAGTATGCACAGTATGTCTTGAGCACAGTGACATCTACAGGCCATTTGTATAAACACCACAAGTAGGAATAACAATACATTTGTAGCCGTACAGAGTATTTGTTTTTTAGATGGGGTCAGTGACCCCCAATTTGCTGTAACGAGTCAGAAGAAGAAGGCAAATAGTTAAAAACTTTAAAAAATAAATACTGAAGACCAACTGAAAAGTTGCTTAGAATCAGCCATTCTATAACATGCTAAAAGTTAACTTAAAGGTGAACCATCCCTTTGAGGGATATGTTCATTATATGCAGCAATTTAACTTTATTATATAGTACATCTCATTTATAGAACTCCACTCATAATGGAAAAAAAATATTTCTAAGCAACTTTCTGATATGCATATAAACAGACATATTCATTGGTTTTACTGGTAGAAAAAAAACTAACAATTCTGAAACAATATATGTACTCAGGGTAAATAACCTCTTACCTTACCCCAAAACCAGCTGTGAGTATATGCTAGAGCTCTTCAGTTCTTTACTTGGTTTTAGGAACCTGACCACTATGATGGAGCTTTGAAGTCAATGGAAACTCACCTTGAAGTCACCTAGGGCCCAGACAGACAGACAGAGTGAGACGAGACAGGCTTTTGAGGACGCCAAGGCATGAGCTATGTTGGAGAATATCAATATATATAGAGGACTTCAGGCAGGCAGCTGAAAAGCCCTTAAAATAAACAGAAAAGGCTTTTGATTCTATACGCAAAGTGAATCAAGTAAGGATAAAAACACAGCGGAAAATAAGACTGGTTGAGTGTACTTCACTCCCAGGTGTGACCTTCACGAAGGATTCTGCCGAATACCGAACCGAATCCGAACCCTAATTTGCATATGCAAATTAGGGGTGGGAAGGGGAAAACATTTTTTACTTCCTTGTCTTGTGACAAAAAGTCACGCGATTTCCCTCTCCGCCCCTAATTTGCATATGCAAATTAGGATTCAGATTCGGTTCGGATGGACAGAAGGATTCGGCCGAATCCGAATCCTGCTGAAAAAGGCCGAATCCCGAACCGAATCCTGGATTCGGTGCATCCCTAAATAATATATTGCACCTGCATTAATTCCTCTTCCGTCCATTATTTTTAACGTTCCTTATGTACCTATAATAACAGTGGGCAATACATAAAATACAAAAAGTGGCACCAACACCTACCTCCACATCTTCATTTTTTAGTCAGTGCAAAATAAATTGCATGTGAATGGTAAAGATCCATACAATTAGTGGCAAATCTATTAAGGTTCGGGTTGTTTTTCCTCGAAAATTCTAATCTTTTGGTCAAAACTCACATGTTCAGGTTAAAAAGGAAAAACTCGAATCAATCAAGTTTTTTTTAAAAAAAAAAACTTGACTATTCGAGATTTATTATACCCGGCCCAACCCTAGAAATAGCTCCACTCCAAAAAAACACCACCTAAAACCTGTTGAGGCTCTCTAGCAGTCAATGGCAAAGGTCCCTTGAGCCATTCGAAGAGGTTAACAGCCTGCTTAATGTTCAAGGAGAGTTTTGGTCGAAAACTCGCGTTGAGAACGCGATACGATCAATTTGAGTTATTTTCCAACAAAAACTCAATCAATTTGAATTTTCAGATTGCGGGACTCGAAATCGCAGAATCCGGTTTATGCCATTCGAGTTTTTTCCTAAATAAGATACCATTCAAGTTTCGAGTTCATTCGAGGTACACTCGACCTTTGATAAATAACCCCTATAATACCTAATAAAAGGCATTTGTTAAATATAAGTTTCTGTTGTATCCATAGAGATAAACGCTGCCATTGCACCTTATACGCAACAGACCACAATTCTCAGGCATGTTAGGTGTCCCCATACCGCTGTACAACACTTCAGTGTCTGGACACACATACTGCTATTTGTATTGCTGTACTTGCTCCCAATGGATGCAATAGTCTCAATAAATGCTGTAGTCAGTCATTTGTAACAAGCACAACTATTTTGTAGTACATTATTGTTATTTATCAAAGTCTGCGATTTTTTTTGCCCTCCTGTTGTTATTCTACCAACGGTACAGTTTTATTCAAACAGATTATTAGTGCCGAAAAAATTTTCCTGTTCCAAATGCAACTATTTCATCATGAATATTGCTAGCAAAACTTGTTTATTGCTGACAATGCGGAGCATATTTGCCATATGTGCTCAAAGTAAAACACAGTCTTCTCTTAGGTAACACAAAGCCTCCATTACGACAAGGGCAAGTGTGTAGGCACTGACATAGATGCAAATGTTGTGTTGTGTAAATGAGTATTGACGCCATAAAAGATGCTTATGCCTAAACACAAGCCTTCCACTTCCATATAGTTGCGCTGAGTGCCACTGAGTCCATTCAGTCTGCTCCAATGAATCACGTGGGAGTGCACTCATTGATGCTCTGGAGCTTTTGCCACCCTGAATGTGGTTCTAATCCAGGGTTCACACAGTGGGTTGCAGCAAACAGTGCAACAGATTTGTGCCAAACCAATAATACCCTGATGCCTTTTTAACAAACTGTGCCATAATTGACATTATTTCCATTTGTGACCACAACCTGCATCTGAAATTGCATCAGATTTTATATTTTTGGCACCATAGCAGAGACTAATGAAGAATTGGGGAGGCTTAGCCTCCTTCCTATAAGGAGACCAGCTGCTATTTATTCTTATATAATTATACATTCTTCAATAGAAGGCCTTATGTTGGCAACCAACAAAAAATTCACCCACCCCTTTTTGGCACAATTGCAGTGGGGACTAATCCACAAGCAGCTCCAATGATGTTGGAATTGTGGGGAAAAATCATTTTAAACTACCCTTTGCTGCATTCTTAAAGGGATCCTGTCATCGGAAAACATGTTTTTTTCAAAACACATCAGTTAATAGTGCTACTCCAGCAGAATTCTGCACTGAAATCCATTTCAGATTTTTTTATATTCAATTTTGAAATCTGACATGGGGCTAGACATTTTGTCAATTTCCCAGCTGCCCCTGGTCATGTGACTTGTGCCTGCACTTTAGGAGAGAAATGCTTTCTGGCAGGCTGCTGTTTTTCCTTCTCAATGTAACTGAATGTGTCTCAGTGGGACATGGGTTTTTACTATTGAGTGCTGTTCTTAGAGCTACCAGGCAGCTGTTATCTTGTGTTAGGGAGCTGTTATCTGGTTACCTTCCCATTGTTCTTTTGTTTGGCTGCTGGGGGGAAAAGGGAGGGGGTAATATCACTCCAACTTGCAGTACAGCAGTAAAGAGTGATTGAAGTTTATCAGAGCACAAGTCACATGACTTGGGGCAGCTAGGAAATTGACATTACGTCTAGCTCCATGTCAGATTTCAAAATTAAATATAAAAAAATCTGTTTGCTCTTTTGAGACTATTAATTGATTCATTTTGAACAAAAATTTTTTTCCCATGACAGTATCCCTTTAAATAATCAATGTCAGGCATGTGAAAATAATATAACAGTAAACAGTGTAATAAAAATGAATGCATTTTGTGTTTGAAATGTCATGGGAAAATGTGCAGATCTACTGTGAGAGAATCACACCTATGCTCATTGTGTCTTAACAACATAATTATTAGATTGGCAACTAAGCCCAGCTACCAACTACTCTATTAAAGATTAGTGCAGCACACGTAACACCATTTTTATTCAATCCTACCATTAAATGTGTTGTTTAATGTGCATTTTTTAAATTCAATTTTTCCTAATGTTTTACCTTACATTCCTAACCAAAGATTATTGATTTCCCCTCTTTCACTAGTTCTCACTGTTCAAGGGACGCATACCTAAGGCAAATGCAGCCCACTCGTTGCAAGAATAAGCAATTCCTTGATTTAAACTGTGCACTTAAAAATAAAGAAGTTCATAACTTTAAATTGAACATTTATTGCTATGAAACTATATTAATCTCCCCTTTTGAGCTTTTACAAATGGTCTATGAGATGATATTGGCTCATTCTTCTCGGAGCTTAAGTACAGGGCAGGGAAGATCAGTCCCTATGCATTTGGTCTATTTCTTTGCTCTCTTTTACAGGCTTTAGCACACTATGGGCATGGAGGAAGGGGCTCCTCTGGATTGTAGATCCTACACTCCTCCACTGGCATCCTGAACCAAGGGATGGCAATGTTGTGATGTTCTGGTCTATTACAGTGCCAGGCCCAGTGACATGGACAATGCTGGGACATCAACTATTCATACTCTGCTCTGGTCACAAGTGCCCTGAAGTTCATGCACCTCCACAAGCTGTCCAAGCATATAGAAAGATTTGAATACACTTCCTCCAGGGAAGAGCCCACGGGACTATGTTAAACTCTGCAATGTCCGGATACTCTTCCATGTCATGTGCCAAGTACAGAGCACAGAAGAGAAGAAGTTTAAGCGACTCTAATCACATGCTTTTAAATGTGCCCACTTAAAATATATCAGCACCATGACAAGAAGGTACTTGTCTGCCACTTTTCTACAGGAGTCCCTTCTGAGGAAATCCTTAATTACACCATCTTCAAGGAGGTGGAAATATGCATCTCCTCAGAATAAAGCAACTCTAGATGTAGATGGCAGACTGGCTTGGGGTCCTCAAGAGATAAGTCTGTCATAGGACTGGCACACTGTCTGCATGGAGGACAATGGTCACCTGGATTGTAGATCACATGCTCCTCTGCTGACCTCCTAAACCAGTTTATGGCAATGCAGTGATGTGCTGGACTGTTGCAGTGCCAGGCCCAGTGTGTTGGGCAATGCTGGGACATCAACTCTTCATATTCTGATCTGGTCATGAGTGCTCTGAAGTTCATGCACCACCACAAGCTGTCGCATACTTGTAGGAAGATTCTACAAAATTTTTTCCAACTCCTCCCATAAGCCCTTGGGAGTAACAGTGTTTAACTTTGCTGTATTTGGATCTTTTTTCATGTCATGCGCCAAGTAGAAAGCGTGGAAGAAGTTTAAGAGACCGTAGCCAGATGGCTTTAGATGTGCTCTCTTGAACTAGATCAGCACCATGGCAAGAAGGTATTTATCTGCCATTTTTCTGCAGGAATCCTTATCAAGGAAATTCTTCAAGAAGGCAGAAATAGGCATCGGCCTTTGATGGGAGCACAACCTCCCCTCTAGAAATGGTAAGGAGAGTAGTATTAAGGTGCTCCAGGTGGAAGTCTCCTTCCATCTCATCCATTCTTCTATGAAGAAGGATATTCAACTGAGACGCTCTTAGGAAATCAATATTAAAATCCACAATATAAAGCTCAGAATAGCAAGGATGCAAGCAAGGTCTTGATCACTCAAGAAACTGCTGCTCACTCTCTAAGATATTAGACCTAAACAACAACTGACTGAAGAGTTGTCCATGTGCTGCTCAGTATTGTGTCATGATTTTTAAGATGTAACCCTTTCAATTCAATGAGAAAAAATGGGTGGCAAATAAATTGTTGCAGTAAAAAAGTGCAATGGATGATTGTCATAACTTAAAAAACATTTTCAGTTGGGTGCTGCTTTTTTAACTGGAACCTTACATGGAAAGTTTATGTTGAAAATTACTACACACCGTTTCTTTCATGGTGATGCTAGGCAACGATTTTTTTACACATCTTGATAACATAGGCCTCTTAGATGTGTGCCTATATACATACTGTATATATACTAAAACTGCCTGGGAAGTACAGGTAAGATAGCAGCGAAGCACTAACATAGAAAGATCCCTGGGTTGCCACATTTTCCCCAAAGTGGAGTTCTAGGGGAAAAATATTAGTGATTAAAATAACTAAGGGGACTCCTAATATATTGGCACCCCAGTGAATTTTCCTTTTCTTATCCTTTAAATTACCCTAAAGTAGGAGCAAACCTGACAAAGCCTTGAATAAAGCAAATATGATTTTGATCTTGACTTTGATATAAATAAACATAACATATGTACAGCCCTATTACTTAAATTACCATAAACAAACAAAATTAAATGAAATGCGTTTGTGGTCGATGGCTGCAGCAAGTAACCATCAAACCTAACAGCAAACTAACTTTAATGGATCTGTATGCTATCCCTCTGGAAGTGTGGGTAAAGCCACCAAATCCATAGGGGCCCATTTACTTTGCTCGAGTGAAGGAATAGAATAAAAATACTTTGAATTTCGAATGGTCGAATATGGCTACTTTGACCATCGAATTGGCTACTTCGACCTTCGACTACTACTACGACTTTGAATCGAACGTTTCGAACTAAAAATCGTTTGACTATTCGACCATTCGATAGTCGAAGTACTGTCTCTTTAAAAAATTCTTCGACCCCCTAGTTCGCCACCTAAAACCTACCGAGGCCAATGTTAGCCTATGGGGAAGGTCCCCATAGGCTTCCTAACAATTTTGTGATCGAAAGAATATCCTTCGATCAATGGATTAAAATCCTTTGATCGAATAATTATTCCTTCAATCGTTCGATCGTAGGAATAGCGCTAAATCCTTCGAGTTCGACATTCGAAGTAGAAGGATTTCAATTCGGCAGTCGAATATCGAGGGTTAATTAACCCTCGATATTCGACCCTAGGTAAATCTGCAGCATTGTGTCGGTACTATGTGAATCTTCACCAGTCCCCAGTTTGCTTTGCCATTTAAACAGCATCTTCCAAAAGATATTACAATTATTTATACATATACGGGGCTCAAAGGCTTCACATTTTATTGTGTGGGAATTCTTCAAATAAAAGAAATGTCTAAACATTATACTGTTCATTTTGTGTAATTGAAATTAAAAGAAGCATTGTTTATACCCTTCTGTTCTTTGCACTCACTCTTGGTTAATGAACGCAACAGGAGTCAGTTCACTTCCAGGTCTCTTAACCAGCTGGCTTCTGCTACATTGTTTCCAGAGTCAGAACCTACAGCACAGATAAATCAGACAGATACTGCTTTGAATAATAACTACATACATTTCGTATGTGTAACTTAAAGAAATTAATGAACATATATTAGAAAGTTCAAAAGGTGGTGAACCCATTTATGTCATCTCATGTTCAGTGATAGTGCTACTAAGCTATTCAAATTATATATATATATATATATATATATATATATATATATATATATATATATATATATTTCCTATTTAAGCTTGCTGAAGATTCTTTCTTTGTGTAAGTGTTAAAAGGCTAATTTAGCTCCCTACAAATGTAGCATCATAGTCTAAAAGGGGTGGTTCACCTTTAAGGTAACTTTTAGTATGTTATAGAATGGCTAGTACTAAGCAACTTTTCAATTGGTTTTCATTATTTCTTTTTTTATATTTTTATAGTTATTTGCCTTTTTCTTCTGACTATTTGCAGCTTTCAAATGGGCGTTGCTGACCCCATCTAAAACACAAATGCTCTGTAAGGCTACAAATGTATTGTTATTGCTACTTGGTATTCCTCATCTTTCTATTCAGGCCTCTCCTATTCATATGCCAGTCTCTTATTCAAATCAATGCATGGTTGCTAGGGGAATTTGCACCCTAGCAACTAGTTTGCTTAAAATGCAAATTGAAGAGTTGCTGAATAAAAAGCTACGTATCTCAAAAAACTTAAATAATAAAAAATTAAAACCAATTTCAATTTGTCTCAGAATGTCACTCTCTACATCATACTAAACGTCATCTCAAATTTATCTCAAAGGTGAACAAACCCTTTAAGTAATCACTATGATCATCAACACTTTAATGTATGTTGTTAGAGTTCCACAGATTTTTCCCCGGCCAGTGTCCCTTTACAGGAAAAATGCACTGGACCAGAGGAAAAAAAGAAACAGACTTGCACTGCCATTTCACTTAAAGGACCCGTAACACTAAAAAATGTTGTATTAAAAAATCCATTCCCCCCACGAATAATAGGTCTACCCTGCATAAAGTTTATTAAAATCAATACTTTATTAAAAAAAATACTGTTTGAAAACACTACTTCCCAGCGCCGGATTTCAATGTCGGGCACCCCTAGGCCGCGCGGTCCTAGCGCCCACCTCACCACCCCTTCCCAGCGTGCCGGCGAAAAAACGCCGGCGCAGCTGCTGTAATTGCATGGGGACGCACACGTCCCCATAATGCGGCTGGGCGGCATGCCGCCCCTATTTTTTTGCCGCCCTAGGCCCGGGCCTATGCGGCCTTGCTGCAAATCCAGGCCTGCTACTTCCTGTGAACTGCAAAACGGCGATAAGGCGACTCACTCTGCAGCTCTGCATCTTCCCCCTAACCCGACTTCTGCCAAAACCGGAAGCTAAGTGCTACAACTGTGACAGCAGCCCATTCTACTACACAGCATACAAGCCGGATTTTGTGGGAAGTGGCAGCGATCCCCTTTTTTCTCCCAGCTTACCTCGAAGTGCAGGACTGTGGAACACTGAGCGCTGCCCCAGTGCTCTCTCCCATGCTAGCAGGCAGCTGATGACAAGCCTGAGGAAAATAAGAAGTCGGCACCTCGGCCCCGCACCGAAGCCCAGAGTCCACAGCAACTACAACCCCAGCTCCGACAAGAGCCCTCAAAGCCCCCAGCGAACCTAAAGTCGTGGAGGAACAGAAGACCCGGGATTGCTGGCAACAATCGGCTGCTCTTTACAGTTGAGCCACAAAAAACAGAGCCTCACGCATCAGAAGAAAAAAGCAGGACCAGAGCCGGCCAAACTTTATGCAGGGTAGACTTATTATTCGTGGGGGGGGAATGGATTTTTTAATACAACATTTTTTAGTGTTACTGGTCCTTTAACTTTCCCAGGCATCCCTATCACTCACTGACACCAGAACAGGTGAAATATATATAAATGAATATGGTAAAATGTTGGCCAATTTTTGAAACCCAGACCTGACCCAGACATATGACCCACACCCAGACAGGCACCCACAACCTGCATTTTTACCTGTTTGGACTCGCTTCTTGGGTGTAACATACATTAAACATATTCAGTTATAGTTGTTTGTAAACGTAACTATCATTAAAAGAGTAGCTGCCACTTTTTACTATTGGAATATTGTTGGGAGAAGAGCTGATTTCTGTTACATTGTTTCTGTAGCCAGGGAAGCAATAAAGTATCAGCATGTTCAGAATGTGAAAGGTTCAGGCACAGCAGCTCTGAAAGAGCTCCCATTAGAGTCCTACGCAGGTCCATTTTTTGGAACCCGTACCCGCAACCTGTAACCGGGACCCTCAACCCACATTCTTACCCGCTTGGACCCGCTACCCGACCCGCAAGTACCTTATCCACAACCCGGACCCGCTGACCAACAAGAATCAGGAAGTGCTGTCATTGCAAACCGGTGACATAATTGGAAGTAGGCATGATCAGAAAAAAGGAGTAAAAATCACTATTGAGAAGACCCCCAGCCTGACCCGCAAACCCACAGAACCGCCGACCCGCGTCTATACCTGCACTGGGAACTTCTACCCACAACCCGTAGGGTACCACAGGTTTTTGTGGGTAACTCGTGGGTACCTGACCCAATGCAGGACTCTAGCTCCCGTTGCAGTCTGAACTGCTAACAGTTCATAAAAAAAATTTAATAAATGCAAATTGCTGAGGGAAACATTTCAAGTACGTTTACATTAATTAATACCCTTTAAAAATTATTCTAATATTAATCCCCATGTGATGGTTGGTGGTAGTAGTATGGGTATGCTAAAGCACACCAGGCACTTAAGACTTGCTTTCTCATTAGACCCCCATTCCCAGGCACCCTAGCTAGCCATCCATGTCATTTATTTATATTGCTTCATTATATAATTTTCACTACTGAAAGTATAAAACAGCCCTGCAAGAGCTTTTAATATGGCCACTCAAATTCAACTTCCTACCCATGAATAAATATATACACTGATATAATCATTATACACAATGCACTCAGTTTGTTAGATAAAACCTTGTCCATATAAAGATTAGTAATTACTATAAAATCTGCCTGTCAACATTGGAGGTTGGTGAAACTCACCTCACCAAAGTCAGGCCGAGTAAACAAGCACCCTCTCTACTATGCCTCTATGGGAGAGCATAAAGACATCTCTTCACAGCACAGAAAAACAAAGAACTGCTCTTACAGCCAAGCAGGGGGCTCTGCCCTTAAGGCCAGGGTACTAGTGACCAAGTTTAGCTTGGGCAAAAAATACTGAGGTATTATATAGGGAGGGCATAAGCAGACTTAGAAGATTAAGATCATTTAATGTTTGCAAAGAAATGCTGATGATGTTTTATCACTCAGTGGTGGCTAGTGTTATGTTTTATAGTATTGTGTATTGGGGAAGTTGATTGAAGGCAGCTGATGTGAACAAACATAATAAATTGATCAGGAAGGCAGGGCCTATGGTAGAGACACTAGAGACCACTTTAGAGAGAACGATGTTGATTAAAATAAGGAGGATTTTAGAAATTGACTCCCATCCTTTATACAAAACTTTGGAGCCTTATCGTAGTACTTTTAATAATAGACTGATTTTTCCAAGATGTATGACTGATCGGTATAGGAAATCCTTTTTGCCGGCAGCTATTGCCAGGATCGGACTGGGCTGATGGGACACCGGGAAAAAACCTGATAGGCCCAGAACTCCTCCCTGCAAGAATCTTCTTCCTGCTGCTGACCTCCCTTGTCCAGGCTGGTCCCTACAAAAACATGGTGTGTCTGAGTGTTTATGCGCATCTCTGGGGGGAAGTTTAACGAGACTTGTGCCAGGGGGCCTTGTGGGGGCCCTGAAACAGCAGCCCCGGTGGGCCTCATGCCCCCCAGTCCGAACCTGGCTATTGCTTGGCTAGGGAACCTGGCTATAGTCTTTAATTCTTCTCTTTTAGGTAGTTAGACAGTAGGTCCTACTGGTATTTTTCTTTTTTCAGTTATTTATCATCTTTTTTATGTAAAATATGTGTGTTTAGTGTTAATGTATGTTATATGAGCTGCTCTGGTACAATCATTTCCTTCAGGATTAATAATCTATCTATCACTACAGTTTTCATCCCCTGAAAGAAGCCTTGGTACCTATATACCTAACAAATGTTTGCACAATGTAATACTTGTCTTACTTAAAGGAACATTAACAACAAAAAATGAAAGTGTTTTAAAGTAATGAAAATATCATGTGCTGACTTAGGGTTGCCACCTTTTCAAAAATTTCTTACCGGCCAATGGTGGGGGCAGCAACTAAAGGGGTGGGCCATGATGCAAAAGGGCACAGACTGTGACACAAAAAGGGACGGAGCTGCGGGTGGGGGGGTCATGCTGCAAAAGGGGCCATGTCGCGCGATGGCCAGAAGACGAAGAAAAGGTAAGTTTCCACCGGAGGGCCAAGGGCTTTTGTTAAGGGTATTACAAATTACCGGCAACTACATTGCCGGTAAATTTGTAATACCGGCCCCGGCCTTGGCAGCTGTTTTACTGGTTAGGCCAGTTGGCAAACCTATGTGCTGTTGCCCTGCACTGGTAAAAGTGGTGTGTTTGCTTTAGAAACACTACTATAGATCATATAACAAGCCAATCACCGCATCATAGCCCCGCCCACTGACATCATGACCCACCCTCCAACATCATAGTCCCACCCCCCATGTCATGGCCCCGCCCCTGCCTGGTTAAATAGTGGATAACAGATAACACCATTATGTTCTACAGAGCTTATCTGCTGTGTAACCTGAGCCTTTTCTTCTTTGAATGGCTGCCCCCATGGCTACACAGCAGCTTGTTTATATAAACTATAATAGTACTTATCTGTTATCTACTGTGTATCCTGTGTTTATATAAACTATAGTAGTTCTATCTATTATCTACTATGTATCCTGTGCTTGAATGGTTGCCCCCATGGCTACACAGCAGCTTCTTTATATAAACTATAGTAGTACTTATTTGTTATCTACTGTGTATCCTGTGCTTGAATGGCTGCCCCATGGCTACACAGCAGCTTCTTTATATAAACTATAGTAGTACTTATCTATTATCTACTGTGTATCCTGTGCTTGAATGGCTGCCCCCGTGGCTACACAGCAGCTTCTTTATATAAACTATAGTAGTACTTATCTATTATCTACTGTGTATCCTGTGCTTGAATGGCTGCCCCCGTGGCTACACAGCTGCTTCTTTATATAAACTATAGTAGTACTTATATGTTATCTACTGTGTATCCTGTGCTTGAATGGCTGCCCCCATGGCTACACAGCAGCTTGTATATATAAACTATAGTAGTACTTATCTGTTATCTACTGTGTATCATGTGCTTGAATGTCTGTCCCCATGGCTACACAGCAGCTTGTTTATATAAACTATAGTAGTTATCTGTTATCTACTGTGTATCCTGTGCTTGAATGGCTGCCCCCATGGCTACACAGCAGCTTGTTTATATAAACTATAGTAGTACTTATCTGTTATCTACTGTGTATCCTGTGCTTGAATGGCTGCCCCATGGATACACAGCAGCTTGTTTATATGAACTATAGTAGTACTTATCTGTTATCTACTGTGTATCCTGTGCTTGAATGGCTGCCCCCATGGCGACACAGCAGCTTGTTTATATGAACTATAGTAGTACTTATCTGTTATCTACTGTGTATCCTGTGCTTGAATGGCTGCCCCATGGCTACACAGCAGCTTGTTTCTATGAACTATATTAACATTTCTGAAGCAAACACCCCAGTTTTACAAGTGCAGGGCAGCACTTAGGCTTGCCACCTGGCTGGTATTTTACTGGCTTGGCCGGTAAAGTTGATCCCAATGTTATTAATAGTGAAAAAGATAAATATATAGGAAGGCCGTATTTTTTTCCAGAAAAGGTGGCAACCCTAGCAACACTGCATTATATTTATATTACTTTAAAACACTTTCATTTTTTTGATGTTACTGTTGCTTTAAAAGGGACTATGTGAAGCTGAGGCTGTGGGTAAGTACTGTAGCCCCTACCTACATCTCCCCCCTTGCTCACAGTCACACACAACATTCGTTCCTAAACCCCTCCTTAGTTTGCATACCCAGTACGCACGCGTTATCCCTGGAGCGCGCCGCACGCTCCCAGCCAATGAGCGCGCTCGGGAGTTGACGCATGCTCAGTACCCGGAAGAGCTGGGACAGCGTAAAGAGGGGCTGGCTCAGAAGGCTTATAGGTCCGTGAATATCGCCGCTGCTTCTCACCGCTGGATTATTAGGGGAGAGTTGTCAACGCTCGACCGGGACTCGCAGCGCAAAGACTGGGATTAAGAGGAGCCGGGCTGCAAACCGCTCCTTCCCCTCCGTACGGACTGGATTCCTAGTGTTACCCGGACTCTCTCTATATGCCCAGCCTGCTCTGTGTCGGGCTCCCATCCACACCCTGCCCGCACCTCTCACTACTCACTGTACTCTCACTGCTCACTCCTTGCACTTTCACTGCTCACTCCTTGCACTTTCACTGCTCACTAATTGTACTCTCACTGCTCACTAATTGTACTCTCACTGCTCACTAATTGTACTCTCACTGCACTTCCAATCACTCACATGTGCAGCACCCTGCACCCTCCCCACTGTAGCCAGTGACAGGGACCCCCAGCAGCACCTGCACCCAGCACCCTATACTGCACCTGAGCCACATACTGATTTACTCTACCCTGATTTTTATATATCACTATAATACCTGCAACTCTCACCTCCTCCTCATTATTATTATTTCTATATCCCCTTTATTTACCTTATTCTCTTATTCTGCAGCATCCACAGGGGGTGCCCAGACTTGAGAGGCTTCTGTATCTGATTTTATATTAGGAATCACTAAGAAATAATCATCCTCGTTCATGATAAAGCGATTACATTTTATAGTGCTACATCATTTAGAAAAATTGCACGTGCTTCCAAAAGACCCCCAAACCCCTTATAAAAAAAAAACAAAAAAAACAAGCGTAATGATAATAGGCGTAAGCTGTGTAGACCACAATAAGGATATGATTCAGCTGGAGTAATGGTAGTTGGACACTAAGTTTGATCTATGCACAGTTCTGTATAGGGTGTGACATCCCCAAATCACTCTACGTCCCCTTTCACTATACACGCCCCCCAAACCATTGAGCTGACAGCAGCTTTATCGCTGAAACCAGCTGAAAACACACAGTACAATGTCAATGTTCCCTTTTGTGAGTCGGACTGCTCTGCGTCCTGCTGTGTATCTGAAGACATGGAGCAGGCTAGGGGTAGGCAAGCAACAGTGCACCGGGGGCGCAGCCATGCTGAGCTGCAGGTTATTGGGCACTCACCCAAGAAAGGAGCCTATTGAATCCCTAAACACGGCTCAAGGGGCCAAGGACTTCATCTACAGCCTGCACTCCACTGAGAGGAGCTGCCTCCTGCGGGAGCTGCATAAATTTGAATCTATAGCAATTGCACAAGGTGAGTGGAATGTGCCCTTACGTTTCCTTTTTAGGAATACTAGGGGATAAATGTAGCTTTATGTATTTATTTGTCTTTGCATGCCAGGTTCCCATATGATCATTTTAAATTGGACAGTGCGGCCTTCAGTTGTTACTGAACGGGGGTGGATGTCATGTTGATCATAAAGCCATTTGGTATAGATTGCCCAAACTTGGCACATATACTATGCATGTGTGTGTGTGTGTGTGTGTTTGTGCTAAAATCATTGGTGTAACTGCCTGGTGCCCACTATGGAAAGTGACCAGGGCTGTCTTTATGTCTAGATGTTTGGCTCATTGATGTTGTTTATATAGTGGATAATGTACCCCCTACTGTAATTTATAAAGATATTATAAGTCACCGAGGAGTTATGTGACCATATATACAGGTCACATCCTCCGAGGTGACTTCTGATATCTTTATAAATAGTAGGGGGTACATTATGCATTATAATCTACATTTTGTGGGGGCGTCGGGGTCAAAATTCTAGTCCATTCCGGATGCGACAACGTCCGTTTCAGACGTGCGACGTCAAATTCGAACGCTGTGCGTCAGAACGTGCCGTTTATAAGGATATAATTTACAGTCTGGTCCCTTAGGGAAATGACCAGACTGTAGATTATAATGCTATAATACACAAAAGCCATGAATATCTTGTAAATTATATCCTTATAAACGGTGAGTAGTGATGTCATCCGTTATAACAGCAAGTAGTGATGTCATTTTTGTCACATGACTCTCTAAAACTTGTGTATTATAATAAATAAAGTACCCCTTGTTGGAAAAAATGAGGATATTAGAAGTTACCTCGGAGTTCCATGACCTGTATAAAAACACTCGGCCTTTGGACTGGTGTATTTATATAGTCATGGAACTCCTCTGTGACTTTTAATATCCTTATAGTTTACAATAGGGGGTACTTTATCCACTATACATGGCACCAAATCAGATTTGGGGTGTTTGGCCATCCAAATTAATTTAAAATTATACCTGCTGCCCCCCCATAGTGTTAACTGAGAGGCAAACCCAAAAATAGAATTTAGGCTAACAAAAATTCTAACTAACTTTTCAATATACATAAACTACACATTCCAATAGTTTTCAAGTCATTTGTAAATGTAATTGATATTGACAGCTGCATCTCTCTGGCTCTTTCCGCTCTCAGCCCTGATGGGTTTGACTATTGAAATGATGTAGCAGAAGCCAGCCGATTAACAGTCCTGTGACCAAGCATGTAAGGCTCATTTCTGCTACATTGTTTCAAGACACAGAACCAGCAGTGCAAAAAGACAATGAAATGGAATGCCAATTGCAATTACATTAACAAATCGTGTTTTTTTTTTTTTTTTTTTTGTTTTTTTTTCCAATATTTTTTATTGAAGTATTTTTGATTTTTATCTTATAACATTGCATTCTTCCATCACAATTGTAAATTCATATAATACCACCTATATCGATTATAAGTAGCAAGTGCTACAATAGATTTATCCAGGTTAGAGGATCTATTAAGATGCAATGATCCCACAGAACAGAATTGACATAACATTGTAACAAGGGATATGGGGGGAGAAAAGGGTTGCAGTAATGTATAAATTAAAAGTTAAAGAATAAAAATATAAAAGGAAGGGGAAGAACGAAAAACTGAATATAAAAACATTCTAGTAACTGCATTACAGTGTAATATGATCTAAGTAACATCCTGTTTTTAATGACGGTATACTGTGTTGGAAAGTAGCTTAGAATTTTATTTTCTTTCATCATGCAGAATATTATTTTTGGGTTTATAGCCCCTTTAAGTCCATCCAAGGCCTAGTGTTTTAAAGCAGACTTGTCTGGCCCTATGATAGTTGCAGCATCACTGTTGTTAGTGTCCCTTCCTCTTGGTAACACCAGGACTTCCTATTGGCTGGTCCTTCCTGACCGTAACAAAATAGGTAACCATTCAGCATTAAATCAGAAGAGGACCCTTGCCTAATATTTTTATTTTTCTAATGTGTTTCTGGCAGTGAATGAGATGCCGTCATGTGCCTGGGAATATAATAGAGCCAGGCTGCAATGTGAGCAGTGATTCATAGGTCTGGGAGCATATGCTTCTCCGCTGCGGAACCTCTCACCATGAATCAACAATGCCAGCTAATTCTTTCCTTGCTGGGTTTATTTTTAGACATTTTACAGTTTCTGAGAGTTTTATGCTGTAAAAAAGAAGCGTTCTTGTCCCAACAGCACTCGTATAACTATAAAGACTTCTTTATGCCTACCCTGCTGCACTTCGGCTCTGGTTGAACTATAACTACCAGGATCCTCTGGCAGGAGGCCGACATGTTAGGGAAAGCAGCCTTTCACTAATTACATGATGAAGATCTGGGTGGGGAGGGGGATATGGTGTTTTTACTCGTTTCTACTATATTACTGCAGGATAGGGGAATAGAATATCTGTTGCACTCTTTATTTCCTGCACATGCAGTTGAGCCTCAGGAAGAAGGCAGTACAGAGGATGATAAAGCTTCCATATTGCTTAGGTATACATGTGAAAACACAGTGCTTCAGTTTGTTCCTTTGTCCTATGTGTAGACTGCACCAAGGTTTCATTTAGGCAATGTTTTTTTCAACAGCAGACTTGAAATATAAGCATAGGGCCTTTAAAGGAAAAGGAAAGGTTAAAACTAAGTAAGCTTTATCAGAAAGGTCTATATAAATATACCAGTAGACCCTCAATGTAATGCTGCTCTGAGTCCTCTGAGTCAAAAGAAACACTGTATTTCTTTCCTTATATTCTGTACACATGGTCTTCTGTATCAGACTTCCTGTTTTCAGTTTAAACCTTCAGGGCTTGGGCTTGAGCATGCCCAGTTTGCTTCTCACCCCCTCCCTTCCCCTCTCCCCTCCCTGCTGTAATCTGAGTCCAGAGCTATGAGTGAGCAGGGAGAGACTCAGGCAGGAAGTGGTCAAACTAATATGGCAGCTGCTATCCTAAACAAACAGAGAGAGTTTCTATAGCTGTTTACTCCTTTATGGTAAAGCATTCTACAGAATAAATATAGTCTTACAGCTTGCACTATTGTGGCTAATCTATTGGCAAAAAACTGCCTCTGTAGCTTTCCTTCTTGTTTAAAGGAGAAGGAAACCCTTTTGGCGCAAAATCCCTCATCCGTGTAGGCCCTCCTCCCCCCTGGGCCTACCTTCCCCTCCCCCCGGGCAAATGCCCCTAACTTGTTAGTCACCCCTCCATGCAGGTCCTCTCTTGCCGTGTTCACGGGTGCCATCTTCGTCCGATCGCTCTTCTTCCTGTACTGATCATTGTTTGGCGGTGCATGCGCAGTAGGAGGCGTTTGCCGGTTGGATCTACTGCGCAGTTTCTGATTTCTTTCTTTGGAAACTTCATGACTTTCAGCGCATGCGCAGTAGATCCAACCGGCAAATGCCTCCTACTGCGCATGCGCCGCCAAACAATGATCAGTACAGGAAGAAGAGCGATCGGACGAAGATGGCACCCGTGAACACGGCAAGAGAGGACCTGCATGGAGGGGTGACTAACAAGTTAGGGGCATTTGCCTGTGGGAGGGGGGCCTACGGGGGGAGGGGGTGGAGTTTTGCGCCAAAAGGGTTTCCTTCCCCTTTAAACAGAAATGAACTGGTACCTTTGCATATGTTCAGCTTCTGTTCCATACATGACTATCAAGTACACACCTACACGCAATTAGTTTCAGAGACTGATTAGTCAGCATATTGTGTACCCAAGACCTGTTAGAGCAGAGGCAGGGAGAACTATCATGAAAATAAAATTGTATATAAGCTTCATCATACTGAAATAAGAAGTTTTCTAAATATTATCAGTGAAAAATTCTGAACTGTTTCTCAAATGTTCTGAATATGTTTTAATATCCACCCTCTCAGCATTTGTCTGTCTTCATGCAGGAGTTGACCGTTAAATCTGATATATCTTATTGGGGGGGGGGGCTCCTTTTGCTTTGAAGATGTATTAGAGCTCACTCTATTAAAATCACCAGAAATCCTGTCTCTCTATATGCAGGATATGTGCCAAAGTCAGTTATTTTGTTACATTTTGTTTGTGCTGGAATCCGTATTTACATCTGCTATGAAAAGGGAGCACCCCCCTCCTATAAGATATATTGGATCTAACTGTGAATGAAAATCTGACACCCAACTGCTGCATGAAGACAGAATGAAGAGAAATAGATGCTGAAAGGGGGACAGTGAAGATAAACTTGATTATCTCAGAAATGTTGCAAAATATTTAATTGATTGTATTTAGAAAGTTTCTTATTTCATTATGCTGAAGCTTGTATTAAATTTTCATTTTCACGATCGTTCCTTCTTCCTAGCTGAAAGAAACAAGTGTCACAGGAAAGTAAGGGTCACTGGGATGTGCCATCAGGCGGCATCTGTTACCGTGTTTCAGGAATCGGAACCAAAAGTGCAGAGATTATAAACAGCCTGACAGTGCCCCAGATCATACAAGCTTTGCAGCCTCCCCTAAAAACTGTTTTCATTTTCCCAATATATATAAGAGCATAGTTTACTGTAATGATCCCCAAAATCCATCATTTTTTAATTTGACCACATACTGTACTGAACCAGATCTGAACCCAAATAGCCTTATACATATTTGATACAGGTATGGAACCTGTTATCCAGAATACTCGGGACCTGGGGTTTTCTGTATAATGAATCCTTCTGCAATTTGGATCTTCATATCTTGAGTCTACTAGAAAATCATGTAAACATTAAATAAACTGGTTTTGCTTCCAATAAGGATTAATTATATCTTAGTTGGGATCCAGTACAAAGCTACAGTTTTATTACTGCAGAGAAAACGGAAATCCATTTTAAACATTTGGATAAAATGGAGTCTACGGAAGACAGCATTTCCGTAATTCTGAGCTTTCTTTTTTTTTATTAACATTTTTGATCAGTTATACAACCAATTTTCAAAGAATAAAAGGGGGGAGATAGGAGAGGAAGGAAGAGAAGAAGGAGAAGGGAAGGAGATCTGGCTACCACACAAAATTACAGTAAGTCATATAAGTAGATGCACTTAAAGATGCAAAATATATTATAAATATGTTGCAACAAAGCTTCATAACTATAATAATACCTCAGCATAGAGAAAGACTTGTAGGGGATAGTTGCAATTCTCCTTAGTTCAGCATTGGAATGCCTTTTGTTTGCAAAAGTAGAATACTCGTTCATATAATTGGATGCGCTCAACCTCCTTGGAAATTTCTTGGGTGGAGGGTAGAACAGTTTGTTTCCAATAGTGTGCTAAAAGGCTCCTGCTTGCTAGGAGTATTTGGATAATCCATTTTTTGGTTTTCCTGTCTACCTTGGGGATTTCCAAGCCTAATAAGAACATTGCAGGTTGAAGTGGGGTGAGTATGCCTGTAAACTGGTGGATGTAGTCCCGGATTTTGTGCCAGTAGGTTTGTGCTAGTGGGCAGTCCCACCAAATATGTAACATCGTCCCCAGCATAAGTTGGATAAATGTGGAAAGGCTTGCTGTATCCTATCCGGGGTCATATACCATCTATACATAATCTTGAATGTTAGTTCATGGTGGTTAAGTGCTTTCGAGAACTTAGAGGTTTGCTGAAAAAAGCTGATGCCAAAGGTCTACCGATATAGGTATTTGTAAATCTGTTTGCCATTTTTCAAGGGCGGCAGGGGGCTCATCCACATGTTTCTGTAGCAATAGGTTGTATATTATAGTGGTGTGGATAACTGGGTTCCGGATAACAGATCCCATACCTGTACAAATAAAAATAACTGCATGATCTGTGACCAAATGTGCAGTCACACACTTAGGGGTTTATATTCATATGCGTTAAAGACTTGGGATTCAGCTGAATTCTGCAAAAAATTATTCCTCAACTGAATTCTGGATCTGGTGCATCTCAAGTTTATTGTTTGCACTTAATGTTCTTCCCTACACATCTGCATGTGCTTCTAGTAGAGGTGATGTATGTTTAATGTCGCCATAGACAGCTGTAGAAAGAACAGTCCCAAACAATTGCTAAAACATTTTTGGTTTGCCCAATGCCATTTAAAAGGCCAGTGCCAACTTGATTTGTTGACTAATTTAGTAGGGCTCTGTAGATTTTATAGGCCATGATAATTGGACAGCACAAGCTTGTTATTCCAACTGGTTTTGCAGGATTTTGGAATCCCATAATTAGTGTTTAGTTAATTTGGATATATTAGTCTGCAACTAAGCAAAAGGGCTGATATAATGAATTTGAAACCACAGTGCCACCTGCTGTTTATTTCAGCTGACTAAACACAGACATGGTAGAAAATTAAGTTAGTGAGAAAAGAAAAGTCTTGTGAAGTTACTCTTCTTAGATCTGACCAGTACTGACTACTGTACAGATATGGGATCTGTTATCCGGAAAGACCATCTCCCATAGACTCCATTTTATTCAACTTATCCAAATTTTTAAAATTGATTTTCCTTTTTCTGTGTAATAATAAAACAGTAGCTTGTACTTGATCCCAACTAAGATATAATTAATCTTCATCGGAGGCATGAAGCCTATTAGGTTTATTTAATGTTTATGTGATTTTCTAGTAGACTTGCGGTATAAAGATCCAAATTACGGAAAGATCCTTTATCCGGAAAACCACAGGTCCCGAGCATTCTTGATAACAGGTCCCATATCGGTACTGTTATTCTCGTTAACCTCGCAGATCAATAGCAGACTTTGGCTGAAGCCAGTTAAACACACAAAATATAGAATTCTTTACACCCGCATGCAAGGCAGAAGGAATTTGTTCATTGTAGATTAGAGGTCCCTGCAGATATGAAATAAGAATCATGAGTCAGCAGAGCAGTTCATGACTGTGCTGTAACAGCTAGAATTTACTGTCCAAGCAGGATATTATTATGGAACATGGTACTTGTTTTCTCCTTAAATCCTAGGTACTTTGGAGAGACCTCTTATAAACTGAAGGAGTAATCATGGAACATTGGAGAAATAATGTTGGGCAAGATACTTTCATTATCTGGACTACTATATAAGTATGGCAGTGGGAATATAAAAGTCTGCAATAAGGTCTGGCTATATAAGCTCCAGAACGAACAAATAGCTACACTGTATACTCGCTAATACAAGGCTAATGGCACAGGGTGCCACACAATCAGCTCATTCAGATAGCTCCCACTATATAATATACACACACACGTGTGTGTATGTATGTGTAAATATATATATATATCAATACTAAACTAACTGTACTTCTTAAGTTCACAATAGCCTTGGATATTTGTCCTCTATACTTGTAAAGAGTAGTTATGTCCATTCGCAAGTTAATTTTCTTCATCTCCAACCTTCGTCTTTCCTCAAGTGTTATACAAGGGTGTATATCTGCATAAATGCCCCAAAATTATCCTTGCCTTGTGAGTGTTCTGGCACACCTGTTGTGGGGTAACTGTTTAAACATCTTAACAAGCTATTTACTTACAATAACTGATCATTGAGAGCCTTAAAGGGAAACTATACCCCTGAACAATGTAGGTCTCTCTAAAAAGATATTGCATATAACCGCTCACATGTAAAACGCTGCTTTTTGTAAATAACCCATTTTTATAATCTACTTTTTTAGCAGTTTTTGGTTTTCTTTTTATGATTGGATAATCATAAAAAGAAAACCATACATGTTAGGTCACATGAGCCCATGTCTGGACTGGGAGTTGAAATAGGCCCTGCCATTTCAAGTACATAGAGGCCCAAACAGCCCTCAACCAGCCCATTAAATAGTGACTTTCTATTAGGGATGCACCGAATCCAGGATTCGGTTCGGGATTCGGCCAGGATTCGGCCTTTTTCAGCAGGATTCGGATTCGGCCGAATCCTTCTGCCCAGCCGAATCCGAATCCTAATTTGCATATGCAAATTAGGGGCGGGACGGAAATTGCATGACTTTTTGTCAGAAAACAAGGAAGTAAAAAATGTTTTCCCCTTCCCACCCCTAATTTGCATATGCAAATTAGGGTTCGGATTCGGTTCGGTATTCGGCCGAATCTTTCACGAAGGATTCGGGGGTTCGGCCGAATCCAAAAAAGTGGATTCGGTGCATCCCTACTTTCTATGGCATCATACAGCAACCCCCTTTGGAATTTGCCAGAACCCACAGATTGCCAGTCCTGGCCTGCATGAGCCAATTAATAGACAGAGTTGTATCTTTTGCTTCCACACTTCAGGCCCGGACTGGCAATCTGTGGGTTCTGGCAAATGCCAGAGGGGCTGCTGTAAATTGCAATAGACAGGCACTATTTATTGGTCTGGTGAGGTGCTGTTTGGGCCTCTGTGTAGCTGAAATGCCAGGTCCTATTTTGAATCTCAGTCCAGACCTGCCACACTTCTTCCTGTTACAGTTAGAGCTGCAGTATTTCTGGTCAGGTGACCACACAGACCATCACAAAGTGGTGGTTCAAGGGAAGATATGTAAAAGTGCAATATTTCAGATTCTTTAATATGCCACTTAATAAATAAATAAATATATATATATAAATATATATATATATATATATATATATATATATATATATATTACAGTTTGATAAGATTCTTTAATATGCCACTTAATTTAGATTGTTGCTCAAGTATTTGTTTTGGGGGTAAAGTTTTCCTTTAAAGGCGCGGTTCACCTTTGAAGTAACTTCAGCAGCTTAAAGGAAAACTATACCCCCAAACAATGTAGGTCTCTATTAAAAGATACTGAGTAAAACAGCTCATGTTTAAAACCCTGCTTCATGTAAATGAACCATTATCATAATAATATACTTTTTTAGTAGTATGTGCCATTGGGTAATCATAAATAGAAAATTGCCATTTTAAAAAATAAGGGCCACCCCCTGGGATCGTAAGATTCACTGTGCACACATACAAACCACATGTAAGGTCACATGAGCCAATTAACAGACAGAGTTCTGCCTTTTGCTTCCTCACTTCTTCCTGTTACAGTTAGTGTTGTAGTATTTCTGGTCAGGTGATCTCTGAGGCAGCACAGATAGAGTCACGAAATGGTGGTTCAAGGCAAGAGATGTAAAAGGGCAATATTTATGTAAATATATATTCCAGTTTGGTAAGATTCTTTAATATGTCATTCAATTTGATATAAACTCTCTGTTGTTTAAGTATTCATTTTGGGGGTATAGTTTTCCTTTAATTGTAGATGACACATTCAACGTTCAATATTTGATGAAGGTTCATGGTCCCTCAAGGGGGTCTGTACATGCCCCATTAAGAACTGATCATTTACTACCTGGTCGGCCAGGAGAGCCAATTTTTCGCATATGTGGCCAGCTTTAGATTACCTTTTTATGTAATAGGAATTTTCTCCAGTTTTATTCCTAGGCCAGCGGGTATTCCTTGCACTGTTGGAGCGGAGCATACACTGACTTCTGTGGGGGGAAATTATTGCCAGTTCTTGTCCCTGGGAACACAGTGTGTGTGCTGAAATGAGCAGAAAGAATCTAATAGCTGCTGCTGATGAAATATTAAAGCAACATGTGGCTCTTCCATGCTGGTAGCTCATTTGCACTCTTCATTTTGGATGCGTTTTGAAAGGGTCAAATTATGGCCAAAAAAAAATCTAAATGCAGTGAGAATGGTTAAAGGATAAGTAAACTTTAAAAATAAGTGAATGTAAAATTGATGAGGGTGCTATTCTAACTTTTGCAATGTACATTCATTATTTTTAATTTCAATTTATTAAAGGTTACATGTACATTAACATCAATGAATTTTGTTCCAACAGCGCCACTTGCTGGTCATTTTCTGACCAGTCTGACTATCAAGTAGTCAAGGAAGTTGTTAGGAGAAAGAAAGAGACTGCTCTGATGTTCTTCTGCTTAGGAATACAATTAGAAACCTTTCTCAAATCTTTCCTAACCAGAAAAACATCAGAGCAGCCTGGTCATTGATGTTTACAGTACATGTAACCTTTAATATATTGGAATTTAAAATAAAGTATGAATATACACTGCCAAAGTGCTTAGAATACTACCCTCATCAATTTTACATTCACTTATTTTTAATTTGTACTTACCGTATATACTCGAGTATAAGCCGTCCAGAGTATAAGCCGAGGTACCTAATTTTACCTCCAAAAACTGTGAAAGCTTATTGACTCGAGTATAAGCCAAGGGTGAGAAATGAAGCAGCTTCTGGTAAGTTTCAATCAAAAAATTGAGGGTTTCTGCTCCCGTTGGAGGTGCCGGCGTCTCGTTTTTGGATGCCGGCGACCATTCTTGGACGCCAGCGAATATTCTTGGAGACTATTCTTGGACGCCGGTGACCGTTTTTGCGCTTGACCCTAGTATAAGCCGAGGTAGAGTCTTTCAGCATATTTTGGGGGCTGAAAAACTCGGCTTATACTCCAGTATATACGGTATACTTTAAGATACACCAGTGTCTCCTGCATAGTTTTATAGCAAGATGCCTTGTATTAGGGCTGCACTTAGAAGAAGGCAATGTAGAAAAGTAGGGACAGTGGTGAAAATAAATCCTTCTTCATTCCGGTTTTGCATTAACTTTGTTTCTAAGCATGTAATATGCTTATATATAATGTTGTGTTTATTAAAATAAGTGCAGGACAGGAGCTAACTTGGACAGGAGACTTAGAGGCCCAGTTATCAAAGGCCAAATTTCTAATTCATGTGAATTTTTTTTACTCTAATAAATTCTAATATACTCACAATTCGACTCAGAGGTTATTTAAGAAAAAAATTGTCTAATATTTGATCAAATAGTTCCGACCCCAAAATTCGAATCGTATTTGAAATGTATTCAAATCATACAAATCAAGTTTTTCTCCAAAAAAAAAAAAAACCTTGAATGTCAAGAAGGCTATTAACAACTCCAGATGGCTCAACAGACCCTCTGCCATTGACTTGAACATGAACTTGGCAGGTTTTCTTGACACCAAAAAAAATCAAAAAATTCAAATTTACTATTTGACCCTTAATAAATTTGAAATGGTTCCCCCTTTTGGCCAGATTTTCCTGGAGTATAGTGGAATGGCCTTGTCTGAAGAAGAGCTAGCTTCTGCTACATTATTTCAAGAGTCTGAACCAGCAGTGTGGGAAGGGACAGAAAGATACTGCTTCCAGCTTCAATTACACTTACTATTCGCTCTGGAAGGGGTTGTTTGGTTTTTTTTTTTATAGTCTGCACCTCTGCTGGGGGAAACAATTGCAGGTCACAGGTGCCCTTTAAAATATTAATAAACACAAAAAACTGGCACTCTGTGTCTGTGTTTATACTGAATATTTATTGACAAACTACTAGTTTTATTTAAAAATATTTATAGTGTCCTGCACAGGTATTAACAGGGATTTTCTGGGGAAAGTCCCATTTCCTTTGTACAGGTATGGAATCTGTTATCCAGAATGCTAGGGACCTGGGGTTTTCCGGATAATGGATCTTTCTGTAATTTGGATCTTCATACCTTCATTGTACTAGAAAATCATGTAAACATTAAATAAACCCAATAGGCTGGTGTTGCTTCCAATAAGGATTAATTATATCTTAGTTTGGATCAAGTACAAGCTACTGTTTTATTACAGAGAAAAAGGAATATAATTTTTAAAAATTTGGATTAGTTGGATAAAATGGAGTCTATGAGAGACAGCTTGTCCGTAATTCTTTCTAGATAACGGATCCCATACCTGTAGATATGATTTCCTTATAAATAAGGCGACTGCTGAACGCTGGCATATGGCCCTTTGGTAGAGCATTTGGCATGTTAGAGTTGAACTGGGATTTTCGCCCTGTGGGGATGCTGTATGTGTTCAGAATTATTCTTGTCGGTCAAGACCGGGAAGAAAGGCAGGTTGGTCCCTTGGGAAAGGGGAGGGAGGGAGGGAAGCTTTAATTGTCTATAACAGAAGGCACAGCAATTCTTTGTTCAGGAGTCGCAATCAAGTGCAGAGAGATTGTCATCTGTGAATTCATCAGGCAGCCTGGTATCAGTCATCTTGGCTTCTGATTGGACAATGAAAAGCGAACAGCATGGAAACCATGACAGTTCTAGCCGTTATTAAACAGAGGGTGACAAATCTGTGTATAGCATGACTGTTCCCTTCGGACAAGTGATTGCATTCTATCACCTTTTCACAAGCACCGACATTATGGTTATAGTCACCTCGGGCAAACCGCTAATGAAAACCTGATTTGACAAACGGGATCAATAATTACCCGGATCGTTTAAGTTGTCTCCACGGACACAACTGTCAGTTTATGCTGAGACAGAAAATAGGTTAAAAATAAGAATGAGTGGCGGATTTTAAAAGCAAGAGAGGTTCTGTATGGAAAGTGCAGTGCACTGCGTGTGAGACGTGTAGCTCAAATGATGTGGTGCCTGGTAAAGATACAGTAGAACCCCCACTTTACGTTTTTCAGGGGACCAGGAAAAATTATGTAAAATCGGAAAAAAATGTAATATCAGGGAAATGTGTTAAAGTAACTTTTTCTTCAAATACTGAAATGATATAAGCACAGGTGTTTGGTTTACTTTGAAATACAATATTTAGTGTGTTAATAACAAGGGTTAAACATTGCAGGGTTAATGATACACTATGGGGGGCATAGACTCTCTGTCAGTCACATACACAACCTAAAGCAATAAGTGATTGGTGCAGGACTGTATAAGGGGCAGACTCATTGCAATTGACCATTTACAGGCAGAACCATGGCAGAATATATACATCTGGTTAGTTTTTAAACCTCTTTATTTGACAAATAATATTCATAGAGGGAGAAAAAGTGGGAACATCAGGACAACATTTTGATGTAAAATCCGGAAAAAAATTACTTAAAATCAGGGAATGCACCCATTGAAATGCATTATAAATTGGTGGGACCATAAATAAAAAATGTAAAATGTGGGAAAACGTAAAAATCAGGGTAATTAAAATCAAGGTTTCACTGTATATGTAATATGGAGTTGCCATATTGCTTGCCTCCGCTGGGACATTCTCCAGGCAGAATGGCTTATATCGACGGACTTGTCCACAGATGCCCATACAGACTGACTGATTTGTAAAGCAATTTTTTCACAGACAGACTGATTCATACGCAGATGCCCATACAGACAGACCAATTTGTACATTGATGCCCTTACGACAGACTGACGCATACCAGTGATGTGCGGGTCAGGCGGGTACTGGCCGACCTTGCACTCTTCTTCGCGGGTGTATGTTGAGCTCTTCCCTTGCTCTCCCTGCCCGCCACTGTCAAATGCTGGCTTCTGACTTTTGGGTTCTTCTTTTATATACTGTGAATAAGAAAAACAAGAAATAGACTGCTCCAGCTCACCGATCTTCCCTTCAATCAACAGTGTCCCCACTGTAAGTACATCAAAAACTCCACAGGCTGATGGCACTTCTGGATAAGTTTATTGGAAAAAACTGCTGTAAACCGCCTAACGCGTTTCGGGATTGTATCCCGAGCCTATGATTAAGGGATACAATCCCGAAACGTGTTAGGCTGCGCCTGCTTGCCCCTTTTGTGACATAATCGGGCGGGCCGGCGCGGATCTATAAAAGGAACCCGAAAGTCGGATGCGGGCATGCACGGGCTACCCTAACCCGCTGCTTCTCCACCCATACCTGACCCTAACCTGCTGCTTCTCCACCGATACCTGACCCTAACCTGCTGCTTCTCCACCCATACCTGACCCTAATCTGCTGCTTCTCCACCCTTACCTGACCCTAACCCGCTGCTTCTCCACCCATACCTGACCTTACCCGGGCAGGCACAAGAAGGCCGCGAACAGGGAGAGTGGAAGGAAGAGCTCTACGCGAAGCCGCCCGCGACCCAACAATGCAGTGTGGAAGTCGACCTGACCCACGGGTGTAGGGCTGGCCCGCAAATCACTATCGTACATCTGTGGCCATATAGAAAGACTGAATGGTACAGCAATGCCCATATAGACAGACTGACTCGTACACTTGTCCTCATACCCACAATTATTGTTCTGTGCCAAGCGACATCTGGCATCGTGTTCTGAATCCTCTTACCCTCGCATCAGGCTGCAGCTGGTGTCTTGGACCAAGGCACATCCATGGGGAGGTCTGTAACGACACCAGGTTCCTATTCCAAATGGGCTCTGGCTAATCTGAAACCTATTTGTGAAAAAAAATTCTGCTCTGTAAATTAGAGCTTTAGAATGTCTTGGGCCAGTAAAACATTAAAGTGGTTGTTTACCTTCCAACACTTTTTCAGTTCCTTTGTTTCCAGATTGTTCACCAGAAATATAATTTTTTCATTTACTTTCTATTTACTATTTGTGACTGTTTTTCTAATATTGAATTTCCAATCATTTGGGGGCTATATACTTTCCCGTATACACTGAGGTCCTCATCACCCACTGCCCCTAAGGGCAAGGGAGAAATGGTACCTGAAGCACATGTAGCAATGACAGGCATGTTTACCTAATGGTAATGCTCAAAACACCCCTTGTGACATAAGTCTAATAGTAACTAACATTTTCATTGTCATTGTGCTACAGAAAATGGTAAACCATGATTATTTCTTTTATTTTAAACCTTGCCAATTATTTTCCCATTGGGATATTTTAATTTAAATTGCTATACTCCCTTCCTGTATTTCTGATCTACACCCAGCTTAGTCTACAGACTTTTATTTATTTATTTTTTTTGCGCCCAGGTGGCAAGTAATAGAGATCTGTAGCATATATATTATGGGGGTCATTTACTAAAACTTGAGTTTTTATTAAAACAAAGTGGATCTAACGCTACTCCACGAATTTAACTCATTTGTCAATATTTCTTCTTGGTCATGGCGGAAAAATGTTGAGACAAATTAGTGTGTCCGTTTGAATTGTGCTCTGAAAACTCGACTTTCTCGAATTGTAGCAACGAAAACTCATGTTTATTTGATTATTGGTGAAAACCAGTGTAGATCACAATGTCAAAAAACATATTCAGGGGCATCTAACATTGACTTCTGTATGACCTTGACTGGTTTGAGATGGAATATTTTTGGGTTCGTATTTTCATCAGGTTTGGGGTGTAATAAAGCTGAAAAAATTCAAGTTTTGGCCTCCTTTCATGCCATCTGCACCTCTAGATAATCATTGTCTGTCATGTGTTTAACATAATCCATTCTGCATTATCAGTTCATGTGTGACATTATGGTTTGCTCCGTTCCTGGAATTGAATGTGTTATTTGTGTTTTTTTTAAATACATGAATGAAAGGATCGTTTTAGAGACAAATATTATCCTGCGATAAAAGACCAGCGCTCAATAGGGATCAGTAGTTATTTAAATGTGAAATAATAAAATGGTTTGTGACATAAAGAACTGAGGTTTAAGGCAATATGTTTTTTTTTGTCCCCTAATGTGCTTGGTTTCATGTGAATTTTAGGAATCTGTAGCTTCGGCAGATACAGTGCACAGCGGTTTACGCCTGCACAATGGAATGTTGGCATAGGAGAAATATGTTATACTGGAACCTTCCACTTGTTCTGAGCAGAGAAGGGGACTGGCAGATACTGTATCATATGGAAATGGCTGAAAAAGGAACACTCAAGCTATCGTTTTTTTCTTCCTCTCAAAGCCCTTGTGTTTTTATGGTCACGGCTCTTTGGTGGCTACAGATAGCCTGATACAGTTCCCTATATGCAGTTCATAAACTACAAATGCCTGCAGTAATACCCCCAAAATGAACACTTAAGCAACAGATAGTTCATATCATATTAAGTCGCATATTAAAGAATCTTACCAAACTGGAATATATATTTAAGTAAATATTGCCCTTTTACATCTCTTGCCTTGAGCCACCATTTCGTGATGGTCTGTGTGCTGCCTCAGAGATCACCTGACCAGAAATACTGCAGCTCTAACTGTAACAGGAAGAAGTGTGGAAGCAAAAGACACAACTCTGTCTGTTAATTGGCTCATGTGACCTAACATGTATGGTTTGTTGGTATGTTTGTGAGTACAGTGAATCCTACGATCCCAGGGGGCGGCCCTTATTTTTTAAAATGGCAATTTTCTATTTATGATTACCCAATGGCACATACTACTAGAAAAGTATATTATTATGAAAATGGTTTATTTACACGAAGCAGGGTTTTACATATCAGCTGTTTTATGCAATATCTTTTTATAGAGACCTACATTGTTTGGGGGGTATAGTTTTCCTTTAAAGTTTTCCACCCAAAGAACCTGCCCATAATTTGGAAGAAGCACCCAACATAATAACTTATATAAGATACTACGTAAGTGTTTATATAGTGAATAAAGTGTCCCCTCTTGTAATATTATAAGTTACTCAGGAGTTTCATGACCATACAGGTCATGGAACTCCGAGGTAACTTCAAATATCCTCATATTTTACAACTGGGGGTACTTTATTTATTATAATACACAAGTTTCAGTGAGTCATGTGACAGAAATGACATCAGAACTCACCGTTTACAAGAGATGACATCAGAACTCACCGTAATATAATTTAAAGCATAGTCATGGCTTTTGTGTATTCTAAGGATATAATTTACAAGATATTCATAGCTTTTGTGTATTATAAGATTATAAATTACTGGAAGTCATACAGGTAGGAGACCTGTTAGCCAGAATGCTTTGGACCAGAGGTTTTCCCAATAAGGGGTCTTTCCATACTAAAAAAATCATTTGATCATGAATTAAATTAAACCCAAATAGGCTTGTTTTTCCTCCACTAAGGATTCATTTTATCTTAGTTGGGATTAAGTACATGGTTCTGTTTTATTATTGCAGAGAAAAAGGAAATCGTTTTTAGAAATATGAATTATTTGATTGAAATGGAGGCGATGGGTGACGACCTTCCTGTAATTCAGGGCTTTCTAGATTGCGGGTTTCCGGATAATTGTTCCCATACCTTTTGTGCTCTGCAGGTATCCGTTTAAAGCATGTTTTTTTTTTTTTATTGCACCGTATGTACAATCCAGACGGATGGGCCGTAGAAAGAATAGTTCCAGTCGTCTTTATTTAGAATCGTTTGACCTCTCAACACCATAAACATCAAGTTTCCCTGTGATGAAAGTACGAGGCTTGATATGTGTATACAAGATCTGAGCTGGAACAGAGTTATTTATATCTTGCATTATAGTAATCCTTCCTTTGCCAGAGGCCTTGCGTTGTACTAACATCAGCTTCCCAGTTAACTGCAGTACACACCATGCTCCGGGGAAAGACTTCACATCTACATTGCTTTTGCAGTGTAAATAAAAATGTGTAATAAATAACATGTCATTATTTACATAAGAGGCCACAAAGTCATACATTTGAGAAGTTTATAAGTCCAGAATGCACTTGGCATAGGGAGACCTCACTGGAACCTTCTCCAGGCTCTGCAGCTTGCTGCCCCCAAATCCTTGCCTGGATGGATGCTGAAGTCAACGGATGGGGCTGCCATCTTGGATGCGGTGTACAATGGAGCAATTTAAAAATGAACATGGGGTCATCAGTTGGGGAACAGACGTGTTGGCCGGTGTATGGCCACCCTTAAAGGGGTGGTTCACCATCTTTTACTGTGTTATAGAATGGCTAATTCTAAGCATCTTTTCAATTGGGCTTCATTTTTCTTTTTTGTAGTTTTTTTTTAATTATTTGCTTTTTTCTTCCAACTCTTTCCAGCTTTCAAATAGGGGTCACTGACCCCATCTAAAAAAAAGCAATGCTCTGTAAGGCTACACATTTATTCTCATTGCTTTATTTTTTATTAAGGCCCAATCCTATTCATATTCCAGTCTCTTATTCAAATCAGTGCATGGTTGCTAGGGTAATTTGGACCCCAGTAACAGCTAAAATTGCTAACTGGAGAGCTGCTGAATAAAAAGCTAAATAACTCAAAAACCACAGAAAAATAAAGATGAAAACCAAATGCAAATAGTCTCTGCATCATAATAATTTAAAGGTGAACAAACCCTTTAAAGCTGGTTCTTTTAAAGGAACGGCAACACCAAAAGATTAAAGTGTTTTAAAATTATTAAAATATAATGCATTGTTGCCCTGCACTGGTAAAACTGGTGTGTTTGCTTCAGAAACTGTATTATAGTTTATATAAACAAACTATGTTTCCATGGGGGCAGCCATTCAACCATTCAAAGCTGAAAAAGGAAAAGGCACAGGATACACAGCAGATAACAGATATGCTCTGTAGTATACAATGGGATTCCTTAGAATGTATCTATCTACTGTGTATCCTGTGCTTGAATGGCTGTCCCCATGGCTACACAGCAGCTTGTTTATATAAACTATAGTAGTACTTATCTGTTGTCTACTGTGTATCATGTGCTTGAATGGCTGCCCCCATGGCTACACAGCAGCTTGTTTATATAAACTATAGTAGTACTTAGTAGTTATCTACTGTGTATCCTGTGCTTGAATGGCTACCCCCATGGCTACACAGCAGCTTGTTTATATAAACTATAATAGTACTTACTGTGTATCCTGTGATTGAATGGCTGCCCCCATGGCTACACAGCAGCTTGTTTATTTAAACTATAGTAGTACTTATCTGTTATCTACTGTGTATCCTGTGCTTGAATGGCTGCCCCCATGGCTACACAGCAGCTTGTTTATATAAACTATAGTAGTCTTTCTGAAGCAAACACCAGTTTTACCTGTGCAGTGCAACAGTGCATTATAATAATTGCTTTAAAATAAAAATATATTTTTTGTGCTACTGTTCCTTTAACTTTAAAAACAATTTATTCTGCATTCTCCAGAGAAATTAGAATACTTTTCTTACTTGTACCCCTACCTACTTAATACCCAAGGATTGTTTTAATCTGTTTTTAGTGCTTTAAATTCTTATGGTCTTTGCCCTTTCCTGCAGTTTGTGCACCAGTGAAACTTACAGAAGTATGTGTTTTGTTTACTTAAAAATATATATTGCAGAGAAAGAGGGTAAAAATCTTTTGTGTTCATTCCATTCATAGATCTGTTGCTTGATTCTCACTGCCCAGTATTTCGTTCAGTTTCAGATGGAGCCTGTATATAAAGTAGGTCGACTAGTTGAGAAAGACTGGCTGGCAGCCATACGTGCCACATCAAGAGATGAAAATAAGGCTAAAAATGCAGCCAAACGCTTAGATTCCCCACTGCTTCTCTGAGCTAGTTTCATTAGTTCTTAAGCTATTGCAGATCCAAAACCCATTGGATCCAATTAAAGCTACAGCTTAAAAAAGGGGGAAGAGTAGCACCAACTGTTAAATATTTAAACCATTGTAGCAAGTTCCGCCCCAACTATTGCCCTTTTTAAAGCCAACATAAAGGGCCTTATTGTGAATCCCGTGTTAGATAAAGTGGAAATTCAAACTGGAGCAGCAGCACCTTCAATACTTATGCGTCTCAGTGTCTCATACAAATAAATGTGCGGCTGAGATTCACACACTGTTCCCCAGTCCACCTTTATTTCTTTATACCTCGTTTCTGGGAGGGAGGGGGTGTTTGAGAACTAGGAGTGAAAGTCTTCACGAACAGGAAACGTACTTGTAAAAACTACGATGCTGACTGACTGCAGGGGGGGCTGAGTCAGGAGAGAGAAGGAGCTTGTTACAGGCTACCTAGCTTTCCACTTTTCCGGATGGGAGGGGGAGGTGCAGAAGAACAGCAGCTTTGTGTGAAACCATGTTTTAAAAGTTACAGAAGTACGGAGGCAGACATGAGAGGACTGGCTGCAGGAGGGTGGGACTGGCTGTAGCTTGCTCCATCCCTGCTCATTCCCCACCTTTAGGCAATGAGCAGAGTGGGGGATCCAGTGGCCCCTGGGGCGCAATCGCCATGATGAGGCCCTAAGGTAGCAGTAGGAACGTGAATTCTACGTGTCCTGCTGCTGCTGCTGCCTGCACTTCCTATACCCACAGCACCGCCCACTCACTGGATCTTCACCGAAGACATCTGCCTCCTCTTTGTGGGACCCCCTCCTGCAACCCCAGATGGATTGTCATGCATTTTGCAGGTTAGTGTTACACTTACACACACACTTATTACACTGATACACATTTACATTCACACTAACACATACATTTTTGGGGATCGGGGGGGTCACACACTCACAGAACTCACACTTGTACCCGCACACATGCGCACATAATGTAATTTTGAGAATTGTACACACATATGCACATAAACTATTTTGTGGCTTTTTTTTCTTATTGCATCATTTGTTTTTTTTGCCTGAAAATTTTTTTTTATAGCCATTGCGAATAGCGTACCATACTGCGCAATACCTTTTTATATGTTATTTTTTGTGATTATATTGCAAATTTGATGATTTTGGTGCATTTTTAGCCATTTTATTGCATGTTTAGCTATTTTATTGCATTTTCTGCATTGCATAGGTGTTGTTCGCTTGTTTCTGTCTGTAAAACATATTTGGCCATGCTAAAATAGTCAAACAGTGATTATGACTGCTGATTAAACTAGGTTAAAAAAAAGCATTGATTTTTATGGTTTTATTGGAGTTCTGTCTTTTGCTCCCACACTTCTTCCTGTTACAGTTGTAGTATTTCTGGTCAGGTGATCTCTGAGGCAGCACACAGACCATCACTAAATGGCATACCTCCCAACTGTCCCTTTTTAGGAGGGACAGTCCCTCTTTTGACAGCTCAACCCGCAGTCCCTCATTTGGACTGGAAAGTCCCTCTTTTCTCTGCACTGAACAGCCAGAAAAAGAAACAAAGTTTCTCACTTAATTGGCTTTTAGCAGAGAGCCCAGAACAGCTAACAGGTGCAAATAAGATACTTTGTAATAATTTTGAGACACAAAAACACAGTTTAGATAAGGAGAAATATTTTCAAACTTTCATAACCTGCCAAATTTTGTAAAACAAACATGGTAATTAGGGGGTGTGGCCACAGAAAGGGTGTGGTCAAAAAAAATGCTGTGCTACGTGCGGGGAAAAAAAATTTTGTCCCTCTTTTTACTTCCAAAATGTTGGGAGGTATGTAAATGGTCGTTCAAGGCAAGAGATGTAAAAGGACAATATTTACTTAAATATAAATACCAGTTTGGTAAGATTCTTTAATATGCAACTTCATTTGATATAAACTGTTGCTCAAGTGTTAATTTTTTGGTTATAGTTTTCCTTAAAAAGTTATCTCAGAGCACACACAATGTAAATTTGCACATCTCCCCTTACACAATCTGTGGGATTTTTGCGCTTTATGACCTGTCTGCTCAGAGGGGTCAACCTAGGACTTAATATTTTACATTTCATTGGCACTGCTTTTACAAAGTCTAATGGAAAGGGACCCTTGGTAGTGGGGACCTCTCACTAGTAACACCTTAGCTGTGAATGTGGTCTCTCTCTCTCAGCACTTATGTCAATAGTTTTACTTTTATGTTTGTATTGTCACACAGTTGTATTGTCATGTGGTTCATAATGTTCCCAAGGGGTTGATAACTCACAACTACAGTTTTACTGCTGGACAAACCAGTTATATGCCATGATATAATTTAAAGAAATAAAAAAAAAAATGTTTCCCTAATTCTCGCCAATTCTTACAGCAGAGGGTGGACCATATTTTTTTGAAAACTCCAACAATATGCAAATTAGGATTTGGTTCGGTATTCGGCAGAATCTTTCACTGAGCACTAATATTTGGGAACATGATTAATGAAATGATCATATGCAAATTAGGGGTGGGAAGGGGAAAAAAATTACTTCCTTGTTTTGTGCCAAAAAGTCACACAATTTCCCTTCCCACCCCTAATTTGCATATACAAATTCGGATTTGGTTCAGCCGGGCAGAAGGATTCGGCCGAAATCTGAATCCTGCTGAAAAAGGCCGAATCCGTAACCAAATCCTGTATTCGGTGCATCCCTAATTATTTACCAATCTCTCTGTCTGTACTTCACTGAGAGAATGTGCAGAACTGACAGGCTTACTTTTCTCACAAGGAGCTTCCACAGTAACAGTTGGTGTGAGGATGCTATTCAGCATGGAAGAAGGAGGGACTTTGCTAGTTGCTAAGTGATGTCATAGCTATTGAGAAGCCACTCCCATTTAGCAGAAGCTTGAACTGTCTCTCAGTGAAAGCACCCTCATTGCATGTAGTAATATTAGGGATGCACCGAATCCACTATTATGGATTCGGCCGAACCCCCGAATCCTTCACGAAGGATTCGGCCGAATACCGAACCGAATCCGAACCCTAATTTGCATATGCAAATTAGGGGTGGGAAGGGGAAAACATTTTTTACTTCCTTGTTTTGTGACAAAAAGTCACGCGATTTCCCTCTCTGCCCCTAATTTGCATATGCAAATTAGGATTCAGATTCGGTTCGAATGGACAGAAGGATTTGGCCGAATCCGAATCCTGCTGAAAAAGGCCGAATCCCGAACCGAATCCTGGATTCGGTGCATCCCTAAGTAATATGTAATTTTACTAAAAAAGTAAGCATTTCTGCTAAAGAAATATATTTGAAGATATTATTATTTCCACCTCAACTATCCATTCAGAGAATTTAAATTTCGCGATAGATCCCCTTTAACTATGTAAAGCTATGTGTGTTTATATTGTAACTAGACAGATCCAGTAAGTCTGAAAATATTACAATTTTCCAGAATATAAATCAACCCTCTAAAATCCTCTGCATACATTTTCTGTTCATTTTCAGAACTGAAAATGTGCTGTTCTTTTTCCCTATTTATTTTTTAATTGGAATGTTCCTGATGCATTGTACTTACACTGAAGATTGTTCATTTGCAATTTGCAAAAGCAAAGGGAAAAAAAAGAGAGAGGTATATTATACAGTAAAACTCCCATTTTACATTTTTCAGGGGATCTGGAAAAAATTATGTAAAATCCGTGGAAATGTGTTAAAGTAACTTTTTCTTCAAGTACTGAAAGGCTATAAGTACAGGAGTCTGTTTTACTTTGAGATACAATATTTAGTGTGTTAATAACAAGTAGGGATGCACCGAATCAAATATTTTGGATTCGGCCGAACTCCCGAATCCTTTGTGAAAGATTCGACTGAATACAGAATCTGAACCCTAATTTGCATATGTAAACCCCTGAGGGGGAGGGAAGAAGAGAACCTTTACTTCCTTGTTTTGTGACAAAAAATCACATTATTTTAAGGATTGGGTTCGGCCAGGCACAAGGATTCGTCTGAATCCTGCTGAAAATGGCAGAATCCTGGCCGAATACTGAACCGAATCCTGGATTCGGTGCATCCCTAATAACTAAGGTTGGCACCTTTTTAAAAAAAAAATACCGGCCAGTGGTGGGGGCGGATAATAAAGGGATGGGCCTTGATGGAAAAGGGGGCGGGGCCAATGGGCAGTGATGCAAAAAAGGCAGAGCCACAGGGTAGCACCGCAAAAGGGGCGGGGCAACATCTGGTTAGTATTTTAAACCTCTTTATTTCACAAATAATAACATTCATAGAGGGGAAAAAAAGCAGTTTTTGGGAACATCAGGACATAATTTTGATGTAAAATCCTGGAAAACATGACTTAAATCAGGGAAATGCATCCACTGAAATGCCTTATAAATTGGTGGGACCACAAATGAAAATTTTAAAATGCGGGAAAACTTAAAATCAGGGTAATTTAAAATCGAGGTTTCACTGTATTATATTGAAGTACATTTATCACTCTCTATAGGCTTCCTTTGCTATTCATTACCTGGAGAAAATATTCCGTGGAGCACTTATAAATACTGTATGCTCACCTTTAGTTCTTTAGTATTGAGAAAGAATAAAACTCTGTATATGCAGATTCCCCCGGGAGTCCCCCTGACTTGGATGGATTCTGTTCTCAAGCTAAACTTGGTCTCTAGTACCCTGGCCTTGAGGCAGAGCCACCTGCTTGGATGTAAGAGCAGTTCTTTGTTTTTCTGTGCTGTGGAGTGATATTTATATGCTCCCTACTGGTAACTCCATTTATACAAGTCTCTGGTTCCTGATATTCCATGACAGTCTGTTGTAAATGGGCCTATTCTGTTCAACTTTTGAGTTGGTAGTTGTTATTCATTTTGTATGGTTTTTAAGGATGCACCGAATCCAGGACCCCAAATTAAGTTCTCCATGTTTTCAAGATTGCTTGCTCCTTCCCTCCCATGCTACTCTACCAAACCTCCATACGTATTGTATTTCTTCTTTCACAGAAGCTCTAGACTGTAAGCTCTTGGGAACTGTACCTTATGTTCCATTTACACTGATATATATTTTATAGATATTTTCAGCTTTTTATATGTACTTTCAAAAAAAAAATAATACCTTAGTATACATATTGCATTTTTAGGTCTGCTTAGGCTGGGGGTATAAAGGGAATCAAGCTGGCCTTTTCACTCATTAATGGGGAATTTGGAAAAATAATGTAATATCCAGAATTTTTCATAGCAGCATTTAGTCTAAACAAGGTTTTCTGAGTCTCTTCCTCTGTTAAAGGGGAGGTTCACCGTTAAGCTAAATTTTAATATGTTATAGAATGGCCAATTCTAAGCAACTTTTAAATTGGTCTTCATTATTTATTTTTTTATAGTCTGACTTTTCAGTTTTCTAATGGGGGGTCACTGACCCTATCTAAAAATGAAATGCTCTGTAAGGCTACAAATGTATTGTTATTGCTATTTTTTATTACTCATCTTTCTATTCAGGCCTCTCCTATTCATACTTCAGTTACTTATTCAAAGCAATTCATGTTTGCTAGGGTAATTTGGACCCTAGCAACCAGATGGCTGAAACTGCAAACTGGAGAGCTGCTAAATAAAAAGTTAAATGACTCAAAAACCACAAACCAATTGCAAATTGTCTCAGAATATCCCTCTCTACATCTTACTAAAAAGTAACTCCCAGGTGAACAACCCCTTTTTAACTAGGGGTGGACAGTACCAAAGGCTAAATTGACGACAGGTATGGGATCCGTTATCCGGAAACATACCTCCCAACTGTCCTGTTTTTAGAGGGACAGTCCCTCTTTTGACAGCTCAACCCGCAGTCCCTAATTTGTACTGGAAAGTCCAGTTTTTCTCTGTATTGAACAGCCAGAAAAAGAAACAATGTTTCTAACTTTATTGGCTTTTGTCAGAGAGCCCAGAACAGCCACCAGGTGTAGCTAAGATACTTTTGTAACAATTTTGAGATAAGCAAATAAGTAATTGTAACAATTTAGATAAGGAGATCCCTTAGGGAGAAGTTACTCACAGCTTAAAGGGCAATTCACCTTCATTAGCAAAACTGTAATAACTGAAAAAAACACTCTTTCAGAACCTGCCAAATTTTGTAAAATTAACATGGTAATTAGGGTGTGTGGCCACAAACAACTTTTTTGTCCCTCTTTTTATTTCCAAAATGTTGGAAGGTATTCGGAAAACCCATTATCCAGAAAGCTAAGAATTACAGAAAGGCCGTCTCCCATAGACTCCATTTTATCCAATAATCCAGATGTTTAAACATGATTTCCTTTTTCTCTGTAATAATAAAACAGTAGCTTGTACTTGATCCCGACTAAGATATAATTAATCTTTATTGGAAGCAAAACCAGCCTATTGGGTTTATTTAATGTTTAAAAATGATTTCCTTTTTCTCTGTAATAATAAAACCGTAGCTTTTACTTGATCCCAACTAAGATATAATTAATCCTTATTGGAAGCAAAACCAGCCTATTGGGTTTATTCATTGTTTACATGATTTTCTAGTAGACGAGTTATGAGGATCCAAATTACAAAAGATCAGTTTTCTGGAAAACCCCAGGTCCCGAGCATTCTGGATAACAAGTCCCATACCTTGACTGTAATACAATCAGAAATATTTCCTTGTCTGTCTTTCATGGAGGTCACAGTTCAGCAGTTCCCTCCCTCCTTGATGGATTCTGGATTTCACACCAGCGCTAATTTGATTTAGAACTATAAAGCCCATCACATTGTGCGCTGAAGATTTGTGACAAGCACATTGTACAATCAATTGTTCTCACCGTCTCTATAACAAGTGTACATAACATCCGGAGAGAAGCATTGCGGGGATATGGGGAATGGGATAATTGGGAGGGGCGCGTAATTAGAAAATCAGACAATTCAGATGTTAATTTGTAATTCATTTTATTATTATTCAAGTCTGATGGCATCCATAACGAAGGGATAATTGCAGGCATTTTCCTTTCTTGTTTCAGAATTGTAGCCTTAATTCAGCTACTTAACTGATTTCAAGCCATTTATGTTTTGTTTTAGGAATAATAAGCAAACGCACGAAAAAGCAGTTATAACCAAATTACCATTTATATGTTCATTTCTGTGTCCAAGGGTCACACAGCCAGGCTGCAGAGTACTGAGGGTAACAATCTGATATCTCTTGCTGAGTTTTTTGTCTGAGATTCTTTTTCATTTGGGACAATTTTTTTTTAAAGGATAATTAAACCTTGAAAATAAGTATATGTAAAATTGATGAGGGTGCTAGTCTAAGCACTTTTGCAATGTACATTCATTATTTATTTTTAATTCCAAGATATTAAAGGATACATGTACTGTTAATGCTGGTCATTTTCTGACCACTCTGACCACCAAGTAGTCAAGGAAGTTGTCAAGAGAAAGAAAGGCTTATCCTTTTAAAATAAAATTGTCCCAGTGAAAAAGAATCTCAGACAAAGAACTCGGCAAGAGATATCAGATTATTACATTCATTGATGTTAACAGTACATGAATCCTTTAATATCTTGGAATTAAAAAAATAAATAATGAATGTACATTGCAAAAGTGCTTAGAATAGCCCCCTCATCAATTTTACATTCACTTATTTTTAAGGTTTACTTATCCTTTAAAGGGATACTGTCATGGAAAAACATGTTTTTTCTAAAACACATCAGTTAATAGTGCTACTCCAGTAGAATTCTGCACTGAAATCCATTTCTCAAAAGAGCAAACAGATTTTTTTATATTCAATTTTGAAATCTGACACGGGGCTAGACATTTTGTCAATTTCCCAGCTGTCCCTAGTCATGTGACTTGTGCCTGCACTTTAGGAGAGAAATGCTTTCTGGCAGGCTGCCATTTTTACTTCTTAATGTAACTGAATGTGTCTCAGTGAGACATAGGTTTTTACTATTGAGTGTTGTTCTTCCATCTACCAGGCAGCTGTTATCTTGTGTTAGGGAGCTGTTATCTGGTTACCTTCCCATTGTTCTTTTGTTTGGCTGCTGGGGGGAAAGGGAGGGGGGTGATATCACTCCAACTTGCATTACAGCAGTAAAGAGTGATTGAAGTTTATCAGAGCACAAGTCACATGACTTGGGGCAGCTGGGAAATTGACAAAATGTCTAGCCCCGTGTCAGATTTCAAAATTGAATATAAAAAAATCTGTTTGCTCTTTTGAGAAATGAATTTCAGTGCAGAATTCTGCTGGAGAAGCACCATTAACCGATTCATTTTGAAAAACATTATTTTCCCATGACAGTATCCCTTTAATTATAATAAAGGTATAGGATCTATTTTCCAGAATTCTTGGAACTTAGGGCTTTTTCAGTTAATTCCCATCAAGTTCAAAGTACTGTTTAAAGGGGTGTTTTACCTTTAAGTTAAGTGTTAGTATGTTATAGAATGGCCAATTCAAACTTTTTAATTGGCCTTTATTATTTATTCCTTATAGTCCATTATCTGCCGCCTTCTGCTGACTATTTCCAGCTTTCAAATGGGGGTCACTGACCCCCATCTAAAAATAAATTCTCTAAGGCTACACATATTTTTGTTATTGTTACATTTTATTACTCCTGTTGCTATTCAAACCCTCTCCTATTTATGTTCCAGTCTCTTATTCAAATCAATGCATGGTTTCTAGGGTAATTTTGCTGAAACTGCAAACTGGAGATCTGCTGAATGAAAAGCTAAATAACTCAAAAACCACAAATAATACAAAATAAAAACCAATTGCAATAAAAAATTAACACCAATATAAATTGTCTCAGAATATCACTCTCTACAACATACTAAAAGTTAATTTAAAGGTGAACAACATTTTTAATAAATACAGAGAAAAGGGAAATCATATTTAAAATCTTTTGCTTTAAATGGACTGTAATTCGGCACATTCTGGATGTTCTAAATCACGATTTTCTAATAAGGGATACTAGTACAGGTATGGGAGCTGTTATCCAGAATACTTGGGACCTGGGGCTTTCCAGATAACGGATGTTTCCATAATTTGGATCTTCAAACCTTAAGCCTACTAGAAAATCAGTTAAACATTAAATAAACCAATAGGCTGGTTTTGCTTCCAATAAGGATTAATTATATCTTAGTTGGGATCAAGTACAAGTTACTGTTTTATAAATACAGAGACAATTTTGGAGGAGTATTTGAATAAACTGTACTCTATGGAAGACGGCCTTTCTGTAATTTGGAGATTTCCGGATAACGTTTTCCGGATAATGGATCCCAATACCTGTACCTGTATAGCAGCTTGTTACATTGTTTCTTTAGGGTCTGTAATGTCAAGTAGTTTGGCTGTTTACGTTTTTAATTGAGATAAGATTCAGATACAAATACAATTCTTATTCATACCCCATTATACAGTATATATATTTACAGGTATATGTGTTTAAGGGTATATTTTCCATTTACAGGTTGTCAATTGCTTTGGAATTTCAGTGCTATTAAACACTGCAGGTCTGCTCCTTACAGGGTAACTTTCCGTACATATGATGGATTACAGTCTTACAGAATACAGTGGCAGACATAATTAAATTGAATTAATTTGCTCCCTCAGTCTGCATTTGAGAGCATCAGGAGGAAAACCGCTGCTTCATTTTATTGCCTTCTCTATTACCGTAATATATTGGTGAGAAATGTCTTGCTTTTGGTACAAAAACGTGCTGCATTTAAAGGAAACCAGCACATATTGTGCAGTGAAAATAAAAACCAAAATGTGTTTTTTAAATTATTTCCAGCCTCCCGATATCCCAAAACCCACCTGTTCAAGAATAGCCGGATTCATGAGTTGCCTTCAGGTATCGTTAGTTGTCATAGTACATCAACCTGCGTGTGGAGTGACACTTTGGCTATCTATGTGGCTAGTGTCTGTCTGCTCCTTGTTTGGCAACAGGCTTTCCAGTGTGACTTGAAAAGCTCAGCTGCATGATGCATGTATTGGCACAGATTATTGACTATTAAAGTACTGGCTTATTTAAAAGCTGTATTTATGTTAAAGGGCTGGTTCCGCTTTAAATTAACTTTTCATATGTTATAGAATGGCCAATTTTAAGCAACTTTTCAATTGATCATATTGTTGCCCATGAACAGTGCTGGGGTGCCCACTGCTCTTGTTAGTCGTGCAGAATGTGTAATATCAGCTGCTTGTGGTAATGTATCACAGGGAATGTGAAGAGTGTGGTACTGTTACATGTTAAATATGTAGCTCCTCAATGACTGTGCCAACTCTAAGGGCAGAGACACGCTCAGATTCGGGGAGTTTATTTGCCTAGTGATAAATCTCCTCTTCTTCGGGCGACTAATCTCCCCGAATTGCCTCCCGTTGGCTAGAATGTAAATCGCATAAGATAAGAAATTTAGATGAGCCCCGCAACCCGCAGACCCGTGGCTATACCCGCACCTGAAAATCCTCCCCTCATTCTGCAAGGTGCCCGTTTTTTTTAGAGGTAACCCGTGGGTACCCGACCCACTGCAGGACTCCTTGTTTTGGTGCACAAACAAGATTCTGAGATGATACAAGGCTTGTCTTAATAACAGTGTCCACAAAATGGCTCCTGCCTTCTTGCTATAATTATGAATTCCCAGTCTCAAGGAAACAAGATTCAAATAATTTATACAGTGTAAATAAAGTTAATTTTGCTTGACTAATGTGATAACATAGGATTTAGAATAATTGTTTTGGGTGACGGGTCCCCTTTAAAACAACTGAAGTTATTACAATAACAATATATTTTTTGAAGGGCAGATTTTGCTCAGGTTTGAATATGCAAAATAGGGTTTGGACTCAACTGTTCTTGCAGAGGATTCAGTATTTCATGAATCTATATATATATATATATATATATATATATATATATATATATATATATATATATATATATATATATATATATATATATATATATATATATATATATATATATATATAATATATTAAGTGAGTTATTCATTTTTCTGAATGCCAAAACCTAAAACTATAAAATCCAAATTTTTGGTGTTTTTCGACATTTATCATACCCCGAGGATACAAAAAGTCTGAATCTGAAAACTCGCCATCTCAGACCTGCCGAGGTTATATACAAGTCAATGGGAGAGGCCCCTATCCTATTTGGAAGTTTCTGTGGTCTGCGCGGTTAGCCCAAAAAGCCGTCAATTTCAGGCTTTTTGGGGGAAATCTGAAAAAAAGTGGAGCTTTTAAGGAAAAAGCTTGAAAAAAACGTATGGTTTCATCCGTTTTATCGAGTTTCCCCCCGATTCGATAAAATCGTGCTTTTTTTAATAATAGATAAGGTCAAATCAGGGATTCTAGTTTGGACAGACTTTTTTATTTTAAAAAATCTGAAAAATTCGAATGGCTTGCATTAAAATATGTTTTGCTTGTCCAGGTACTTTCTATTAAAAAAAATCCACATTGTTTTTAGTTTTAATATAAAATACTAATGGGTCTTTGCTTTCTTTATGCACTGACACCCTCCAGCTCCCTGGCATCAGAGGAGTTCATTGTATATAAACAATCCACTCCCACCCCCTACTGTTGAATGGGTCTCAGGCTTACAGATGAGGAGGAGTACATTATATAAGGGACTTCATTTGGGGAAGTTGCATTTCCTCCTCCTCCTAAAATAACTCAACTTTTAAACTAAGGTACATTCCGTTTCACCATTGTGCACTCTTTTTAACAACTGAAATTCTAGTTAGATTGGTAGTTTTTTAATTAGAATGCATTTTCAAGGCAACCCCTTATGTTAAGCAGAGGTGTTAATATATTGCACCCTTAACGAGGAAACAAGAAAGATTGCAGTGTGCGTCGATGCAGAACAAAAGCCATTTTTCAAATAAATTGGTACAAGGACTGGAAGATTTATTTGGAATAAATTCATGGCAGTGGGGACTCGCCTTTGTTGTTATTTTTCTGTTCCTGAGATGACTGCACGCGTGTTTCCCGTCCCAGGCTGAAGCAGAGTTCAGATCGGTATGTGATCCTCTCCAAGCAGCAGCCATTCATAATAAGTCAAAAGATTTCTATTTCTGGATTGTGCTGGTGCAGGAAAAAGCTGAATGTTGGCCTGACTGCCTTCTGCGCAGCATCCGTTCTTCCAGAAAGGATCATTATTCAGAGCCTAATATAAGGATTTTACCTTCTGCTGTTTCAGTGCCAGAATGACAAGCTTCCATTAGAATGTAGAGTAGTGCTGGGTACAGATGAAGAGGTATCGTTGTGTAGCCCTAGGACATTACAGAAGATGGCACCACCAGCCTTTGGGCAGCATGCCATGTAACATATGCCATACCCTTCCTGCTAATGTGTTGATATTTTCAGTTGACCCCCAAGCTCAGCTTCTCTACAGCAGCCCACTGAGCATGTGCAGAGTCACTGACACCCAAAAGATGTCTTTCCTAATAAGATCCAAGATGGGGAGCTGCTGTGAGCAAATTTAAAGGCAGGGATAGTTGGTTAAAGGGATGGTTCACATTAACGGGGTTGTTCACCATCCAACCTCTTTTTTTCTTTCAGTTGTTTTCAGATTGTTCCCGAGAAATAAAGACTTTTTTCAATTACTTTCCATTATTTTATTTTTTTTACTGTTTTTCCAAAATCAAAGTTTAAAGTTGAATGTTGGTGTCTCTGGTGTTTGAGTCTGGCAGCTCAGTAATTCAGATACAGACTCTGAACTGTTACAGTTTTGCAACATTTAGTTGATCCATTTCTCAGCAGCATCTCTGCAGTATCAGCAACTATTGTATCAAGTCTAACAGCTGCCTGTAATGAAAAAAGTCTTTATTTCTGGGGGTCTATCTGAAAACTAGTTGTGTGAAGGTGAACCACCCCTTTCAAGTTGACTTTTAAAAGTTATAAAGTGACCAGTTCCCAGCAATTTCATGATTTATTCTTTATAGTTTTTAATTTGCCATCTTCTTCTGACTCTTTCCAACTTTGTAATAGAGGTCACTGACCCTAGAGTCCTGCATTGGGTCGGGGACCCACACAATACCCGCAAAGTGGTCAGGTTTCAGGCAAAATATATATTTTTTTCCTTTGGGAAGAGGCAGCACTGGAGCTACGTCTCTTCCAGTCAAATGTAACGTCCCTTCCGGTTGCCCTTTTCCCCCGGTTCAGAAGGTTAGTTGGCCTATTGCGGGTCGCGTCTGGTTTGGGTTTCAAAAAATGCAGACTGATCCCATCTAAAAACAAATGCTCTGTAAGGCTAAAATGTATTGTTATTGCTACTTATTATTGTTCATCTTTCTATTCAGATCCTCTCCTATTCATATTTCAGTCTCTTATTCAATTTAATGCATGGTTGCTATGGTAAATTGTAGGGATGCACTGGATCCACTATTGTGGATTCGGCCGAACCCCCGAATCCTTCATGAAGGATTCGGGCAAATACCGAACTGAATCTGAACCCTAATTTGCATATGCAAATTAGGGGTGGGAAGGGGGAAACATTTTTTACTTCCTTGTTTTGTGACAGTCACTGGATTTCCCTCTCCGTCCCTAATTTGCATATGCAAATTAGGATTCGGTTCAGCTGGACAGAAGGATTCCTCCGAATCCTGCTGAAAAAGCCAGAATCCTGGCCAAATCCCGAACCAAATCCTGGATTCGGTGCATCCCTAGTAAATTGGACCCTAGCAACCAGACTGCAGAAATTGCAAAATGGAGAGCTGCTGAATAAGAGCTAAATAACTCAAAAACCACACATAAGAAAAATTAAAAACCAACTGCAAATTGTCTCAGAATATCACTCTCTACATCATAAAAAAGTTAACACAAAGGTGAAAAAACAATTTAATGCTTTCGTGTAATGTGTAGTACTTCTTTAAACCCCCATATCATTTTCTGTATTTGAGGATCTCTTGATAGACAGAAGGAAAGTAGGAAGCGCATTAGGATACATTTTTCATGCATATAATCTATGGCTTTTCAAGAATAATAGAGAAGATAAAGCAATCGTAATCATCCCATCACTTCCCATTTCCATTATCCCATGGAAACAAGGACAGATGTGCTTTTGTGCCATTTCCATAGGTTATGGGCTGCTTGCTGCACTCCCCTTTGAAGTCATTGAGACACCATAGTGATTGATGGGGCTGTATTCATACTAATAATACTAATAATAAGTGCAGTCAGTTTATACCCCTCACCCCCAAACTGTTCTGCAGAGCTTAGTATGTGCGACTATCGGTGGCAAAAGATTGAGGTTCACAGAGTGAATGATTTCAATCTGTCCCTGATCGTGACTGATTGTCTCAACAGAGGGTGAAATTCAGCCCATAAGTGTGTCAGATGAGAGGTTGAATTCCTCGCATCCACCAGTACATTTTTTTAAAGGATAAGTAAACCTTAAAAATAAGTGAATGTAAAATTGATGAGGGTGCTATTCTAAGCACTTTTGCAATGTACATTCATTATTTATATATATTTTTTAATTCCAAGATATTAAAGGATACATGTACTGTTAACATCAATGAATTTTGTTACAATAGCGCCACCTGCTGGTCATTTTCTGACCAGTGTGACCAGTATTTCTGAACCAATATGGGTGTTCGGCAGCATGCCGCCCCCTAAAATCCTGCCGCGCTAGGCCCAGGCCTTGGTGGCCCTTCCGCAAATTCGGGTTGATCATAATACACAGTATTTGTCTGCAGGTTAAAGGGATTCGGTCATGATTTTTATGATGTAGTTTTTATTTCTAAATTACACTTTTTACGCTGCAAATAATTCACTCTACAATATAAAATGTAAATCCTGAACTAGCAAGTGTATTTTACTAGTTGTAATATTAGTGTGTAGGTGCATCTCAGGTCATTTTACCTGGTTATGTGCTTTTAGAAAGAGCCAGCACTTTTGGATGGAACTGCTTTCTGGCAGGCTGTTGTTTCTCCTACTCAGTGTAACTGAATGTGTCTCAGTGGGACCTGAATTTTACTATTGAGTGCTGTTCTTAGATCTACCAGGCAGCTGTTATCTTGTGTTAGGGAGCTGCTATCTGGTTGCCTTACCATTGTTCTGTTGTTAGGCTGCTGGGGGGGAGGGGTAATATCACCAACTTGCAGTACAGCAGTAAAGGGTGACTGAAGTTTATCAGAGCACAAGTCACATGCCTGGGAGTAGCTGGGAAACTGACAATATGTCTAGCCCCATGTCAGATTTCAAAATTAAATATAAAAAAAAAATCTGTTTGCTCTTTTGAGAAATGGATTTCTGTGCAGAATTCTGGTTGAGTAGCACTATTAAAGCTGGCCAAAGACACAAAGATTTGATTGTACTAATCTCCGTTTCGTACGATTTTCAGGCCGTGTGTGGACTGTCCCAACATTTTTCTGCCATGGCGATCAGTCGTTCAGACGATCGGACAGCTTAGAAAATTTCTGTTGGCTACCGATAATATCTCTGCGTGTATTGCTGATCTGACGATATCAGTGGGAGACTGTCATCAGCTTTTCTTGGACATAACTTTCGTACGATTGCTGTCAGGGGCAGAACATCATCTGATCTCTTCTTTAACTACTTTATTTGATCTGAATGGTTAGTGGCAGGTCGGGAGATGGTACAGACTGATTTTGGCTACCAATTCCTCTTGATTTGGACTGTGTATCGTAACAGAAAAGCAGCATTTGGGCCCATTGATGATCTGATCATTACATTGACTCTTGACCCAAATAATCAGTTCAGCCAGATTGGGCCAAGCACATGGTAATGAGTGGAGGATCTGCTGTATGGCCAACTTTATAAAGTCCACGAGGGGTGTTCAGAAGCCATGCACCCTGTAAGAATGATTCATAAAAAGTCTAGGAGGCCATGGTTATGATGTAGCTGTAGCCTTACTCTTCTGCCATGTTCATGTTAAAATGTTTTATACGCCACAGAGCATCCATTATCTGTTTGGATCTCATTCCAGCCTCTCAGTACATTAGTCAATCCCTTCTGAGAATCTCAATCATCTGTTCCAGGTGCTCACGGCTAGAGAGAATTCTCCCTGTGTGTTTCAGTTGCGGTTGCGCTACGAAACTAAAAAATGTACTAGTCGACTGGATTTCTTATATTAACTCCTTCTGGATCACCATCACAGATCTCTCGGCAACTAATGGTAACAGCAGCAGAATAGCCATAGTTCAGACTGGATTTAATGAATAATGTACCCCCACTTGTAAAACATAAGGATATTCAAAGTCACTAATCCTTATTCACGTGTATCCTGGTGAAATTGATCATTTCTTTCTTTTTTTTGTTGTTTCAGAAAAACTGGAAGTCGACCCGCCTTCTTCAGGGCAACTAAAGCACGGTGAGAAGCGAATTCATTGCATTTTCTGTTCATTTGTGTTTGCGAGATTATCAAGAAGTGACAGCAGGGTGACTGGCAGATTTGGTATGGGAGCTGCCAGTTTGTTCAACAGAGGAAGGTCTCCAGATTAAAGGAAAACTATACCCCCCAAACAATGTAGGTCTCTATAAAAAGATATTGCATAAAACAGCTCATATGTAAAATCTGTCTTCATGTAAATAAACCATTTTCATAATAATATACTTTTCTAGTAGTATGTACCATTGGGTAATCATAAATAGAAAATTGCCATTTTAAAAAATAAGGGCCGCCCCCTGGGATCATAGGATTCACTGTACTCACAACCATACCAGCAAACCATACATGTAAGGTCACATGAGCCAATTAACAGACAGAGTTGTGTCTTTTGCTTCCTCACTTCTTCCTGTTACAGTTACATTTGAAGTATTTCTGGTCAGGTGATCTCTGAGGCAGCACAGATAGAGTCACGAAATGGTGGTTCAAGGCAAGAGATGTAAAAGGGCAATATTTACTTAAATATATATTCCAGTTTGGCAAGATTCTTTAATATGCCACTTAATATGATATGAACTATCTGTTGCTTAAGTGTTCATTTTGGGGGTATAGTTTTCCTTTAACAGGTTTTCCTTAGTGCTGATGGGACTGTAAAGTTGCCCCTGTAACTATTGCTGAACTGCAATTAGCTGTCTGGAGGTTGCCAGCTTACAGGAACCAGAGCCAACATGCTGAACATGCCTGGTGCAGAAATATACTTGGAAATCTATTTATGTGATGACCTTGACATTTGTCTCTCTACATGTAACCAGTAGATCCCCAAACGGCAAGTCCAGCTTTCCTAGAGAAGGACTTAAAGGAGAAGGAAAGGTTAAAACTAAGTGAGCTTTATCAGAAAGGTCTATATAAATATACCAGTAAACCCTCAAAGTAATGCTGCTCTGAGTCCTCTGTAAAAAGAAACACCACATTTCTTTCCTTCTGTTGTGTACTCATGGGCTTCTGTATCAGACTTCCTGTTTTCAGCTTAAACCTCCTTGCCCCGGGCGTGAGCATGCTCAGTTTGCTCCTTTCCCCCTCCCTTCTCTGCTGTAATCTTAGACCAGGCTATGAGTGAGGAGAGACTCGGGCAGGAAGTGATGTCACTCCAAGCTAATATGGCAGCTTATATCCTAAACAAACGGAGACAAATTCTAGAGCTGTTTACTCAGGTATGGTAAAGCATTCTACAGAATAAATATAATGTTATAGCTTGCACTATTGCAGCTTCTCCTTTAAGCAGTGGTAGGGGAGACTTGGGTTGAATGACATCTGGGGGAGATGTAGAGTTAATAATGATTTACTGACCCATTCAAACAGTTTAATGTAAAGTTGCTTACAGTGCTATTGATGATATTATCAGTTTTACACTGCCAGAAGCTTACTGATGTAACTGTTACTGAAGCAAGAGGCATCCGATGACACTTCTCTGCTCATTTATCTTGTTTCTGCCACACTGGGATATGGAACTGAGGAGAGAAGTGCCACAAGACAACTAATGCATTCGTATCTTAAAGGAGTGGTTCACCTTTAAGCTGACTTGTAGTATATTATAAGCATTTTTTTTCAATTGTTCTTAATTATTTCTTTTTTTTATAGTTTTTGAATTATTTGCCTCATTCTTCTTTCTCATTAGCTTACAAATGGGGAGTCACTGACCCCATGGAGTCACTGACCCCATTTAAAAACAAATGCTCCGTAAGGCTATACATTTATTGTTATCTCTACTCTTTCTATTCAGACTCTCTCCTCTTCATAGTCCAGTGTCTTAATCAATCAATTTATGGTTGCTAGGGTAATTTGGACACTAGCAACCAAATGGCTGAAACTGCAAGCCTGAGATCTGCTGAATAAAAAGCTAAATAACTCAAAAACCACAAATAATAAAAAATGAAAACCAATTACATATTGTCTCAGAATATCCCTCTCTACATCATACTAAAAGTTTACTCAAAGGTGAACAACCCCTTTAAAGGAGACCTTATGTTATAATAACTTGGTTGTGGCAAATGTTCTTAAATCTTTTATTCAGCCCCTGGCCAGTGTCCATGTACAGTGGAGTGAAAAGCTGACTTTTTTTTTTTTTAGGGATGCACCAAATCCAGGATTCGGTTCGGGATTGGCCCTTTTCCAAACCAAATCCTAATTTGCATATATATGACTTTTTGTTACAAAACAAGGAAGTTTTTCCCCTTTCAAAGGATTTTGGGGTTCGGCCAAATCCAAAATAGTGGATTCGGTGCATCCCTACTTTTTTTTTTTCTCTACTGAATTTGGCTTTTCAGTTTACTTTGTGTTCACACCTGAACCAGAACAGTAGAAGAACACCCAGAAGAAGACATGGGTGCTCCTGTTACAAATGAATCATCTTAGCCATGTAAAACTGTCATAAAAACTAAAGAAAAGGCCTTTTCCCAAGTAAACTGAATGTTTGAATCATTCTCAAAATAAATAGCTTTGCATATATTAATATAACGTAAATGTAAACCCTAAACCCTCTATTTTTTCTACTTTTCAAGACATGATCGGGGTTATTGAAATCCGAATTTTTCTTATAATTTTATTTAAAAAAAAGTGCGTGCAAACTAGAATCTGACCGTATTTATTATTAAAAAAAAACCCCACAAATTAATCAGATTGAGGGGAAACTCATTAAAATTGAGCGAAAAATCTGAATTGTGTGATTATTTGCAGATTTTCCGCCCCCCCCAAAAAAGGGGGGGGGGCTTTTTCCCTAAAAGTTCTGCATTTTTCAGAGTTTTGCCTGAAATATTCAGGCTAATTCCAGCGCGGACCACAGAAACTTCCAGATAGGATAGGGACCTCTCCCATTGCCTTATATACAACCTCACAGGTCTGAGATGGAGGATTTTAGGATTCAGATTTTTTCCATCCTCTGGGTATAAGAAATCTCAAAAAAATTCTAGTTTTTTTTCCCACTTAAAAAAGTGCATTTGAATTTTAATAAATAACCCCCTAACAGTTTTTACTCTGCTAAGATAATGAATTTGAAACGGTAGCATTACCTGCTGTACATTCTGGGCCGAATTCTGGTCAGTTCTAAGTAGAGCGGTAACACAAGACTTTCCTCTGCTCACAAGATAAAGTTTCTGACAACTGTCGCCAGTAGGCGAAAATAAACAGCAAGTTCATTATATTATTATTAAATTACTACATTGCCACAATCCTGAATCACTAAGAGAAAATCTCCTACATGGATTATATTTTTCTGCATCATTTTGTGATGTTGGCAAAGAACTTTTCAAGTTCATTCCTAAATAAAATGAATGACCCAAGGACAGAACACTTTACTGTGTCATATTGAAGCTTCAGTTTTTGTATGATTATAAATATAAAAATCTACACCGTTTTATTTAGCCGTTTAGCTCTCTCCTGGTGCTGTAAATGTGAAATGATCCAATTTAGTAACAAAGTATTTCATCTTTCTATGTGTTGGTCAGCACTGTGTTCTGTGCAGTTTAACATATTTTTTTTTTTCCTTTCAGTTTTGTTCCACAATGCTCTTCCATTCGTAGGATTTGGCTTCTTGGATAATGCCATCATGATTGCTGCCGTAAGTTCTGTTTCCTATATTTTTCCTAGAATTGTGTATTAATTAGTAATTCTAAATTAATTGCCTTTACTAAATCAGTTATGCCATGTGATTCATTCAAGCAAAACGATTGGTGAGTGTTGTTTTTGATATCCCAATAGAGGTATGGGATCTGTTATCTGGAAACCCTTTATCCAGAAACAGTGCCGGACTGGGAGTTTAAAGCAGTCCTGGCAAAAAAAAGTTAAGCAGCCCACATGCATACTTCAGATGTTCCCTTACTGCTCTGCAGGGGAAGGATCATACTTTCAAACAGCAGGGGGAGCCCCAGAACTCAGCAGCTTTGTTTGTTTCCCTGTAGAGCAGCTGGCGACCGTGTAGAGATTTGTATCCACAGCAGTCAGACAGTCAGGTTTCTTATAAAAACAGTACAGATTTATTATTGTTATTATTTGTTTTATTATTGGGGATAGGTTTCTTTTTTCAGTTAATAAAGTAAAAATGGAATTTTAGTTTTGCCTTTACATTCTCTGTTTCCAACTTCAGCTGCAGGAACAAAGATCATGGAGCCAGATTTAAACAGATAAACTGGGATTCTATTTGGAGGATTATTTTGCTGTATCCACTGGTTCTGCAGAGTTGGAGAAACTTTGTATTAAACAATACAAAAACTATAAAATCCATAGTAGATTACATGACAACACAGGACCCAGTGCAGTCTGTATATTCTTTTGCTGTATTGGCTTCTGGCAGATATTTTGACTTGGTCTTATAAAGTTTAACAAAGTTACAAGATGGTGACCCCCTGTGGCCAACTTTGAAAACATAAATCATTTGTTTGATTAGGCTTGTGGTGCAGTAAGTTTATGTTTATGTTTAGTATACAAAATACAGCATTTCTAGCCTTATTCTATTTTAGACTTTAGTTTCCCTTTAAGTATATGGCAAATTTGTAACTGCTGTACAGCTCTTGGCAAAAAATGTTCGAATGCTTCCAACCTATCACTGGGAAGTGTCTCCAAGCAAGTTATGACTGCTGCAGGTCTTCTTTATAGCACTCTGAGGATTAAAATGCTACTTGTGTTCTTAGCCGCTTGAAGTAAAACTAATTCAGTTTGCATTTAACAATTGTACAAAGAAAATTAACTTATTCATCAGAACAGAGGTTGTATTTCTATTGGTGCTATTTCTCACAATGGCTGACAAAGTTCACCATAAAGTAAAGGGGTACAATGCAAAGTTCACCAAAAACTGAAAGAGCAGCTTGGAATAATCTGAAATAGACAGGAATGGTGACTGTCTGCTGAATGTATTAAACCATAATTCAAGCACAGGATACACAGTAGATAACAGATACGTTTTGAAGCATCCCATTGTATACTATAGAGCTTATCTGTTATCTGCTGTGTATCCTGTGCTTTTTCTCCTTTCTTACCTTTGAATGGCTGCCCCCATGGTTACACAGCAGCTTGTTTATATAAACTATAGTAGTACTTATCTGTTATCTACTGTGTATCCTGTGCTTGAATGGCTGCCCCCATGGTTACACAGCAGCTTATTTATATAAACTATAGTTGTACTTATCTGTTATCTACTGTGTATCCTGTGCTTGAATGGCTGCCCCCATGGCTACACAGCAGCTTGTTTATATAAATTATAGTAGTGTTTATCTGTTATCTACTGTGTATCCTGTGCTTGAATGGCTGCCCCCATGGCTACACAGCAGCTTGTTTATATAAATTATAGTAGTACTTATTTGTTATCTACTGTGTATCCTGTGCTTGAATGGCTGCCCCCATGGTTACACAGCAGCTTATTTATATAAACTATATAGTCGTACTTATTTGTTATCTACTGTGTATCCTGTGCTTGAATGGCTGCCCCCATGGCTACACCGCAGCTTGTTTATATAAACTATAGTAGTACTTATTTGTTATCTACTGTGTATCCTGTGCTTGAATGGCTGCCCCCATGGCTACACAGCAGCTTGTTTATATAAACTATAGTAGTACTTATCTGTTATCTACTGTGTATCCTGTGCTTGAATGGCCGCCCCATGGCTACAGAGCAGCTTGTTTATATGAATTATAGTAGTGTTTCTGAAGCAAACACATCTGTTTTACCAGTGAAAGGGAAACACTGCATTATAATGTCATTCCTTTAAAACACTTTTTGGTGTTACTGTTCCTTTAATGGGTAGTTCTCAGACTGAGAGGACCAATTCAACTAATTACTCTCATGATTAGGGTTAATGGGCCCTGCTCTGCAGATCTGTCAGTCTGATGGATACATGGCTTCTTACAGTTTCCAGAATATGTCAGGGAGTGTTTACAAGCTGCTGGGAGTAGAATGTGCATGTGCCGGAGAGCCGAGCAGAAGGCCAAGTGGAAGCGCTGGCTCACACCTCTCTGTCTCACTTGCCGCCTATTTATAGTGACTCAATTGACTTTCTGTGGAAGGTCAAATGAGACTCTTAAAGACGTAGGAGCAGAAGGGAGGAATTGTCATGGCCAGCCGCCTTGGGCCTATTCCTTGGGTGCTGTTTATGTCCTTGACGTGGTTTATCCAGCTGAGCATCTAACTGCAGTGTCTGTAGGGGAATTATCTGAAAAGCAAATCAATGCTAAGGGGCAGGAATAGGTGTTGCACTCTATTCTGATGCCCTCAGCCCATATTTTTACTTTAAGTCATATATTTCAGTGTAAGAATTGCTTTTAGTGTTACTGGAAACTTAGCATTTTACTTCACATTTGACCTTAAAGGAACAGTTCAGTATAAAAATAAAAACTGTGTAAACAGGCTGTGCAAAATAAAGAATGTTTCTAATATAGTTAGAATGTAACTGTAATGTAATGTAATGTATAAAGATTGGAGTGACTGGATGTGTAACATAATAGCCAGAACACTACTTCCTGCTTTGCAGCTCTATTGGTTTCCACTGACCAGGCAGTAACCAATCAGTGACTGTAAGGGGGGGGGCATATGGGACATAACTGTTTAGTGAGTTTGCAATTGATCCTCCGCATTCAGCTCAGGTTTAAAAGCAACAGTTATGACCCATGTGCCCCCCCCTCAAGTCTCTGATTGGTTACTGCCTGGTAACCAATCAGTGGAAACCAAGAGAGCTGAAAAGCAGGAAGTAGTGTTCTGGCTATTGTGTTACACATCCAGTCACTCCAGTCTTTATACATTACATTTTTGCCTAGATAACTCTATTAGAAATCTTATTTTTTTATTTTGCACAGTCTGTCTGTTTACCCAGTTTTTATTTTTATACTGAACTGTTCCTTTAATGGGTACATTTTGCTTTTTCCATTTCCCTTCTCTATTTTTATATAGCCTTTGTCTTGCAAATTCCCATGTTTCTATGTTCATTTTCTTTTGCCTTTTCTCTCCTATCTGTCTATCTTTGTCTATCTTTGTCTATCTTTGTCTATCTTTGTCTATCTTTGTCTATCTGTATCTATTTATCTATTTATCTATCAATCTATCATCTATCTGTCTGTCTTTATCTATTTATCTTTATCTATTTATCTTTATCTATTTATCTTTATCTATCTATCAAATCTGTCTATCTCTGTCTATCTATCTATCTATCTATCTATCTATCTATCTATCTATCATCTATCTATCATCTATCTGTCTATATCTATCTGTCTTTATCTATCTCAATGTATCTATCGTTATCTATGTATCTTATCGTTATCTATCTATCTATCTATCTATCTATCTATCTTATCTTGCACAATTCGGTGCATTCTTTAAACTTCATCTTAACTTCCATCACATGGTGATGTTACATTTTCTGTTCTGCTCCCCTATTTGCCTTTCCATTCTTTTAATTTCTTATCCTCCATTAAATCTCCATATTCTCCCTTTTTGTGCTCTCTGTTCTGCTCTTTCATTTTTCTTTCTTTGTTCTCTCTTTGCATCTTTTATGCCATCAGCTCAGAATCTACAATCATTCCATAAGTCAGAGCTTTCTGGATAGCGAGTTTTCAGATAACAGATCCCATACCTGTATTTGCAGGTGTAATTCCCTGTGAGCCATGAAGAACTGTGTATGGCTATGTGGGCAGTGGGGTCTTGTCTGGAGGAGGAGGGATGATCTCTGCTTCATTGTATAAACCAGCAGTGCTGCAAGGGTCAAACAAATACTGCTTTTAATTGCAATCTACAAACTTGAAAAGCATGAAACATGTTTAATTGATGTATATTTTCTTTTTCATTAAGAAGCTTTATTTTATAGTTTACATGGGGTTTACATCCTCTTTTTAAGTTTCAGTACAGATATGGGATCCATTATCTGGAAACCCATTATCCAGAAAGCTGTGAATTACAGGCAGGCAATTTCCCACAGACTCCATTTTATCCAAATAATCCACATTTTTAAAACTGATTCCCTTTAATAATAAAACAGTAGCTTGTACTTGATCCAAACTAAGATATAACTAAGATATAATTAATCCTTATTGGAGCAACACCAGCCTATTCGGTTTATTTAATGTTTATATGATTTTCTAGTAGACTTAAAGGTATGAAGATCCAAATTATGGAAAGATCCATTATCCGTAAAAACCCAGATCCCGAGCATTCTGGATAACAGGTTTCCGGATAACATATCCCATACCGGTACTATTTTATTATTGTGATGGAGAAAAAGGAAATCATTTTTAAAAATGTGAATGGTTTCATTGTAATGGAGTATAATGGGCCTTCCCATAATAAGGAGCTTTCTGGTTAAGTTGCATGTAAAGGCAAAAAAAAAAAAAATCCAATTTTTACTGAAAAAGAAACCTATCTCCTATATACTTTAATTAAGGATAGGAATTGTCAGATGGTCCCTAATTGCTCTGCAGGGAAACAATCATACTTATGAACAGCAGGGGGAGCCCCCGACTTACTTCCCAGCCATGCAGAACTCAAGCAGCTTTGTTTGTTTCCCTGTAGAGCAGTATTTTTGCCTTTACATCCCTTTTACTGTTTCCAGCTGCAGGGACAAAGATCATGGAGCCAGATTTAAACAGATAAACTGGGATTCTATTTGGAGGATTATTTTGCTGCAGCCACTGGATCTGCAGAGTTGGAGAAAGTTTGTATTAAACAATACAAAAACTATAAAATCCACATTAGATTACATGAAAACAGGACCCAGTGCAGTCTGTATATTCTGATTATTAACCAGTCTTGCTGTATCGTCTTCTGGCAGATATTTTTTGACTTGTGCTGTTTTGATAATTTATGACGATTCCTAAGCAGCTCAGACGACACTGAGCATGTGCACAGTCTTGGTCTTGCAAAGATGTTTAACAAAGTTACAAGATGGTGACCCCCTGGGGCCAACTTTGAAAGCATAAATCATTACTCAATTTTAGACTTTACTTCATGAGTTTCAAGATGACAAATCCTATACCAGTATAATCTGTAATGAGAATAGGTTTGCAGTTGTATATATGATAATTGAGATTGGTAGTTCTTTATTTCTATTTTCCTTGCAATTTTGAGCAGCTTGTCCTTGTGGCTGTGATGCCAAGCAATGTGATGGGTAATGGATACATGTAAGGAAAGTTTTGCTCAGTCACAGAGGCTTATAATAGTCCCTATAACAGGGCAGCAGGACACGTGTGGCACATGGACAATTTGAGACTGTGACAGAGGTGAGAACAGAGCTAGGCCTGCAAGCTGCATTTATATACAAGTAACATCCACAGATACAGGATCCTAAATAAGATCATTGATCTGAAAGAATCTGATATTGCTGGTTTTTAGCTGAACATAGCATACATGTTGCTAGCTTCTTTTCTTTCGTAACAGCTGGCAATGACCCAATTGCTTTAGCTAGTGCATATGTATCCGTTATCCAGAAAGCTCAGAATTACAGGAAGGCGTCGCTCGTAGACTTAATTTCAAAGGAGTTCTTCACCTTTAAATTAACTTTTAGTACAATGCAGAGAGTGATATTCTGAGACGATTTGCAGTTGGTTTTCATTTTTTATTATTCTTGGTTTTTGAGTTATTTAGCTTTTTATTCAGCAACTCTCCAGTTTGCAGTTTCAGCCATCTGGTTGCTAGTGTCCAAATTACCCCAGCAACCATGCACTGATTTGAATAGGAGACTGGAATATGAATAGGAGTTATAACTGGTATATGGATAGTTGCTTAGAAATGGCCATTCTATCATATACTAAAAATTAACTTAATGATGAACCACCCCTTTCAGCAAATACTTTGCATTTTTTTTAAAAACAATCCTGTTTCTCAGTAATTATAAAACCGTACTTGATCCTAAATAAGCTGCATGACTTCATATTGGTGGCAAAATAATCCTGTTGGGTTTATTTAAAGGAGGACTAAAGCCTAACTAAAGAAGTAACTAGAAATGTTGTACATTATGTTTTGTGCTTCTGTACCAGCCCAAGGCAACGACAGCCTTTTAGCAGTAAAGATCTGTGTTTCCAAAGATGCCCCAGTAGCTCCCCATCTTTTCTGCTGATTCACTGCACATGCTCTGTGCTGCTGTCACTTACTGAGCTTAGGGACCCACTCACAATATACAGTACACATAGAATAGAAATGTCACAATATAAGGCTGATTAGTAATTAATACAGATAATTACTACATGGCAGCACAGACACCAGTCCAATTAGCATCAGAATTTAACAATCCGCAAACCTGTAGCATCATCTTATATTACAGGGGAAGCTCATTTTCTGCTGGATAATTAGCGACGAGCCCTAAGCTTAGCTTCTCAACAGCTGCTCAGAGCCCACTGAGCATGTGAGTGTCACAGACACTTTCCAAGATGGTGACCCCCTGTGACAAGTTTGAAGTCCTGGATCATTGCTGCTATTGACAAGCTGAAACTTTAGCCCCGTGCAATAACTTCACTATATAAATTATGGCATTTTTAGCCATATTCATTTTTAGGTTTTAGTTCTCCTTTAATGGTTAAGCAATCATCATGAACACCTTTCCCTCAAGGCTGTTGGCTTATAATTTTGTACAAGATTCTGAGCAAACTGATTTGATCTGTAACTGCGCTTGTAATTATAGGAATATCTCTCAGGGGCTCAGTTATAATTATGGGGAACGCTTGTGATCCAAGTTTTTTTTTTTTTTTTTATTTCCGCGCTGGATCTTTTATACCCATGATGATCTGATCTGCTGTTCTGTATCTGTGTAACACTCTGAGGATTCTAATCCGTATTGCATTTATTTCTGTTTCCCAACCTCACCGGGAGTTGCTTCCTCTTACTGATTTATTTCTGATTGCAGGGGACGCAGATAGAACTGTCTATTGGGGTCATTTTAGGAATATCCACCATGGCAGGTGAGTGCCGTTTATATTCCACTTTTTCTTTTTCTGCTATTGGCTGTGGTTCTGCTCATCTAACTTTGGAAGGGTTTCAAACAACAGGATTTAAGTCTGAATTCTCACTCTTCAAACTTCTATATCCAATAGCAGCGGTTTTTCATACTAACCCCCCCATTTTATAAATCTTCTTTAGTTCATTATAGACAACAAGTTTGATGCATTAATAATTTAGGTCTGTGTCATTTAGCATTTTAACCTTAATTTTAAATCAAAACACCAAAAACATTAAGGGGGTTTAGTCCAATTTTTATATTGTGCTACTAACTCTGATCAAATCCACTTGGGTATTTTACGCTTAATTGCTATTACATTTTCCCAAAATGTTGCTTTGCGGGGGATTGTAATGCTTATTTTTAAATTCCAGGCTTGTAAGCAAGTTTTAATTGCATAAAAACTAAGTAAAGTGCCAAGTAAAGCTTCTTGTAGGCTGACAGTCCACATAGGGGCTACCAAATAGCCAATCACAGCCCTTATTTGGCACCCAAGGGACTTTTTCATGTTTGTGTTGCTCCCCAACTCTTTTTACATTTGAATGTCGCTTACGGGTAAAAAAGGTTGGGGATCCCTGCTCTAGATGATAGACTGACTGACACAGGGGTCACAACAAGATTAATGGGACTGTTACAAGACTTCTTATGGGCAGATAAATCTAGGGACCCAAAAAAATTGGTTTTGTAGAATACATGGTCCATGTCATTCTCTGTCTCTTGATAATGAAGGTGAATGTAAACCACAATGCACACACACACACACACACATGGCTGTCTGCTTACAACTAACCCATGCTTTTCTGCTTCTCCCAAAAGTGGAGAAAAGGTGCACACATCAAAGCATACATAGTGGCCCCCAAAGTGTAATGATCGGCCACAGGCAGAGCATTATTGAATCAGAATCAGGGAAAGGGTCTTGGCACACATCGTGGCCCCCATGATCTGCCACAAGCTGAACAATTGTGGATGGAAGCACTGACCACCATGAAAGGGTTTTGGCTACTACAGTTCTCCCTGAAAGCATTGTGGCAGGTCATGCTTTGCCCAAATCTGCTTACTTAGTATACCCTTTAGGGATGCACCGAATCTACTTTTTTAGATTCAGCCGAATACCGAACGCTAATTTGCATATGCAAATTAGGGGTGGGAAGGGGAACACATTTTTTACTTCCTTGTTTTCTGACAAAAAGTCACGCAATTTCCCTCCCCACCCCTAATTTGCATATGCGAATTAGGATTCGGTTCAGTCGTGCAGAAGGATTCGGCCGAATCCTGGCTGAATCCAGAACCAAATCCTGGATTCGGTGCATCCCTAATACCCTTACTAATCAGGCAAAATTCATTATACAGAAGAATTTGGGTACATGCCTTCTCCCATAATTGCTGCGAGCATTATGGTGAGATTGCAGCTACAAAAAAGCACTAAAGGTTTCTTAAGCAGTGGACTTTAAAGATGTTGTTGTTTTTTTTGAGCCAATTTAGATTCTTTTGGGCTGGATTTCTAGAATATCTATTTGGGAACCCATAAAGAAAACAGCCAATGTTGTGTTATTTCCTTTTGTCCCTTCAGCCTTTGACTTGTTTCTTTTAGGGGAATCTTCTGTATCATTCTGTTAATTTCTGTTCCTTTTTTTTTTTTTTGCTTTGACAATATTCAATGACTGGCAGGTTTCTGTATTAAGTAAAGTCCTGAAATAATTATAATTAACGCAGTCTTTGTATCTTTCTGCAGCTGCAGCCTTAGGAAACTTAGTGTCAGATTTAGCAGGACTTGGGTAAGTTTTACAGACTTATGAATAAACAAAAAACATATAGTTTTATGTTATAATGTGTAAACATAACATTTACACTGTACATGAGGGTTTGATGGATATCATAGATCAGCCAAAGGATGCAGGTGCACACCTGGTCTCTCAGTATAATACACGGTGCTTGGGGCATAGGAGGACGGCACCTCCAATATTCAATGCAAACGAAGTACTCCAGCACACGTATTCTGTTACTACCCGTGTTTAATGTCAAGCCAAAAAAGGTTACAACGTTTCAGGGGCATACCCGTACCTGACAAGGGGTATGCCCCCGAAACGTAACCTTTTTTGGCTTGACATTAAACACGGGTAGTAACCATTAAGCAGAATACGTTTGATGGATATCATCCATAGGAAGGCAAAAACCCACAACTAAAGCCTCTCCAATTTGCTTCAGAGGGGGCCTTACCTGTGCTCTATACAGTGGAAGAATGACTCCCTCCTCCCTTCAATCTATGCCCCTTTTAATACAACTCAAGACCTTATTTGCCCTTGATGCTGCTGACTGGCATTGCTTGCTACAGACAAGTTTATCATCTACAAGGACTCCAAAGTCCTTTTCCATATTGGATTTGCCTAGTGCAGTCCCATTAAGGGTATAAGTGGATATTTTTACATCCCAGGTGCATGACTTACATTTATCAACATCTCATTTGCCGCTTTGCTGCCCAGATTGCCAGTTTGTCAAGATCCATCTGTAAGGTGCCAGATCCTGGATTGAATTAATTGGCCTTGCATAGTTTTGTGTCATCTGCAAATCCAACTTTCTATCATTAAAGGAGAACTAAGACCAAAAAATGAATAGGGCTAAAAATGCCATGTTTCATATAGTGAACTTATTGCACAAGGCTAAAGTTTCAGCTTGTCAATAGCAGCAATGATCCAGGACTTCAAACTTGTCACAGGGGGTCACCATCTTGGAAAGTGTCTGTGACACTCACATGCTCAGTGGGCTCTGATTGGCTGTTGAGAAGCTAAGCTTAGGGCTCGTCACTAATTATCCAGCAGAAAATTAGCTTCCCCTATAATATAAGCTGATGCTACAGGTTTGCTGATTATTAAATTCTGATGCTAATTGCACTGGTTTCTGTGCTGCCATGTAGTAATTATGTGTATTAATTACTAATCAGCCTTATATTGTGACATTTCTATTCTATGTGTACTGTATATTGTGAGTGGGTCCCTAAGCTCAGTAAGTGACAGCAGCACAGAGCATGTGCAGTGAATCAGCAGAAAAGAAGACGGGGAGCTACTGGGGCATCTTTGCAGACACATATTTTCTGCTAAAGGGCTTTGGTTGCCTTGGGCTGGTACAGAAGAAGATTTTTAGCTACTATTTAAATTTCCTTATCCTTTAACAACCACCCTCTGTACAAAATCCTGTAGCCAGTCTCCTATCTTTGTGCAAACAACATTAGTAAGGCCAACATACGTAGTTTAGAGAGCAGTTGTTTATGCTCACTGTTTCAAAAGCTCTGACACCATCCAAATATCTCCTGCAACCCCACTGTCCACGGTTGTACTTACCTCATCATCATCATCATAAAAGAAATAAGTTCTGGATTTTACAGTAGAGTTTCCTCCAGTGGTGGAAAGAGTCCTGGTGTAGCTGTTTAGTATGTGTGTCCATTAAGAGACTGAATAATGTATCAGAACATATTAACACAGAATATTCTTAATCTATTTGTGTTTTAGCCTTGCAGGTTATGTTGAAGCCATATCTTCTAGGCTGGGTCTGCCGATCCCTGACCTGACACCAAAACAAGCAGATATGTGGCAAACGCGTGTTAGTGCCCACTTGGTATGTGCAATTATTATAGACTGTACTTTCATTGGGTCTGTACCTTTTCATATTTAGTGCAAGATATTGGGGGTTTGCACTACTTTTATCATTATTAGGGGTACGTGTTCTGAATTTATTAATTTCTATATTTTAGTGGAATGTAAGGCTATATTAAATAGGTTTTGCTGAATTGTGCTTAGTACAGGGGAATACCTATGCTGCCATAGTGGTATGGGATCTCTCTGTACAGACTATGAGCAAACTTAGGGGACTGTTCCTGCTGAATTGTGCTTAGTACAGGGGAATACCTATACTATCATAGTTTTATGGGATCTCTCTGTACAGACTATGAGCAAACTCCGGGGCTGTTCCTGCTGAATTGTGCTTAGTACAGGAGAATACCTATGCTGCTATAGTTTTATGGGATCTCTCTGTACAGACTATGAGCAAACTTAGGGGCTGTTCCTGCTGAATTGTGCTTAGTACAGAGGAATACCTATGCTGCCATAGTGTTATGGGATCTCTCTGTACAGACTATGAGCAAACTTAGGGGACTGTTCCTGCTGAATTGTGCTTAGTACAGGGAATACCTATGCTGCCATAGTTTTATGGGATCTCTCTGTACAGACTATGAGCAAACTTAGGGATCTCTCTGTACAGACTATGAGCAAACTTAGGGGACTGTTCCTGCTGAATTGTGCTTAGTACAGGGGAATACCTATACTATCATAGTTTTATGGGATCTCTCTGTACAGACTATGAGCAAACTCCGGGGCTGTTCCTGCTGAATTTTGCTTAGTACAGGAGAATACCTATGTTGCTATAGTTTTATTGTATCTCTCTGTACAGATTATGAGCAAACTTAGGGGCTGTTCCTGTGCTTAGTACAGAAAGCACCTATAATGACACACTGTAGTTTTATAGAATCTTTCTACAGGCTATGAGCAGATTTAAGTAGTACCTTAACCTACATGGTGTTAAAAGGCTGTTGATGTCAAATAATTAATATGTGCATTAATGTAAGTTTTAGAGGCCCATGTATGTAAACAATATGCATCGCCTACTTCTATTTTCATTGTATCCAATTTCTGGCTACTGGGAATTGTGACCGTTAATGAACTCCCAGTCGCTCTTCCTTCCACCAGAACATTACAAAACCATGTCCCAGTGTTGGAGACGAATCCATACCAAATAGTTAAAAAGTGAATGCCGTGTGTCACGTATTTGTTTTCCAGGGCAAAGCAATAGGAGTGTCCATTGGCTGCATACTAGGAATGTTTCCCCTTTTGTTCTTTTCTTGGGACGAAGAGAAAACTGCAGAGGAGAAGAAGAAGAAATAACATCGACCGTCCCAGTGAAACCCATAACTCATATAGTTTGCAGTGCACAGAAAATAAGACTTGTACGTGGGAGCAAACGGAACGTTGCACTTCCTCACATCATGTTCACCTGACATTCATTGACTTCCTATTTATATGCAGAGACATGGCAAACGTTGCCTGTGACTTCCAGGAAAAAAAAAAAAAGCAAGTTGGTCTGAACAGCAGTTTTCATCCATAGGAATCTCCAGCTTCTCCTGAACTCCAGCTCTTAGTCCTTTAGCTGCTGGAGGGGGGGAGGCTGAGAGTTGTAGTTCAGCAATCTGCTATTGTGCTTCTCTCATTGTGACCCTATATATATTGCAAACACTAACTAGGTGCAGGCTCTTCCCAAATAAATGACACTATACCTGCAAGTGGCTCCTGTGTGAGACATTATTTAGTAGCAATTCTTTGTAGAAGCGCTGCGCAATATGTTGGCGCTCTAAAATTACTAAGGATGCACCGAATCCAGGATTTGGTTCGGGATTCGTCCTTTTTCAGCAGGATTCGGATTTGGCCTGGCCAAACCGATTCTGAATCCTAATTTGCATATGCAAAATAGTTGTTACAAAACAAGGAAGTAAAAAATGTTTTGCCCTTCCCACCCCTTTTTTGCATATGCAAATTAGGATTTGGTTCGGTATGCGGCCAAATCTTTCGCAAAAGATTCAGGGGTTCGGCAGTATCCAAAATAGTGGATTCAGTGCATCCCTAAAAAATACATGTTATTATTAATAATAATAATAATAATAATAATAATTCAGAAGTCCCATAAGCACACGCTTGGGAAGGTTTATGGAATCCTCTAGAAGCGATTGCTGTATTGTTACCATAAAACACTAAATGACACAAAGACAATAGACATTTACTGGGAGTTTGTGACTGAGCTCAAAAATGTACTTATCCACCAATAGTGTTAGTGCTTTTAGCTTCCCGTGAGAGTATTCCTTCATTAAAGGGGTGGTTCGCCTTTAGGTTAAAGGGATTGTTCACCTTTAAATTAACTTTAAGTATTATATAGAGAGTGATATTCTTAGACAATTTGCAATTGGTTTCAATGTTTTATTATTTGTGTTTTTTGAGTTATTTAGCCTTTATGCAACAGCTCTCCAGATTGCTATTTAAGCAATCTGGTTGCTAGGGTCCAAATTACCCTAGCAACCATTCACTGATTTGAATAGGAGTCTGGAATATGAATAGGGGAGAACCTGAATAGAAAGATGGGTGATAAAAAGGGCAATAATAGAACATGTGTAGCTTCACAGAGCATTTGTTTTTAGATGGGGGCAGTGACCACCATTTGAAATCTGGAAAGAATCCGAAGAAAATGGCAGAAAATGAAACCATAAAAAAATAAATGATGAAGACTAATTGAAAATTTGCTTAGAATTTGCTATAACATAGTAAAAGTTAACTAAAAGGTGAATCACCCCATTAACTTTTAGTATGTTATAGAATGGACAGTTCTAAGCAACATTTCAATTGGTCTTCATTATTTATATTTTATAGCTTTTGAATTATTTGCCTTCCTCTTTCCAGCTTTAAAACAAATGCTCTGTAAGGCTACAAATTATTGGTATTGCTACTTTTTATTACTCATCCTTTTTATTCGGGCCCTCTCCTATTCATATTGCATTCTTTTATTCATATCAGTGCATGGTTGCTTGGGCAATTAGGACACTAGCAACCAGATGGCTGAAATTGCAAACTGGAGAGCCGCTGAATAAAAAGCTAAATAACTCAAAAACCACAAATAATAAAAAATGAAAACCAAATGCAAATTATCTCAGAATATCCCTCTCTATATCATACTAAAAGTTAATTTAAAGGTGAAGAAACCTTCGAAACACTTGTTTCAGTTGTTTTCAGAGTGTTCCCCAGAAATAGTCTTTTTTCAATACTTTTCATTATTTATTTTTTACTGTTTTTCCAAAATATAAGATTAAAGTTGAATGTTGGTGTCTCTGGTGTTTGAGTCTGAAAGCTCAGTAATTCAGGTGCAGACTCTAAACTGTTAAAATTTTGCAACATTTAGTTGATCCATTTCTCAGCAGCATCTCTGGAGTATTAGTAACTATTGTATCAATTCTAACAACTGTCTGTAATGAAACTCAGAGATTCTGCTCAGCAGGGACAAAATAAGAAATGTATCGACTAAATGTATCAATTTAGAACAGTTTACAGGGTCGGCGACCCCCCCTCCCTGAGCTGCTTTAGAAGGTGAAATTTTTTTTTTTGAACTTTACACTTCAATATAAGAAAAACGGTGACACATAGAAAATAAAAAGCCATTGGAAAAAGTAATTATTTCTGGTGATCTATTGGAAAGCATCATATTGTTTGAAGGTGAACAACCCCTTTAAAAAGGTGGAAGTACATCAATTAAATCTATGACCACAGCCTATTGGCTACATATAGGGGACCCTGTTGCCTCCTCAGTAGATTTCTAGGAGTAACTACCAGCTTCCCATGGCACTTAGGGCATAGACTCACGTGGAGAATCGGGGAGATTAGTCGCCGGCCTCTTCTTCGGGCGACTAATCTCCCCGAATCACCACGTGTGTCTCTGCCCTATGGATATTTCCCCTCCTGCAATTTATTTATCGTAGGCAAATGCATAAGTTGCTGGCGCTTTATAAATACATAATGATGATAATGTGCCCTGAGATCCCATTTAATGACATTAAGGATTTGAAAGGAGTCTTCTAACTTTCTTATTGCATGGTTTTAATTGTGTTAATCACTCGCTGTGCTCAGCTGGAGCCGCATGCCTCATCTGAGACCTATTGCACTGTATTCTTTATCATTTCAAATATAAATTCATTAGCATTTTCAAATGTAAAAATCATTTGCTTCCCCTTAACTTTTTTTTTTTTTTTTTTTAAATGTGTATATTCTCCCTGAACACTGCCCTGTTCCCTTATAATAATAATAATAATAATAATAATAATAATAATAATAATAATGTATTTAATCCAATGATGTAGTCTTAGTGATACTCAAAGTTGTTCTTCTCTTTTTATATGATAAAGAAGACAGATAAGAAATTAAAGTTTGAAGCCGTGGGACTCCGGCCTCGGGAGCCTATGGCTAATGAGCTGTTTCTGTTTCCGTCTCTTACAATTTGTTTTTACTGAAAGTGTCAGCGTTAACGTTTTTCCTCCCTTTAACTCTTCAGACCTGACTGCTTGCCAACAGAGAAACATTAAGGAGGCCTAATGTCTTAAAGGGGAACTATCGCTCAAATGTAATATAAGCTTCATCATATTAAAATAATACATTTTCTAATTATAATCAATTACAAATTCTGACCCGTTTCTGAAATAATCTAGTTAATCTTCACTCTCCCTATTCCTCTCTTCATTCTTTCTTAATAAAGATATCTGTATTCTGATTTTAAATGACAGGTCCAATACTGCCTTTGGGGGAGTTCCTTTTGATTAAAAGATGTATTAGAGCTCACTCTTTTAAAATTACCTGAAATATTCCGACTCTACAAGCAGGATTTGTACCCAAGTCAGTTATTTTGTTAGATTTTGTTTGTGCTCGAATCAGTTATTTGAGTGAGCTCTAACACATCTGCTAGAAAAGGGAGCCCTCCCATAAAACCTACAGGTATGGGATCCATTATCCGGAAACCTGTTGTCCAGAAAGCTCAAAATTACGCAAAGGCTGTCTCCTATAGACTCCCTTTTATCCAAATAATCCAATTTTTTTTAAATTATTTCCCTTTTCTCTGTAATGATAAAACAGTAACTTGTACTTTATCCCAACGAAGATATAATTAATCCTTATTGGAAGCAAAACCAGCCTATTGGGTTTATTTAATGTTTACATGATTTTCTAGTAAACTTAGGGGCAGATTTATCAAGGGTTGAGTTTCGAAGTAATGGGGGGGTTTTTTTGATCTCCCATAACTTCGAAATTCGAATTAAAAAAGACAAAGAAATTTATCAAAATGTCAAAAAAATTATTGGCCGAATAGGTCCGTTTTTGATCAAAGTGTTTCCAAAAAAAAAAAAAACCCTTCTATTTTTCAAAGTCCGCTAATTAACTCCAAATGGGTTCTAGGGGGTCTCTTATAGGCTAAAACAGCAATTGAAGTCAAATTTTTAAACAATCAGTACATGATAAATTTCAATATACAAATTTACAAATTTTTGTTGAAGTACGCAAAAAATAGCTCGAAATTCAAATTTTTTTCATTTTCACTTCGTCCTTTGATAAATCTGCCCCTAAAAGTATGAAGATCCACATTACAGAAAGATCCATTATTCGGAAAACCCCAGGACCCGAGCATTCTGGATAACAGGTCCAATACCTGTATTGGATTTAAAGGAGACATATAGGATAAATTAAAAAACCCTAATTTTGGAGGCAATTATAAGTAATATATGGTGTTGCTTTTACATGGTGCTAAACATTAATATTATCTTTAAAAATAGCCCCTTTATTGGAGCTCCCTATAGATGTTCTCTGGTCCCTGTTTGTGTGGGTAGGCGTGTCCTAACGGTCCCTGCCAGAAGCACAGTAGGGGGGGACAGCCAATCACAGCCCTGCAGTCACACAAGCACAGACAGGCTTCAGTTCCTGATCAGGTCCTGCTAGCTGCTGATTGGTTCCTGTCCTACAGTGCAGAGAGCCGCCAGTTCCTCTGCACAGGTTGGGAATTCAGGGAGCAGGAATTGAAAGAGAAGGGAGGGATTATTAGGGTTTTTGCAGAAATATTTCATAAATGAGCCTGAAACACTACTTTTTAAGCACAATTCTTCTATATCTAAATGAGTATAATGCACTGGTACATTCTTATTTTTTACACAAAATGTCTCCTTTAAATGTCCGTCAACATCTGACACCCAACTCCCGCAAGAAGAGAAAATGAAGAGAAACAGATGCTGAGAGTGAAGATGTGAAGATAAACTTGATTATTTCATATACCATACAACATTTTTAATTGATCGTATTTATTTCAGTATGATGAAGCCTATACAAAATTTTCATTTTTTCGATAGTTCCTCTTTAACTGAACATACTGGTGTCTTAAAGGGGTGGTTCACCCTTTTAAAGGGATACTGTCATGGGGAAAAAAACATTTTTCAAAATGCATCAGTTAATAGAGCTGCTCCAGCAGAATTCTGCACTGAAATCCATTTCCCAAAAGAGCAAACAGATGTTTTTATATTCAATTTTGAAATCTGACATGGGGATAGACATTTTGTCAATTTCCCAGCTGCCCCAAGTCATGTGACTTGTGCTCTGATAAACTTCAATCACTCTTTACTGCTGTAATGCAAGTTGGAGTGATATCACCCCCCTCCCTTTCCCTCCCCAGCAGCCAAACAACAGAACAATGGGAAGGTAACCAGATAGCAGCTCCCTATGGGAAGGTAACCAGATAGCAGCTCCCTAACACAAGATAACAGCTGCCTGGTAGATCTAAGAACAACACTCAATAGTAAAAACCCATGTCCCACTGAGACTCCTTCAGTTACATTGAGAAGGAAAAACAGCAGCCTGCCAGAAAGTATTTCTCTCCTAAAGTGCAGGCACAAGTCACATGACCGGGGCAGCTGGGAAATTGACAATATGTCTAGCCCCATGTCAGATTTCAAAATTGAATATAAAAAAATTGTTTGCTCTTTTGAGAAATGGATTTCAGTGCAGAATTCTGCTGGAGTAGCACTATTAACTGATGTATTTTGAAAAAAACAAGTTTTCCAATGACAGGATCACTTTAAGGTAACTTTTATTATATTATAGAACGACCAATTCTAAGCAAAGTTTCAATTGGTTTTCATTATTATTTTTTATAGTTTTATAGTTATTTGTATTTTTCCTTCTGATTCTTTGCAGCTTCCAAATGGGCTTCGCTGTTCCCTTCTAAAAAAAAAACAAATCCTCTGTAAGGCTACAAATATATTGTTATTGCTACTTTTTATTACTCATCTTTCTATTCAGGCCTCTCCTATTCATATTCAAATCAATGGTGGTTGCTAGGGGAATTTGGGCCTTAGTTACCAGATTGCTTAAAATCCAAATTGAAGAGCTGCTGAATAAAAAGCTAAATAACTCAAAATCCTTCAATAATAAAAAGTGAAAACAAATTGCAAATTGTCTCAGAATATCCCTCTCAACATCCTACTAAAAGTTATCTCAAAGGTGAACAACCCCTTTAAAGTACAGTGTTCAGCAACCTGAACACAAAATCAAGGCTTTTTTTTTATTATTATTTCTTAGCTAAACAGCATATTTATTTCAGTTGCCGCCTTCTTGATTTTTTAAAAGCAGTTGAGATATCACCAATGGGCTGTGCAGCGATATCTGTATACTAAATCCTGTTTTATACGTCCTGCTGTAGCTCAGGGGCTTATTAAACATAAATAATAAGCAGTTGCAATGTATAATTGTCTCATTATATTTGCCACGCCCTTATTTAATTGCGGCAAAAGAGAAATCTTTTAAATATGATTTTCTTCTGGCTAAAGCCAGCTAGATGTCCCATAGAACCTTTTGTTATACATCCAAGATATACTTAAAGTGCATCATCAATATACCTAATACTCCTTGCTTGAAGCACAAGTCTAGAATATGTACCTGCTGGTAACTGGAGGGGATTGGTATATCTTCTGGTGCAGCGTGAGTTCAGTGAATTGTACTTGTGCCCAACATATTGGACATTGTTTTAATTAAAGAGGTTGTTTGCCTTTCAATTAACTTTAAGTATGACATAGAGAGTCATTTTCTGTAACAACTAGTCTTGTTATTACTTGCGGTTTTGGGTTATTTAGCTTTTTATTCCCGTTTGTAGTTTCAGCAATCTGGTTGCTAAGATCCAACTTACCCTAGCAACCATGCATTGATTTGAATAAGAGACTGAAATATGAATAGGAGAGGGTCTAAATAGAAAGATAAGTAATACAAAGTAACCGCAAAAAGTAAAAAAAATATATTTAAAGGGGTGGTTATGCTCTAAGTTAACTTTTTAGTTTTTAAATTATTTGACTTCTTCTGACTCTTTCTGGCTTTCAAATAGGGGTCACTGACCCCATCTAAAAAAGAAAATGCTCTGTGAGGCTACACATTTGTTACTGCTATTTTTTATTACTCAATTTTCTATTCAGGCCTCTCGTATTCATATTCCAGTCTCTTATCCAAATCAGTGCATGGTTGCTAGGGGAATTTGGTCCCTAGCAACCTGGAGAGCTGCTCAATAAAAAACAAAATAACTCAAAAAACAAAAATACTAAAAAATTAAAACCAGTTGCAAATTGTCTCAGAATATCACTCTCTACATCATACTGAAAGTTAACTCAATTGTGTAAAGTGCATAGCTGATATTAGTCAAAATATTGTACATCAAATGCACACACAGGAAACCTCAGCAGAAGAATCCCGGCCTAATCATCCTTTTAATGAAGATGTTTTACCATCTGTTACTCTATTCCTCATGGAGCTGCTCCGGGAACAAGTTCTTCCGCTGCCTGGCTCCCATACTCAGGAGAGAGTTGCTTCATGTACATAGACTTCACTTACTACTTTTATAGCAAATAATTGCAAAAAAAAAAAAAAACCCAGGAAGGAGTTGCGAGTCACAGCCTGCCATTGGAACCTTTTATATTGTTAAGTTGCAGAAACGGCACATATGTCTTTTATAAGAAATGAATTGTCGCTTGCAGCCTCTTCTTTATGTACAGTCTATTTAGCCATTGTTATTGTGATTATGCTTGTTAGAGCACAGCTATCCTAAACTAAAGGATAAGTAAACCTTAATCAGTGAAAGTAAAATTGATGAGGGGGCTATTCTAAGCAATTTTGCAATGTACATTCATTATTTATTTATTTTTAATTCAAGATATTAAAGGATACATGTACTGTTAACATCAATTCATTTTGTTACAGCAGCGCCACCTGCTGGTCATTTTCTGACCAGTCTGACCACCAAGTAGTCAAGGAAGTTGTCAGGAGAAAGAAAGAGGCTGCTCTGATGTTCTTCTGCTTAGGAAAAAAATTAGAAACCTTTCTCAAATCTTTGCAAACCTGAAAACCATCAGAGCAGCCACTTTCTCCTGACAACTTCCTTGACTACTTGGTGGTCAGACTGGTCAGAAAATGACCAGCAGGTGGCGCTGTTGCAACAAAATTAATTGATGTTAACAGAACAGGTAATCTTTATTATCTTGGAATAAATAATGAATGTACATTGCAAAAGTGCTTAGAATAGCCCCCTCATCAATTTTACATTCACTTATTTATAAGGTTTACTACTAAGGGACAATGTTTCAGCCGGGGTTATGAAGAGCGAAATGTTCAGCAGATGCCATCAGATCCCCCAGGATCCTTTGTCAAGTATGGGAAACACCGCGGTTGTGTGGCCAAGCAGTGACTACAAGCTCAGAGTGCAAGTGATAGTAAGAGAAGGCAGGGGAGATCAGTTGGACACTTTTGGCCCAGGTAGACCAGGTTGTTTAGTCCAATGACACTTGTGCACCTCACTTTTCATACAGGGCCACCGATTCTCAGCCGGATAGAGATCAGAGCCATTGTAGCATATTCACCTTTTTAATTCCTGATGTACTCCGTTGTTACTGTTGCTTTGTGCCTGGGATCATTGTGCTGCAGATGAAACTGTGCTCAAACTTTAGTCTGGACCTGACACCAACTGGGTCATAGTCATGTTTTCTGACCATCTCCAGAAGATGGGAGCTAAAGGGCACAGGACAGGTGGGTGCTGGGGTGGCACCGGGACGATACGCCTTTGATTCCCCAGTCCTACACTGATGCAATGCAGAGGTCTTCATGCACCTTTACCCCACACTTAAAGGAAAACTATACCCCCAAAATGAATATTTGAGCAACAGATAGTTTATATCATATCAAATGAAGTGGCATATAAAAGAATCTTACCAAACTGGAATATATATATATATATATATATATATATATATAAGTAAATATTGCCATTTTACATCTCTTGCCTTGAGCCACCATATTGTGATGGTCTGTGTGTTGCCTCAGAGATCACCTGACCAGAAATACTGCAGCTCTAACTGTAAGGAAGAAGTGTGGAAGCAAAAGACACAACTCTGTCTGTTAATTGGCTCATGTGACCTAACATATATGGTTTGTTGTGTGCACAGTGAATCGTATGATCCCAGGGATCGGCCCTCATTTTCTAAAATGGCAGTTTTCTATTTATGATTACCCACATACTACTAGAAAAGTATATTATTATGAAAATGGTTTATTTACATGAAGCAGGACTTTACATATGAGCTGTTTTATGCAATATCTTTTTACAGAGACCTACATTGTTTGGGGGGTATAGTTTTCCTTTAACTGTTTTATTCTTTAGCTGCTTCAGATTAATTATTGGTGTCTCTGTAGCTTCTCTCTAAAGTGTCCTTTTTGTTTGCACAGATAATTGTTAAAGGGGAACTATCATCAAAATGAAAACGAAATATAAGCTTCAGCATACTGAAATAAGATACTTTCTAAATACAATCAATTAAATATTCTGAATGGTTTCTGAAACAATGAAGTTTACCTTCACTATTCCTCTCTCAGCATCTGTTTCTCGTCATTTTATCTTCGTGCAGCAGTTGGGTGTCAGATATTCATTGACAGTTAGATCCAATATATCTTATAGGGGGGCTCCTTTCCTAGCAGATGTATTAGCGCTCATTCAAATAACTGATTCAAGAACAAACACAATCTAAAAAAATAACTGCCATTTGCACAAATTCTGCATGTAGAGCGACATGAAATCTGGTGAGTTTAATAGAGTGAGCTCTAATACATCTTGTAGGCAAAAGGAGCCCCCCTATAAGATATATTAGATCTAACTGTCAATGAATATCTGACACCCAACTGCTGCTTGAAGACAGAATGAAGAGAAACAGATGCTGAGAGAGGAATAGTGAAGATAAACTTCATTCTTTCAGAAACAATGCAGAATCTTTATTGTGTTTAGAAAGCTTCTTATTTCAGTACGATGAACTTATATTAAATTTTCATTTTCACCTTTTTTAGGTAGTGTCTGGCTGGTTTAATTCCAAGTCAAGTTGATTGAACCAACAGATCCCACTTGGACCTCCAGACATGGATTTTGTTTTGTAACATTAATTTTGTATTAATTTATCTGTCACTTCCTTGGAATGCCCTTTACTGTTCAATTTCACAGATGCCCTTCAGATTCCCAACCTGAATAATGATCCCATGCCCATGAGATTTTTACCCAGGAACCGGGGAAGGTATTTGAATGATTCAGTGGTGGAGCGTAACTGCAACGTAATTTGTCCTTGTTAGAGGCAATTATATTTCATTTTAAAATAAACGCTTCGACAACGCAGGGATTCAATATATATGCAAATAGCACATTTTGATTCACTCGTTTTTATTTTTTTCCTAACCTAAAACAATTTTTCATTATAAAACCAATTTAGCGTTTTGGGTTTTTGAATTGAAAATATTAGAGAATAAAATGTTAGTGTAGGATATTGTTTGGTAAAATGAGAGACCTATGACTAAGGGATAACTCCCGAAACGCGTTTTTTCCAGCAGGAACTCCAATAAATCCCATTCTCAGAAGTGCCGTCTCCTTTTTGAGTTTTTGTCGTATTCGCAGTTGGACACTGTTGGACTGTGCACCTGAATCGAGGGGGGAACGGTGAGCATGTGCGGTCCTCATTTTTCTTTTTACTAATTGGTAAAATGAGAGAACTGGTCAGGGGACTGAATACTTGCGTCCTGTGTGGGTCCAGTTTTTGAAACCCATACCAGCAACCAGGGCTGCCATTAGAAATCACGACAAAATTTTTGGGGGCCCGGGCCCACCAACTCCCCGAACCGCCCACCCACCCCAAGCCCCACCCCAGATCCCGCCCACTCCACACAACAGTTAAAAAACCACACAGACATCAGCGCTAAAAAAGGTAACCCCTCCACACGCACAAGTTATAAAAAGCTATTGATGGTCAGGGCCCCCCTCAAAAGTTTTTTAAAAAATTGGTGGTCAGGGCCCCCCTACAAGTTAAAAAAAATAATTGGTGACCAGGGTCCCCTTACAAGTTAAAAAAAAAAAAAAATTGGGGCCCCAAATAATATTTTTTAAAAACAACAGTGGCACCAGTGGCCTATAGAGTATTAAAATAATACATTGGTGGCCGGGGGATTAAAAAAATAAAAAAACACAAGTTGGTATTCGGTAGAATTGAATTAGTTTTCGTGACCTTGGGTCTTTTCGCCGCTTCAGGACTTCAATTTCGGCTATTTTCAGCACTTCGGGAGTTGGCTGTTTTCGTGGGTTTGGGTCTTTTCGCTACTTCGGGACTTCGGCTTTTCGGCACTTACGCATTTAGAAAATGGGAGCAGGCTTCGGGGGCCCGGCTCTTTTGAAAGTGCAGCACCGCCGGGCCCCCCTTCAGACCCGGGACACTAGTACCCCCTGTCCCCCCCTGATGGCGGCCCTGCCAGTAACCCTAACCCGATATTTGACCCGCATGTTACCTCTACCCGACCCACAATAGGCCAACTATCCTTCCGACCCGGGCGACTAACGAAACCGGAAGTGGCGTCACCTTGCCCGGAAGTGACGTCAGGAAGTGATGAATCTTTCAAAAAAAAATTTAAAACTGGAAGAACCACAAGGGTGAGTTTGAGGGATTAAGCCTGCACCTTTGTTGGGTACCCAGCCGGGTTACCCGCTGACACGAATCAGGGACTTTTTGCCCAAAACTCAACCACTTTGCGGGTATTCCGCGGGTACCAGACCTGATGCAGGACTAGCGCAAGTTGCTATGTGTTGCTGCTATATTGCCCTGTGGTTGTCTGTAGAGTGGAAACCTATGTCTGTAAGCATGGATATATTTAAATTGGAAAAATACTATTTTCTCTGCTGGCTTCAAAGTCCATAAACAATGAATTCAGAGTAAGTGAACCAAGGACAAAAGCCTGAGGTTACAGAGATTATCTTGCCCCACTAATGAGAACTTTCTATACTCCAACTCCCAGCCTGCTTTCCTCCATCTATAATTGGTTGCCCTGTAGCACTCAGCTTGATTTCCAATACAGAACATTAAATGGATCTCAGGAGTCCGCCCCTGCTGGAATCTATGCAAATAGTATTGTAGTCCAAAATGATATCCCCAAAATGTTTTTCTTGAAGTTGGAGTACCATTGTCTATATTTTGAATAAAATCAAGAAATATTTCAGAATGAATAAAAAAGAACTCGCTGCAAAATTATCAGTAATAATAGACCTATGGAGTCCTTTTCAAAGAATTTAGATAAGATTTGTCCTTTCACCCTCTTGAAAAACATAATGACAGGGGAGATTCTCATCTGACTGCTGCCCCCTCGCTCGCGCTCACTTTTTCAGCAGTTCCACAATTCTTTCTAGTGCAGAGAATGAAATTGCTCTATTTCTTGCGCTAGAATGTTTTTTCTCAACTCGCCTCATTGGCGCAGCACCCCTACACAGTGGAACCTGATTTACCTTTTCCAGCAGAAAATATACATAAAATACAGGAAACCATAAAATGCAGGAAAGAATGAATGCCACCTACATACAGGGGCAGCTTTATTTTTTGGTGTCAAAATTCACACATTAAAATTTTAATCCCCCTATTCGAATGTAAATTTGAATATGAGATTTATCACACCTCGACCATGGAAATAGTCCTAATTTGAATATTCGCCACTTAAGAGCTCTTAAGGTAGCCATATACGGGCCGATAAAAGATTCCGACAGACCGTGTCAGCAGTTTATTGGCCCGTGTATGGGGCCCCCTGAAGGGCTTCCCCAATCGAAAGTCGGCCAGATCTCAATCGGATGGGACGAAAAATCCCGTCGGATCGCGGCCGCATCTATTCGTTGATGCAGTCCCGCAATCCGACAGCACATTACTATTCGTTAGCATCCGATCGTTGGGCCCTAGGACCCACGATCGGATCAGCCCGATATTGCATACCTCAAGATGGGCATATCGGGGAGAGATCCGCTCGTTTGGTGACATCGCCAAACTAACGGATCTCTCCATGTATGGTCACCTTTACTTGTGGGTGGTTTTACCTGTGCTCCCCTGCGTTCTTCCAATCAGCCACAGTGGAGCGCAGGAGTAGACGCACTCAATTATTGTGAAGGGGGCTGTACTCACACTGACGCATGTATGTGCCGAACACAGGTGAAATGCAACATGCTGTGTCCCAACCTGCGTTTGGCGCTTACATGCGTCTGTGAGTACAGTGCAACTCAGGGGAACACAGGTAAAACCACCCACGTGTAAGAGCCCTAAAACCTGCCGAGTTCATGTACAAGTCAATGGCAGAGGTCTGTTGAGCCATTTGGCGATGTTAATAGCCTTCCTGATATTCAAGTTTTTTTTTCGGAGAAAAACACAATTCGTATGATTCGAATAGGATTTGAATTTTCAGGTTGGAACTATTAGACATTCAAATGTTTTCTTAAATAACCTCCCAGTGTAATTGTGAGTATATTCGAGTTGAAAAAAATCACTTAGGGGCAAATATATCAAGGGTCAAATTTTGAGTTCATGGTAGACTCTAAAAACTCCCATAAACCCAAAATTCAGGGGGAAAAAACGACCAATCGAAATTTATAAAAAAAGTACATTTTTTAAATTCGGTTGAATTCGAATTTGATTCAAGTTTTTTCACAAAAAAAAAAAGTCCACCAAGCAAAAAAAAAAAAATCCACCAAACAACTCCAAATTGATTGTAGGAGGTTCCCCATAGGATAAAACACAAATTCGGCAGGTTTTAGATGGTGAATTGTCGAATTTTTATTCTTAAAGGGACAGTACATGATAAAATGTAAGTTTTTTTTAACTCAAATCGAATTTGGACTATTGCCTAGTCCAGGGATACCCAACCTTTTGAACCCGTGAGCAATGTTCTTGGGCTGCTAAATGAGTGCTGTGATTGGACATTTGGTAACCCCTACAGACTACAGGAGACTCTGTTTGGCAATACATCTGGTTTTTATACAACCAAAACTTGTCTCCAAGCCTGGAATTAAAAAATAAGCACCTGCTTTGAGGCCACTGGGAGCAACATCCAATGGGATGGAGAGCAACATGTTGCCTACGAGCTACTGGTTGGGGGATCACTGCCCTAGTCGGATTACATTAAACTCAATTCAAATTTGAAAATTCTAATTTTCAATTCGATCAAAATCTCCCCCTAATTTATTAAAACATGATATTTCATTGGAGAAAAGTTTTAATTTTTTAAAACTTGCACGTTGGGGATCTTCAGCCTTCAATGTTTGATTTTGCTTTCAAGATTTGAGATTCTACAGCCTGAATGAAAATTATTGGAACTTACTGCAATTTTTAATTGTGATTGACTTTTTCCTTCCATGTAATGTGATCATGGAAAATATCATGAAAAAAAAATTCAATTAGATTTAGCCCTGATTTTTTAAAAAATGTTTTCACAATCTCATACTATGTGAATGATATATGTGGAAAACAGGACACAAATAAGCCCTGAGTGGAACTAATTTTTAAAACCCAGACCCGCTACCCACAATGAGCGGCCAGGACCCCCCAACCTCCTACCTGACCCGCAACTGCCTTATCCACAACCTGCTGACCACCATTAAAAAGGAAGGACTGTTGATGCAATATCATCACAATTGGGTAGAGTAGAAAAAGTTTTAAAAATGTTGAAATCAGTAAAATAAAGAAAAATATAAGAAATACAGTATAATATCATAAATATAGATTAGACCTGCAACCGAAAACCATACCCACAACCCACAGGGTACCTGCTTTTTTATGTGTAAACCCCGGTTACCCAACCTGCTGCAGGACTCTAAGGGGGTTATTTAAGCTTATTTATTATTAAATTTTTCTGAAAATTTGCTTTGTGGGAAAAAAATCTAATTTTCTCAACTTTTTTCGAATGTTTCCTCAAATTTTTTCAGATTTTTCACCCGAAAACTCAGATTTCTTATGCTTTTTGCCCAAAAACTTCGGGGTATTGCACGGAACCCAGCGCACATCAAAAAATCATTGGGACTTCTCCCATTGACTTATATGCAACCTCGACAGGTCTGAGATGCCGGATTTTCAGATTTTGACTTTTCCATCCTTGGGGTTTAATAAATTCCAAAAATTCACATGACACGTCACATGACTCACTGAAACTTGTGTATTATAATAAATAAAGTACCCCCAGATGCAAAATATGAGGATATTAGAATTCACCTCGGAGTTCCATGACCTGTATAAAAACACTCGGCCTTTGGCCTCGTACTTTTATATGGTCATGAAACTCCTCGGTAACTGATAATATCACAAGAGGGGGTACTTTATTCACTATATTAAACCATTGCTCCTTAGTTTACTTTTCCTTAAGGGCTCTTACAGACGAGCATTTTTATCTGCGCTCCCCTTCGTTCCGGTTTCATGCGTTCAGCCGCAGGGAGCTCAGGAGTAGACGCACGGAATTCTTTTTAATGGGGCTGTACTCACACGTCATGTAAGCACCAAACGCAGGTTTTGACGCAGCATGTTGCATTTTACTTGTGTTCGGCGCTTACATGTGTCTGTGTACAGCCCCATTGAAAAGAATTCAGTGCGTCTACTCCTGACTGAATACATGAAACCAGAACGCAGGTAAAAACGCTCGTCTGTAATAACCCTAACCCTCTTGGGAGTCAAGAAGGAATCTTTTCCCCCTTCTGAGGCAAATTGGAGCTGCTGTGCGCGGGGGGGGGGGATTTAATGGAGAATTCAACCCTTTTTCTCAAAAAAAACCCTCCTGCTCCCCCCAGCATAGCTGCCCCCCGGGGAAATGCCCCTAACTTTTTACTTACCCCTTGGTGCAGATTCAGGGATCCCAGTTCACAGCAGCCATCTTTCGGGTCTTAGCATCTTCTCCTTGCGCTTCGGCAACTTTTGTGAGTTTTGGCTAATGCAAAGTTTTTACAAACCGGAAAATTGATCCAACTGCACATGTGCCACTTCGTCGGTCTCCCACTAAACTTACCGGAAGATGGCTGCGTGGAACTCCGATGCCTGAATCTTTGCCGAGTAGTGATGTGCGGGCCGACCCAAGGCCCGCGGGTCGGCGGGTTCAGGCCAACCCCTGGACAAAATGCGCTACCTAGTACTGCCGGCTTCTGGCTTCGGAATTTATAGACTTCCGTCTGCCCCGCCCCTTTTGTGACGTCACAGCGGGCGCGGGTCTATAAATAAAGGGGAGCATCGGCCCCGGGTCGGATGTGGGTAGGGAGTGGGCAGGTTAGGGTTGGGTCCGGGTTGAGAAATTCTCGACCTGCACATCACGAGTGCAGAGGGGTAAGTATAAAGTTACTGCCATTTCCCTGGGGAAATCGGTTGAATTCTGCTTTAAACCTTCCTCTGGATCACTTACTAACTGAGTGCTTGGAAACAGTCTGATTCAAAGCAATAAAGCCAATCATCTTGCAGTTCGGTGCATTAAGTGGCAAGAATCAATACTCATCCTATTTATCGGATACAACAGTTCCCAGAACTATCACAATTTATTAAGTCACTGGTACATAATGGCTGCTTGTTTGGGCAGGTGATGAATGGCAGCAAGTCTGTCTGTTGCTGGTTAAAGGAACAGTAACATCAGAAAATGATATTGTTTTAAAGTAATACAAATATAATGCAGTGTTGCCCTGCACTGGTAAAACTGATGTGTTTGCTTCAGAAACACTACTATAGTTTATATAAACAAGTTGCTGTGTAGCCATGGGGCAGCCATTCAAAGGAGAAAAGGCTCAGGTTACACAGCAGATAAGCTCTGTAGAACATAATGGTGTTATCTGTTATCCACTATTTAACCTGTGCCATATAGTCTTTTTTTTTCAATTTCCACCATTGCTACACAGCAGCTTATTTATATAAACAATAGTAGTGTTTCTGAAGCAAACACACTAGTTTTACCAGTGCAGGGCAACACTACATGTTATTTTCATTACTTTAAAACACTTTTATTTCTTGGTGTTACTGTTCCTTTAACACAGGTACTTGGCCTGCAATGACACAATTACGAGTCTATCCTGAGAACACAGGTGTCTGGGGGGGGGGGCTCCCTCAAGTTTTCAACTCAAACAGGGCAAGAAAGAGTGCCTCAGGGCCCCAATATGGTGTTAAAGGAGAACTAAACCCCCTACAGCTAAAAGCCCCCATTGCCTTCTACGTTGCCCCCATCCCTGCTTCCTCCCCTCATAGTGTCCAGCAACAACAAGTGTCCTATCCAGTCACACAGACCTAAATTTGCAGAGTAGTTTAGCAGAGCTCAGGGGAGCCATGTTCGGTATCATCCGGATCCTCATATTTATCTGTAATTCTGCAATTGTATTGTTACTTTTTTATTACTTACCTTTCAAACTACTGCCTTGATACCCTAGCAACAAGATTGAATTTCCCAGCTGGAGAGCTGCTGAACAAAAAGCAAAATATTTAAAGGGGTGGTTCAAGTGATGTGCGGGTCGGGTTTTTTCCAACCCACACCCGCCCTCCCTTCACCCTCCCTCCACCCGTGCCCACCCAAGCACGACTTTTGGGTTCCTCTTATAGACCCGTGCTGCCCGCCGATGACATCACAAAAGGGGCGGGGTGAGCAGGTGCGCGTCTAAAAGTTGCATCGGGAAGTCGGAAGCTGGCATTGTAAGGTCGTGGATGGGGAGAGCAGGCGGAAGAACTCAACCCAGTCTCGCCTGCAACCCGGGAAAGGGGGTCGGCCCGAACCCATCTGATCTGTGGTTCCCGCTGGTATCAGGCCGGCCGGTGGTTCACCATCAAGTTAAATCTTAGTATGTTATAAAATGGCCAATTCTAAGCAACTTTTCAGTTGGTCTTCACTATATAATGGTTTCCTTATAAACGGAGTTCTGATGTCAAAGGGGGGGGGGTCATTGACACATCTAAAAAAACAAATGCTCTGTAAGGCTACAAATGTAATATTATTGCTACTTTTTATTACTCATCTTTCTATACAGGACCTCTTCTATGCATATTCCAGGCACTTATTCAAATCAGTGCATGGTTGCCAGGGGAATTCAGACCCTAGCAACCAGACTGCTGAATAAAAACCTGAATAACTCCAAATAATACAAAACAAAAAACAATTGCAAATTGGCTCAGAATATCACTGTCTACTTATACTAAAAGTTCATTTAAACCCCTTTAAAAAAAATCTAACTGAAGACCAACTGCATATTGCTTTCACTGTCTACATCATACTAAACAGTAATGCCAAAGAGAACGATCCATTTCAGGCAGGATTAATTATGATTATGTTTGGGTTATGGTGCCATGTAATTTGGGAAATCGGGTCAGAGAATTGTTTGATTCTGTAGGGCAACTGTATCAATTCCTTCTTCTATCTCATATACTCACATAAAAGAGACTTTTTTTGTCCAGAGTGAGTCCGATTTTATTTTCTTTCACTGGGATTTATTGCAAAAATAAAATATCTTCGGAGGGGGTGTGATTCCGCCTGCTCAAATCCCCATTTGCTGTTAGGTTGGAGACCGAGGGATTTCTATAATAGAGAAAGAAGACCCCAATGTCCAGGCCCCTCTTGTTCCCTGCGGGGTCGGCCTCCTCTATAGTTATGCCACTGCTATTAGCCATGCTCTGGGCTCATATATTCATTTCTAGTCAGAAGTACAATATGCAAGGAGTCTGTATGTTCTCCCTGTGTCTGTGGGGTTTCATCCGGGTATTCTGGTTTCTTCCTACACCCCAAATACATAACAGACAGGTTAATTGATTAAATCAGAGGTTATTTTAAGCTCCACAGGGACACGGACTGGTGTGAATGATGTATAATCTCTATAAAGCTCCATGGAATATAGCGACTGTATAAATAAAGGATAATGACAATAATTATGTTTCCAAAGAATTTATAACTACATTTGTAATTCCATAGAAACATGCCCAATATTCCCATAACTGAATTTAAATCCGTGTATTCACAGAAAAATGATCTGGCCTAAAACACGCGGTAACCTGCTGATCAGCAGCCTCTGTGCCATTTCTGTAGATCGGAATCCAGCTTCACAATAAATCTTGTTTGGCTAAGTTACAAATCAAACAACGTATTTTCCTGTTGGCATGGAAACGTGAGATAAATGATAAGTTCAGCAGTAGAGGGGTGCGCTCTTTAGACAAATCTCTGATCTGGAATTGCTTATCAGCACTGTCCATAGAGCCAGAGCTAATGAATATTTGTCATAGAAATGACAACCCTTAGTTAATGATTCTCATACTCTGACTTGGGTCTGTCTCCAGTCAGTGTTGGTGTCTTACCAGCATGAATATTATTAACCTAGTGTAAAAATAAATATGGTTAAAGGAAATATAAAACCTAAAATCAATGCTGTTCTGGGCACCTTTGCAATTTATGTACGTTTTTTTCCCTAGTTTTCAAGATCCCATCAGTTTTTTCGCTGCTAATATAGTGAGTTTGAAACAACAGTGCCACCTACTGTTTATTTCAGCCAATTGAACACAGTGGGAAGAAACGCATTACTGAGAAAAGGATATTCTTGTCATGTTACTGTACTTAGAAGATAAAGTAAGTTAGCAGAGAAGAGACGTCTGGTCAGTTCTTATCTTACTAACGTAATGTTCTACACTTGACCCATCTACACTCTTCCAGTATATGATTCAAGCTTAGGAAGCCTCCAGTTGGACAATCCTGTTTTAGAAGCTTGCATCAAGGTTGATTGCCCTAAAATGGAAAAACATGACCTAATTCAGTGGGGATTAGTGATGTGTCAGGAATCCCACAACCCGCACCCAACCAGTGTCGGACTGGTCCACAGGAATACCAGGAAAACTCCCGGTGGGCCCAGGTGTCAGTGGCCCTCCGGTCAGTTGCTTCTAACCACTTAGCCTATTTCATGGCCATTCCCTACTTCTTTATGGGAAAAATACTTAATAGTGGAATTATATAGTATAGTAAGTAGATATAAAAGACTAGGGGCAAATTTACTAACCTCCGAAAATTCGCCAGCGACTGCTTCTCTCACAACGCAACACTTCGCCAGGCGTAGTTTCGCCAGGACAACGCTAATTCACTAAAATCCAAAGTTGCGTCCAAGGTGCCGAACGCTGGCGAAGTTGCGCAAGGGTTACTGCGCCATGAGAAGTGAAGTTGCGCTGGCGTTGGCAAATTTGCATATGGCAGGAAGTTGAAGTTTAATGGATGTTTATGTTGCAGCAAATACATTACACTACACAAGCCCAGGGAACCTTAATAAAATAAAATAAAGTTGTTATATTGCCCTACACATGAGCCCAGTGTATAGTTTATGTGCCATATGTTAGGAAATGTAATGGGGAAGCCGGTTACCCCCAAAAAAAATTTACGCTATTTTTCAGCCTATCACCCTGAAAAAGGAAAAGACGCTAGCGTTTTTTGAGGAACTCCTATCTACTCTATTGCACTTGGCCTGGTCTGAGGTGGCGAAGGCAAGTCTGGCGCAAGAGGAAACGTTCAGTAAAATCCGCATCTTAGTGAATTTGCATAATTACATCCATACGCAAATTCGCCAGGCGTTAGGGAGCGAAGTACCGCTAGAGTCTATCTCCTTCACTAGCGAAGTTATGCTGGCGACCATTAGTAAATTGGCGAAGTACTGAAATGACGTCACGCTGGCGAATTTTCGCCTACGTTAGTCACTTCGCTCTTTAGTTTTCCCCTAGGAGAATAAAGAGGTTGAGTGAGGGCGATTAGGAATAATAGTTTGGAAAGCGGGCCCACGGTCTAAGGTTTTTTGGTGAATCCCTGGCATCCCACTCCAACACTGGCCCTAACCCACAAAATATTGCCCTTGTAGGACCTGCACCCAACCATACCCAAGTCATCTCACTCTGTATGATGCTTCTGTGAATGCCTCAGGTTCCAAGACACAGAATCTTTGGGAGTAGTGGAAGAGTGGACCTCCTCAGTCTCAACTACACCCGACCCTAACTCACAATGGTTGTCCAAATTTCAGCCCTAACCCAATCAGTGGTCAGCTGCAGGTTTTGGGTTCAACCCTCACATCACTAGTGTGGATATAAGGTTATAGTGGACACACACGGGTACATACATGCACTTTTGGCCATCAATGAGTGTGAGAAATACTGATATCTGGTAGATAAACCTCAGGAAAATAGGAAGGCATCAGGGAAGCAGCCCTTGTGTTTCCAAAATGATAATTACACAACAAAACCATTTATTAGTGTATGAAATAATACATTAGATAAAATGGGGCAGTCACATATAAAGTCATAATGACTGATTTCTATATAACGACCACTCACCACTCCTTGTTGTCTGCCACACAGGCTGGAAAAGGAGAAGTAGGAAGGGGAAATAAATACATTTACTGGTGTTGCTATGAAAAATCAGGTTATGCTATTTTCTCCCCTCATGTGTAAGGTCCCTATTTTTAAGGATAACGGGTGTATTATACCCTATGCAGGGGGTTACTCGTCTTTCAAAAATATTCTCAAAATAAACCCAATTATATATTTTTGTCACTGCCTGGTTGCTAAGGTAAGTTGATTCCTAGCAACTGAATAGCTGTTAAATTCTGGAGAATTTTATTCTCATTTAACAAATAACTTCGATCGTACAGTGCATGAATAGACTTTAAAGGGGTTGTTCACCTTTAAGTTAACTTTTAGTATGATGTAGAGAGTGATATTCTGAGCTTTTTATTCAGCAGCTCTCCAGTTTGCAATTTGAACAATCTGGCTTCTAGGATCCAAATTCCCCTAGCAACCATGCAGTGATTTGAATAAGAGACTGGAATATGAATAGGAGAGGCCTGAATAGAAAGATGAGGTATAAAAAGTAGCAATAACAATACATTTGTAGCCTTACAGAGCATTTGTTTTTTAGATGGGGTCAGTGAAAGCTGGAAAGAGTCAGAAGAAGAAGGCAAATAATTTGAAAACTATAAAATGAAGACCAATTGAAAAGTTGCTTAGAATTGGCCATTATATAACAGGGCCTTATTTATATAAGTATAAAAAAAGTCAGACCAAACTAGAATCCACTATTGGACCTTATTTATTGTTTAAAAAGCACGATTTAATAGGTTTAGGGACAAATTTGATAAAATCGTTCGGAAACCCAAATCGTACAATATCTCGGGCTTTTTCCCAAAATGTTTCAGATTTTTGCCCGAAATGTCCGAAATAGTAGATTTTCGGGCTAATATCAGTGCAGACCAACTTCCAAATATGATAGTGACCTATTGACTTATATACAACCTCGGCGGGGATGAGATGCCGAATTTGGGGATTCTGACTTTTTCCGTCCTTGGGGTTTAATAAATTTGTAAAAATGTTAGGGTTTTTTTTGCACTAAAATTCGGATTTTATAATAAAAAATACTCTCATTTTTCAAGTTTTTTTGCATTTGGACTTTAATAAATAACCCCCTAAAAGTAAACGTAAAGGTAAACCACCACTTTAATCACTAATTGCCTGTGATTTTGTGATGTTAAAACCAAATTCAGGGAAAGGGAACTTTCTAGGCTGTTACATATGAAGTGCCAGATGTTATATGATATTACGGCAGATGTTTCATTTCTTTCATTTACAAGAAGGCAATTGCTGATCTCTAATTGTGACGGCACATTAAACACCAGCGTTGCTTGGAAACAGGGCAAAAATCTTATTGGTGGGACCCACTGACCCGAGAGGTTTGTAAAAGAACAAGCCTTAAGAACAGAAACAGGATTTCCCATCACAACACTGATAAATTGCACTTATTAATTGGATTTTAATTGATAATATTACACAGATATTTTCTGTACCCAGATATGTGCCATTCTATCTGACTCTCACTATTACTGAATGAATAACTCATCTGCTTATAATGAACTCCTCATATAAATTGCTTAAAGGGGTTGTTCACTTTTAAGTTCAATTTTAGTATGATGTAGAGAGTGATATTCTGAGACAATGGTGGGGTTTGAGTTATTTAGCTTTTTATTCAGCAGCTCTCTAGTTTGCAAGTTCAGCAATCTGGTTACTAAGGTCCAAATTCCCCTAGCAACCAGGCATTGATTTGAATAAGAGACTGGAATATGAATAGGAGAGGCCTGAATAGAAAGATGAGAAATAAAAAGTAGCAATAACAATACATTTTAGACTTACAGAGCATTTGTTTTTTTTAGATGGGGTCCCCATTTGAAAGTTGGAAAGAGTCAGAAGAAGAAGGAAAAGTATTCAAAATAAAAAGAAAGGAATAATGCAGACCACGTTGAAAGGTTTCCTTACAATAAGCCATTCTATAACATACTAAAAGTTAACTTAAAGGTGAACCACCTCTTTAACTGGTGATTAGAACCTGACACTGGGGAAGACATCACAATCCTAAGGGCTCTTACACACGACCGTTCCGACCTGCGCTCCCCTGCGTTCCGTTTTGTGGCGTTCAGCCGCAGGGGAGCGCAGGAATAGACGCAAGTAATTATTTGAAATGGGGCTGTACTCACTCAGGCGCGTGTAGGCGCCGAACGCAGGAAAAATGCAGCATGTTGCGTCTGAACCTGCGTTCGGCGCCTACACGCGCCTGAGTGAGTACAGCCCCATTTCAAATAATTACTTGCGTCTATTCCTGCGCTCCCCTGCGGCTGAACGCCAAAAAACGGAACGCAGGGGAGCGCAGGTCGGAACGGTCGTGTGTAAGAGCCCTAACAGAAATATTCCACCTTGTATGTGGCCATTTAAAGGGGAAGGTATGCTTTTTCTGCATTGTTTCTTTTGTTTCTCTTCCCTTTACTTGAAAAGATAGAAGCACAGTGTTGCAAAGTCGTATATCATCCTATATCAAGCTGTGCCAGCATCCTTAATTGTATTTTTGTTTGTTAACATTCAGCTGTTTATTCAGTAAATAAAATGCTTACTCCGTGAACTGTCGGTTAATTTCAGCCAATCTCACTTTGGGCCACTGTTAGAATTAGATCTGCTGTAGTCATGTAACAAGCCTTCTAATGATGCCAGCTCATCTGCGAAGGGTAAAGAACGTCACAAGCAATTTGTTCAGTGTGTAGAGAATGTGACATTCCATTAAGGAACGAGCATTAAATAAATATATCCAGGCTGCACATCTTTCCCAAACGTTTGGAGTAGAGTTACCATGGCAACCACTTACATATATGCAAAGCAGCGTGGTACATTAACTATTCCACATTCTGCAGCCTGAAACAAGGGGGTCACACATTAACCTGATATAAAACACTAATCATTCATTTCTGGGAATGTTTTTTTATCCTTGTGTGTTTGTACAATCTATTGACTGGAAAGTATAACAAGTCAAATTGTAATTATATATTATAGGTAGCGATGCGCCAAAACCCCGAATCATTTGTGAAAGATTCAGCCGAATACCAAACCGAATCCTAATTAGCATATGGAAATTAGGGCCAGGAAGAGAAAAAGACAACCATGCGCATCGCAGTGAGATTCTTCAAAAAATTGGAATTTATCATCTTTTCTTGTCTTTTTTTTTTTTTAATTGTTCCATTTTTTCGCCAATTGATATGTGGTTGCCACGGCCTAATTGCAACAAGGTGGCATTCTCGAAGTGAATGGAAAATTAATACAAGAGGGCCTGAGAAAAACGGCAATTAAAATAAGTGGCAACCACATATCAGTTGGCGAAAAAATTAAACAATTAAAAAAAAAAAAAAGACAAGAAAAGATGACAAATCTAGGGGTACTTTATTTATTATAATACACAAGTTTCAGTGAGTCATGTGATAGAAATGACATCAGAACTCACCGTTTATAACTGATGACATCAGAACTCACTGTTTATATGCCTTTTGTGTAAAATATATATATATATATTTATATAGTCAAATGCAAGAGTCCTCTGCACTCAACCCATTATCAATATATTTAAGACAGCGACATTTTGTGCATACTGCTACTGAAAAATGCCTTACCCTTTAAACAAAACAGGGATTGTTTGTCCATATATTGCAATATATTTAAGCTGAACAACTACGTCAAAGTCATCCCATATCTGGCCAGTCCTACGCTTAATTTTCATCTGATTCATTAAGAATTCTATTGCTTCATTATACATTTTACAAAGGGACTAGGTTTTACCTGCAACTTACTTGCTGCTTTCAAAGTAAAACTCCCAAACTTGGCTGCCCTTTTATTAGACACCAGTGGGATCACCTGACTATAGTTGGGAAGGGTGGGAGCTACAACATGGAGCTGGTCACTGCTCCTGTATAAACTTTCCCTTGTTTGTTATAGTTTATACAGGAGCAGTAGTATCTTATCTGCTGCTGTGGCTATTCTGGGCTCTCTGCCAAAAGCCAATTAAGTTAGAAACTTTGTTTCTTTTTCTGGCTAAGTGCAGAGAAAAATTGGACTTTCCAGTACAAACGAGGGACTGTGGGTTGAGCTGTCAAAAGAGGGACTGTCCCTCTAAAAACGGGTAAGGTTTGGAGGTATGGATTTCCTTTTTCTCTGTAATAATAAAACAGTAGCTTGTACTTGATCCCAACTAAGATATAATTAATCCTTATTGGAATCAAAACCAGTCTATTGGGTTTATTTAATGTTACATGATTTTCTAGTAAACATAATTTATAAAGATCCAAATTATGGAAAAAATCTGTTATTTGGAAAACTGCAGGCCTTGAGTATTCTGGATTGCAGGTCCAATACCTGTACCTTAAAGTGTCCCTGAGCACCAGTTAGGGCCCTGGGATTAAAAATATAAGAACAGGTTAATAATAATATTAATGCTAATAATATAGATATATAAATATGAGTAACGGTATATGAAGTTGGAGCAGATTAGATGGAAGGAGACACTTCAGTATTGAGGATTCTGGAGCATCAGGTTAGAAAAAGATGAAGTTAAACTTTTTGTACTTTGAGAGTGGAGACGACACATATCCCTAAGGAGCCCGACTAGAATTGCTTTGAAGACATAATTCCTTAATTCACACAGCAAATCTCTTTACTGTTCCATCTAGGCTGAAAGATTTCTCATTTCAAGAGCAAGTCTTATAAAAAGCAACAAGGCAGCTTTAAGTGAAAAATGGAACCATAAACCCAGCCAGCAGGGTAATAAATACATTGGATATGTTGCAGCATTTCCATTTAATAGATGAGATTAAACTTGACAGACTCTCAAACAAACTTCTTTTTTGGATTACACTTGCCGCATTGTATGGAAACTTTTTTCAATCATTGTCCACAATTAAACCGGGGAGAACTAAAGAAGCTTTGTGAAACATAAATAACTCCAAGAAGCCGGTCATGCAGCGTGAAGTGTCTGCATCCGACAGTCGCGTCAGATCAATGCTGTGACACCATCCGACAATGCTATTACTTGCCTTATTTCTGTCGCATCCGATGTGACGCCTGTGTTTTTGAGCAGTGCGTCGGATCTGACATGGGGCTAGACATGCCAGTTTCCCAGGTGCCCCCAATCATGTTATAAACTTTGATAAACTTCAGTCGCTCAATCACTCCTTCAGTTATTTTGATTAGGCAAAACAATAGTTTAAAGGACCAGTAAAACCATTTTTTTAAACTTATTTCCCCCAAATGTTGCAATCTTAATTTTTGCAACTCTTCAGCTTGAATTTGACTTTCAAAGTGCCCTATAGGAATAAGGCGAAAAGGCGACTGGCATCTTGAATTCCTCTGTGCGTTGAACCGGAAGTCAGCTTTGTATTGATAACCTACAGCACCTAAGCTTTTTTCCCAGTGTCTGCAGCTTAAGGGTAATGTCACACCTGGAGATTCGGGGAGATTTAGTCGCCCGGCGATTAATCCTCTCTTCTTTGAGTTGACTAATCTCCCCGAACTGCTTCCCCGTCTCTTCCGCCTGCTACAATGAAAAAACGCCTGCGGCATGGCACTGGCGGCGATTTGTTTTCCGAAGTCGCCCGATGTTGCCTCATGAGGAAACTTCGGGCAACTTCCGTAAATGAAGAACCGCGAGTGCCATGCCGTTTTTGCATTGTAGCAGGCGGAAGACACGGGGAAGCAGTTCGGGGAGATTAGTCACCCCAAAGAAGAGGCAGTTAGTCGACTAAATCTCCCCAAAACTCCAGGTCTGACATTACCCTAAATATATGTCTCTATTACTTCGGACTGCTTTGGGGGTAATGATCTGAGCATATATTTAAGCTGCAGGTTCAACCAAATGTTCAAACAAATTATATTTTTTGATTTCTGTTGGTGTATTGACCACAATAACAAAAGTACCTTAGCAGCAAAGCATGATGTTCCTCATTGGAGTATTTACAAATGATAACGATTATACACTTCATGTTTATGCCTCATCATTCCAAATACATCATTCCAAATCTGTTTTCTCTGTAATAATAAACAGTATTGTGTACTTGATGCAAACTAAGATATAATTAATCCTTATTGGAAGCAAAATCAGCCTATTGGGTTTATTTCATGTTTACATGATTTTCTAGTAGACTTAAAGGGCATGTAAAGTCTAAAATAGAATAAGGCTAGAAATGCTGTATTTTGTATACTAAATATAAACATGAACTTACTGCACCACAAGCCTAATCAAACAAATGATTTAATCTTTCAAATTTGGCCACAGGGGGTCACCATCTTGTAACTTTGTTAAACATCTTTGCAAGACTAAGACTGTGCACATGCTCAGTGTGGTCTGAGCTGCTTAGGGATCGTCATAAACAAAGCTGCTTGAGTTCCGCATGGCTGGGAAGTAAGGCGGGGGCTCCCCTTGCTGTTCATAAGTATGATTGTTTCCCTGCAGAGCAGTTAGGGACCGTCTGACAATTCCTATCCACAGCAGTAAATGAAGGGAAAATTTCACTGCATACAGTCAGGTTTCTTATAAAAAAGATACACATTTTTAATTAAAGTATATTGGATTTAGGTTTCTTTTTCATTTTTCATTTTTTTCAAAACGCATAAGTTAATAGTGCTGCTCCAGCAGAATTCTGCACTGAAATTTCTCAAAAAGAGCGAACAGATTTTTTTATATTCAATTTTAAAATCTGACATGACATTTTATCAATTTCCCAGCTGCCCCTGGTCATGTGACTTGTGCCTGCACTTTAGGAGAGAAATGCTTTCTGGCAGGCTGCTGTTTTTCCTTCTCAATGTAACTGCATGTGTCTCAGTGAGACATGGGTTTTTACTATTGAGTGTTGTTCTTAGATCTACCAGGCAGTTGTTATCTTGTGTTAGGGAGCTGCTATCTGGTTACCTTCCCATTGTTCTTTTATTTGGCTGCTGGGGGGAAAAAGGGAGGGGGGTGATATCACTCCAACTTGCAGTACAGCAGTAAAGAGTGATTGAAGTTTACCAGAGCACAAGTCACATGACTTGGGGCAGCTGGGAAATTGACTCTATGTCTAGCCCCATGTCAGATTCCAAAATTTAATATGTTTGCTCTTTTGAGAAATGGATTTCAGTGCAGAATTCTGCTGGAGCAGCACTATTAACTGATTCATTTTGAAAAAAAATATTTTCCCATGACAGTATCCCTTTAAAGGAAAACTATACCCCCAAAATGAATACTTACAGGAAAACTATACCCCCAAAATGAACACTTAAGCAACAGATAGTTCATATCATATTAAGTGGCATATTAAAGAATCTTGCCAAACTGGAATATATATTTAAGTAAATATTGCCCTTTTACATCTCTTGCCTTGAACCACCATTTCGTGACTCTATCTGTGCTGCCTCAGAGATCACCTGACCAGAAATACTTCAAATGTAACAGGAAGAAGTGAGGAAGCAAAAGACACAACTCTGTCTGTTAATTGGCTCATGTGACCTTACATGTATGGTTTGCTGGTATGGTTGTGAGTACAGTGAATCCTATGATCTCAGGGGGCGGCCCTTATTTTTTAAAATGGCAATTTTCTATTTATGATTACCCAATGGTACATACTACTAGAAAAGTATATTATTATGAAAATGGTTTATTTACATGAAGACAGATTTTACATATGAGCTGTTTTATGCAATATCTTTTTATAGAGACCTACATTGTTTGGGGGGTATAGTTTTCCTTTAAGCAACAGATAGTTTATATCAAATTGAATGACATATTAAAGAATCTTACCAAACTGGAATATATATTTACATAAATATTGCCCTTTTACATCTCTTGCCTTGACCCACCATTTCGTGACTCTATCTGTGCTGCCTCAGAGATCACCTGACCAGAAATACTACAACACTAACTGTAACAGGAAGAAGTGAGGAAGCAAAAGGCAGAACTCTGTCTGTTAATTGGCTCATGTGACCTTACATGTGGTTTGTATGTGTGCACAGTGAATCTTACGATCTCAGGGGGCGGCCCTTATTTTTTAAAATGGCAATTTTCTATTTATGATTACCCAATGGCACATACTACTAATAAAGTATATTATTATGATAATGGTTCATTTACATGGAGCAGGGTTTTACACATGAGCTGTTTTACTCACTATCTTTTAATAGAGACCTACATTGTTTGGGGGGTATAGTTTTCCTTTAAGGATTACTGTCTTGTGTTGTTTAGTGGTTAAAAGGTGATTACTGGGAATAGTGTGGATTTGGACATAGCCAGTTTTTCTTGGAATTGGTTGGAATTAGTAGGATTTGGAGTACATAATAAATATATAATATATGTTAAATAAACATTGATTATCTGTTTCTGCCTTTTTGACATTAATACAGATGACAAGTCTCCTGCCGTATATAAAGATTTCAGACAGGATTTACCTTATAAACAGTGTGTGGCTCTAACTGACAGAAAGGATAAGCCCAGGCTACAATACATTCTAGTTGACATCAGCCGTCAGTTCAGGGCTTTTCAGATGTATGAGATTGGCTGAAAATGACACGTTTGTTATTCTTTTGTTCCTTTCACATCTTAAAATCAGCTGTCACAACAAATAAATGGCTCTTCATTATGCATGCCCAGAGTAAGAGGTGCCATGGCTTTACAAAGGATAAGGAAGAGGACGTTTCACCATTGCACAAACATTAAAAATTACCCAGCATTTTGTTTTTCCATTTCACTGTATTCTAGAGCAATGTATAATATATAGTTTACTTTAAGGTTCTTACAAACTGTAGACTCAGATCATTTTAAAGTATCATGCAAAACATATTTTAGAGATGGGTGCTCCCATATTCTTCATCACTTGGCCTTGAACATTATTTCCATTAGAGAAACCAGACATACAGTAGCCTGAAGGGGGCTTTACACCCAGATATTATCATACAGGTATTGGACCTGTTATCCAGAATGCACGGGACCTGGGGTTTTCCAGATAATGGATCTTTTTGTAATTAGGATTGTCATACTTTAATTTATGCCTGTGATCAAGTCTAGGCTGGGGAGTGGGCCTGGGTTGGTGAGGTCCATGATGGCTCCCAGGTTTTCTCCCTCAGGCCCAGTATGACTTGTGTCTTGCCTTTCCTTACCCTGCCTTGCCTTGTGTCCTACCTATTCTACCATGTCAAGTTCTTTGCCCACCCCGGTCTGTTCAGACTCTTCACCTGCTCCTTTCTAATCCAGTTTATCCTGCTTCTTCACCAGCTCCATCCTGCTCTGTTTCCCTCTCCTTCTTCTAATACCTTAGGTAGGAAAGAAGTGCAATATCCTTGCACTTATCCCTCTTCAGTAGTTCCCTGTAAGGGAGCTGGCACAAAGTCTGTTTCTGTGTCCTGCCAGATACTTCGCCTGGAGTGTGAAAGAAATCCAGATTGGAGAAATCGGCATCAGCAGGCGATTTCCACCTGAACATCCAAAGGGGCTGGTAGTCACACTGCAGGGCTGCAAGTGTTGGACTCGCCTGAAGGATCAGTGTAAATCACCCAAAGAGACTTTTGGAGTGAGTATTCTGTTTAAAGAGACAGTATCATACGGAAGCGCTTGAAGATCCAGAGACTGTGTTATTTGGGAATAGCTTAAAGGACATTGAATTCTCTTAGTTATTCAGATAGTTAGCTAGTTGGACATTTATTTTAGATAAACAGTTATTCAGTTCACTACATACTGTGTGTGTTTTATTACTGTGTTCCTAGTGGGGCCAATTGTAGGTGCATTCCCAGATGCCACTAGGTGGAGGCACCACGCTAGTAAATACCAGGTATCCAATTTCTCCCAATACCACTACGGAGTGGCTCAGGGTTGTCCCGTGTCATCAGGTAAGCGCCACACAGAAGGGGTGTCAAAAAGTGTCACACTTATTATTACCCCCTTGTTACCCAACTACAGTACCTTGTGCCTGAAGAACTAACCACTCTGTTCCAATAATGGGTATTTCCCTGTTACTAAGCCTTCACACTAATACATACGGACATTCAACCCTACTTTCAAGAATATTTAGTATAGCAAATAAGGGTTTAATACAAAATACCATTTTAATTTGAAGTATAAAGAGACATTTTTCCTATTACCCGCCTGATGATAAAATAATGAGAACACCCTATTCCATGACGGTAATGGCTGGCAAACAGGGATTAATAATAATATAAACAAAATATGAATTCTAAAAACCCCCCAACCTGATGTGAAGAAAATTGGCAAGCACTCCGGAGACCTCTTTTTGGTAAAATTCAGCTTTTATTTCAACAAGTTAAAACCATGGCATCCTGACGCATTTCGTATCCGGAACGATACGTAATCATAGGCCTATAACCCTGGGCCGGTGCAGTTTTCTGCTGATAGGAGCACCTGCCCAGGGTTTCAGGTAAGTCAATACAATCACTTGGGGGTGCCTAACATTTGGCATCCCCAAGTGCTGCAAGCCTTTCCTTCTCCTTTAAAATTCTTTTTTTTACCGTAGAATTTATTTGTCTTCGGCTAAAGGTGGCCATACACGGGCCGATAAAAGCTGCTGACAGACTGTGTCGGCAGCTTATTGGCCCGTGTATGGGGGGCCCCCGACGGGCTTCCCCGATCGAGATCTGTCCGAAAGTCGGCCAGATCTCGATCGGATGGGTTTAAAAATCCCGTCGGATTGCGGCCGCATCTGTTCGTTGATGTGGTCCCGCGATCCGACCGCCCGTTTACGAATGCTAGGATCCGATCGTTGGGCCCTAGGGCCAACGATCGGATCTGCCCGATATTGCCCACTTCAAGGTGGGCATATCGGAGGGAGATCCGCTCGTTTGGCGACATCGCCAAACGAGCGGATCTATCCATGTATGGCCACCTTTAAATCGCTGAAGTTGTGCTCAGAATAGGATATTTCCATTGATACCCAGAGCATCTCCTTCTCACTTTGGACCAAGCTAAATGACATATTCTCGCGTGGAAGGAATGAGTTCCGTAGGTAACGTTGCTATTAAACACAGTGAGAAATGTCAAGGAAGAATTTTATTTCCCAGCTGTCTCAGAGACATTGTCATTAGGAACAAAAACTCAATTGGAAGTTTTAACTTTCTGACAGCTGATGTCTATCCGAAACACCAGGATTATTCCTCCTGCTGTACAGCACTTCATGTGATACGAATATTTTTGTTAATAATGTGTAGGATGGGAAGTAACAGGGAATCGACAGCATGACATAGGATTATAACTGTCTAAATTGTCAGCGGTTACACACGGCTCAACAAGGATCCTTGTTCCTGAGTCTGTGACTTTCTCCCTAGAGACAACTGAAGTGCCTAGTGATATTGTTGAGAAAAGGTCTAATTAGTGTGATAGGTAAGATAGTTATTCAAGATAACTGAGAAATCCCTTTTGCACCTGGCATATACAGGTAGGGGATCCGTTATCTGGAAACTCGTTATTTAGAAAGCCCTGAAATACAAGGAAGGCCGTGTCCCATAGACTTCGTTTTAATGAAGTAATTAAAAGGTTTAAAAATGATCCAGAAACCTGATATCTAGAAAGCATTGGATTACAGAAAGGGCACCTCTCATAGACTTTATTTTTTATCAAATAATTGGCAGTTTTAAAAATGAATTCCTTTTTCTGTGTAATAATAAAACAGTAGCTTGTACTTGATCCCAACAAATATATAATTAATCCTTATTGGAGGCAAAACTATTCTAATGGGTTTAATGTCTAAATGGATTTTTTAGTAGACTGAAATTATGGAAAGCCCCAGGTACCGATCATTCTGGATAACAGATCCATACCTGTACACAACTAGCATGTGTGAACAGGGTCAGACTGGGCTTGTGGGACACCGGGAAAAAACCTGGTGGGCCCCGACCTGCTCCCCAGATTAGTGCAGCGCTCCTCCTGCATGCGCACAATGCGCTGCAGTTCACGTATGCACGAGGGGCATAGTGTAAAAGTCAGGAGGGGTCTCCAGTGACTGCCAGGAGGGCCCTTTGGGTTGCTTCAGTCCAAACCTGTGTGTGAAGGGGATGTCATTTATTCATATGTAAGGGATCCAAAGGAATAATTCCCCTTCTGCTTAAGATGCCTGGGGTCTGTAAACTATACACTGTGTAAGGGAGGACCCAACTGGCCTAATGGTGTGGGATTCCCACACCCCCTGGTAACTAAGAGCCGAATTTCAGCTTTTCAACCCGGAAATTTGGCTCTTCTAGTGCAGAGAGTGCAATTGCACTCTCTGCACTAGCGATGTGGACCACCCGACCCCTCCAGCGTGACGTGGACTGCCCCCGACCCCTTCCGGCGCTGAAGAGGTGAGTGAGGGTGAGGGGGGCTCCAGGCACATACCTGCTCTGTTGCCTTCACCATGTCCGGTCCCCTCACTCCCGGTTTTCCTGCGCATGTGTGCACGCCGGCCTTAACTCACGCATGTGCGCACTCTGCAATATGGCCGGACAGGTTGCCTAGAGCGTCTGGCCGGTGTGGCTCGGCTCTGGTAGGAATATTGGAATTAGAGGGAGCATGGAGGGAGCTAGAGTCCTGCAGCGGGTCGGTTACCTTTTTCTCTGTAATAATAAAACAGTAGCCTATACTTGATCCTAACTATGGGCCAGATTTACCGCTTTCAGGCACTTCGCTGATTTACTAACGGGCACAGATGTAACTTCTCTAGCGAAAGAGACAGACGCTATAGCTCATTCACACTCTATCACCAGGCGAATTTTCGCTCTAGCAAATGGACGTAAATCCGCAAATTCACTAAGATGCGGATTTTACTGAACGTTACCTCTTGCTTGTGAAGTGAATTGGAGTGCATAGATCTTCCTCAATCTTCTGTTACTTACATCATATTTTTAGGGAATTTTAAAAAATTTTTGGGTAACCGGTTTCCTCCATACATTTTCGAACATATGGAACATTAACTATACACTGGGCTCATGTGTAGGGCAATATAACAACTCTATTTTATTTATTAAGGTTCCCTGGACTTGTGTAATGTAATGTATTTGCTGCAACATATACGTTCATTCAACTTTATAATTTCCCCCCATATGCAAATTAGCCGGAGCAAAGACCTCTAACGAAGTTGTGCTAGGCATAATGAAGGCTAGTGCATCTTTGCTTTGATTGCTGAATTAACTCTAGCGAAAATTCGCCAGCTTTTGGCACCTTTAGCAATTTAGCGTTGCCTGAGCGACTTTACACCTGGCGAAGTGTAGCGATGGGTGCAAAGCTGTCGCTGGTGAATTTTCGCAGGTTAATAAATTTCCCCCTAAGATACAATTAATCTTTATTGGAAGCAGAACCAGCTTTATTTAATGTTTATATGATTTTTCAGTAGACAAATTACCGCAATCCAAATCACAGAAAACCCCCAGGTCCTGAGCATTCTGGAAAACAGCTCCCACACCTGTACATGTAAAGCAAGTGAAAGTAAGTTTATATATTCATTCATTTGCATCAAATAGAAAACAATACAGGCTTTACCATTATTATAGTATACTGTATGCTTCACTTAATCCTGGCAGTGTCTCTTTAATTCATGACTTGCAGAGTTTTAGGAGACAGACTGATCTCAGAGAAAGAAAAGCTTAATATACTGTGACATTCAGTCTGAGCTGATTCCAGCCCTGAGCTCATAAATTGATGGCAGAAAATCCAACAGAAATAAGGACAAGCCATGTTCTTCTGCCACATTGTTCTTGAAAATTGAATATTTAACATATTCCGGTTGCTATGCAACACTGTAATAGGTACCATCACATATAAATTGCTAGGTTTAGCCTGAACACTTGACATGTTGGTGTCTTTAAATAGTAGCCTTAATTTATAGTAATATGTATTATTGCTTCCGTATGAATATGAACAGATATGTGCGAATAGTTCAATCCAATATATTTAATTGTTCAAAAATAACATAAAGGTGTAGCTATGTTGTGTATATAAATATCATCCTACTCCCCTTGTGTGTCCCCTAGGGAAGGGGCACGAGTGTATTCATTTGATAATAAATCGCTAATACCTCTAATAAAGGGATGCCAATGCTCCATCCACGAGAGAGAGAAGGAGAATATTTTCAGCGGATTCAAAGCTTGACCTGAAAATCTTAATTAACTTTGATTAACTTTAAGTATGATGTAGAAAGTGATATTCCGAGACAAAATGCAATTGGTTTTCATTTTGTATTATCTGTGGTTGCTAAGTTATTTAGCTTTTTATTTTTTTAACTCTCCAGTTTGCAATTCCAGCAATTTGGTTGCTACGGCCCAAATTACCCTAGTAACCAATGATTTGGATCAAAGACTGGAATATGAATAGGAGAAGCCTGAACAGAATGATTAGTAATATAAAAGTAGCAATAACCATACCTTACAGAGCATTTGTTTATTTGATGGGGTCACTGACCCCCTGTTTAAAAGCTGGAAAGAGTCAGAAGAAGAAGCTAATTCAAAAACAATAAAAAAAATGGGTAGCTTAGACTTAGCCATTCTATAACATACTAAAAGTTAACATGATGTGTGAACGCCCCTTTAAATTAGGGCTCTCTATGGGGCAAATTCACTAAGATGCGAAGTTGCGCCAGGCGCAACTTCGCCACACTTCGCTAGGCGTATTTTCGCCAGCACTCCGCAAATTCACAAAAATCCGAAGTTGCGCACAGGGGTAGCGTAAGTTTGCGAAGTTGCGCTAGCGTTAATTTGCCAAGCGAAGCGAAGTTTTCGCTAGCGATGGTTCATTTGCATACGGCGCCAAATTCAAATTTCAATGGAGGAACACGTATTAGCACTACAAATGCCTAGAAAACCTTCAAATCAGCAAATAAAAATTTTATTTTGCCCTACACATGTGCCCACTGTCTAGGTAAGTTGCCATGAGTCAGGAAATGTAGGGGGGAAGGAGGGGAGCCCCAAAAATATTTTCGATCTTTTTCAGCCTATCACCCATCATGTAGAAAACACGCCAGCGCTTTTTGGGACTTAGAAAAAATTTTGACTTTTTTGAAGCAATCCCTATCTACTCTATTGCGCTTCGCCAGGTCTGAGGTGGCGAAGGAAGTCTAGCGTAAAAGGTAGCGTTCAGTACACTGCGCAAGTTAGTGAATTTGCGTAGTTACATCGCTAGCGAAAATTCGCCTGGCGTAAGGGTGCGAAGTAACACTAGCGAATTTACGCCAGCGTTCGTTAGTGAATTTGCGAAGTACTGAAAATGCCAAACACAAGCGAATTGACGCTAGCGTTCGGCGCTTCGGAGCTTAGTGAATTTGCGCCGATGTGTGAACGTCCCTTTAAATTAGGGCTCTCTATGGGGCAAATTCACTAAGATTCGTAGTTGCGCCAGGCGTAACTTCGCCGCATTTCGCCACACTTCGCCAGGCGTAGTTTCGCCAGCGCTTCGCAAATTCACTAAAATCCAAAGTTGCGCTCAGGGGTAGCGTAAGGTTGCGAAGTTGCGCTAGCGTTGATTCGCTAAGTGAAGCGAAGTTACGCTAGCGAAGGCTAATTTGCATACGGCGCCAAATTCAAATTTCAATGGAGGAACACGTATCAGCACTACAAATGCCTAGAAAACCTTCAAAACATCAAATAAAAATTAAATTTTGCCCTACACATGTGCCCACTGTCTAGGTAAGGTGCCATGAGTCAGGAAATGTAGGGGGGAAGCCCCAAAAATGTTTTCGATCTTTTTCAGCCTATCACCCATCATGTAGAAAAGACGCCAGCGTTTTTTGGGACTTAGAAAAATTTTTGACTTTTTTTGAAGCAATCCCTATCTACTCTATTGCGCTTCGCCAGGTCTGAGGTGGCGAAGGAAGTCTAGCGTAAAAGGTAGCGTTCAGAACACTGCGCACGTTAGTGAATTTGCGTAGTTACGTCCGTAGCAAAACTTCGCCAGGCGTAAGGGTGCGAAGTAACACTAGCGAATCTACGCCAGCGTTCGTTAGTGAATTTGCGCAGTAACGAAAATGCCAAACACTAGCGAAGTAACGCTAGCGTTCGGCGCTTTGGCGCTTAGTGAATTTGCGTATTGTAGGGTCCGGAAAAGAGTAGTAGAAGTATCACCCCTCTTTAAAGTCAGTGTCATTCAGGACCATTTGTTGTTGGTGTGAATTTGCCTCTCTTGCACCAACAATACACCATAAATACATTTTTAAATGAAATGAAACTGTCCTTGCCAGTAGAATCACATAATTGCCCTACAATGATTCCTTCTGTTCTTGCCAATTGCCATATCCATAAACCCAAACAAAAATGGCACCTCACACCTCTACTTCTTTAATCCATGTTTCTAGTTCCTTATTAAAACTTCTACTTCTTTTATTAATGTTTCTAGTTCCTTACTCATAACTCTACTTCTTTTATTAATGTTTCTAGTTCCTTACTCATAACTCTACTTCTTTTATTAATGTTTCTAGTTCCTTACTCATAACTCTACTTCTTTTATTAATGTTTCTAGTTCCTTACTCATAACTCTACTTCTTTTATTAATGTTTCTAGTTCCTTACTAAAACTTCTACTTCTTGTATTAATGTTTTTAGTTCCTTACTCACACCTCTACTTCTTTAATTCATGTTTCTAGTTCCTTACTAAAACGTCTCCTTCTTTTATCAATGTTTCTAGTTCCTTACTCACACCTCCACTTCTTTAATTCATGTTTCTAGTTCCTCACTCATACCTCTACTTCTTTAATTCATGTTTCTAGTTCCTTACTAAAACGTCTCCTTCTTTTATCAATGTTTCTAGTTCCTTTCTCACACCTCTACTTCTTTAATTCATGGTTTTAGTTCCTTATTAAAACTTCTACTTCTTTATTCATGTTTCTAGTTCCTTGCTCACACCTCTACTTCTTTAATCCTTGTTTCTAGTTCCTTACTTACACCTCTACTTCTTTTATTCATGCTTCTGCTTCCTTACTCATACCTCTACTTCTTAAATTCATGTTTCTAGTTCCCTAATCAAACCTCTACTTCTTTAATTCATGTTTCTAGTTCCTCACCCAAAACCTCTACTTCTTTTATTCATACTTATACTTCCTTACTCATACCTCTTCTTCTTAAATTCATGTTTATAGTTCCTTACTCAAACCTTTGCTTCTTTAATTCATGTTTCTAGTTCCTTACTAACACCTCTACTTTTTTTAATTTATGTTTCTAGTTCCTTAATCAAACCTTTACTTCTTTAATTCATGTTTCTAGTTCCTTACTCACACCTCTACTCTCTGTCCTTTAGGCATGGTTACTGGACCCTAACCCTACTCATTCCCATAGTTCCTCAGATCCCTCCAATATCTCATACTTAGAGACCATCACTGATTCATCTCCAGAAACTCACACCTCTCCTGCTCTAGTCTCTTCATTAACAAATCTACATCACTCCTCTACTTTCTCACCTATTAGTATTTTAAATTTGTGCATGACAACTAATAAGTAGCACATTACATGTCTGAACTACAGCAGGGAATTAACATAAAAGCTTAAAATACTCTTTTATATGTAAATAATGTCTCAGCCATCATTTCAACATGCATATGTTGTACAGGTACCTACTACAATGAAGCACCCTTCTATGTTATTATTGATGAGTAAATCAAGATTAATATATACTGTAGATAACAAATTATACTATTGATGAATATATTGTGATGTGGCTATTGTGTTCTCTACTTTCTAATTCTGTCTGGACAATACTTGATGCCACTGCCTACTCACACCTGAGACTGACATTGGTTGGATAACTGATAACTGCTCAACTGTTTTGACTTTCAGGTTGAACCATTCATGGTTGCACACCATTTTATCCAGAGGTGCCCCAGTAGATGTTGTATTTTAACTCACTACTCTTCCAACATTAGAATTTCTTTGGCAACATCATTGGATTAAACTGTCCTTTTCTTTGTAGCTGACGGTTGGGATTTGTCCATTTTCTGTATAATTTATATTTCTCAAATAATCTCTGGTTTTCTTTGAGTTATTTGCGGTTTGCTAGTGAAATGATTTTGTGCCAGAAAGTTCTTTGTAGAAATCAAAGAAAAGCAGATATTTTATTGTGAAGAAGAGAATAAATCAATATTCTCCAAAGTGAATAAAACTAATTTGTATAGTCATTTAAACAGGGGTCCAAATCAGCCATGTTCCAAAACTGAGACCAGGGCTAAATTTTCACATTCAGTGATTCTAATGCAATTTAAATCTTTGCTCATTTCTAGTCAGTGTTAATCTCAGAATAGGGCAGAATAGATTTCCTGATTCATTCACAAGAAACTTTTGCCTTGTCAAGCAGGTCCTCCTGATGGTCCCATACACTAGCCAATGACCTGCTGAGTTCTTTGTGAATAACACTTATATAACCCTTAGGGGCAGATTTATCAAGGGTCGAATTTCGAAGCACAAAAAACTTCGAAATTCGACCATCGAATTAAAAAACTTCGAATTCGAAGTTTATTCAACAAATTTGGCAATCCTACGATCGAATAAAAATTGTTCGATTGAACGATTAAATCGTTAGAATCGAATGATTCGAACAATTTATATCGATCGATCGAAGGATTTCTATTCCACCAAAAAAAACTTAGAAAAGTGCTCTGAAAGGTCCCCATAGGCTAACATTGCACTTCAATTTGGGGAAGTATGAAGTCAAAGTTTTTTTTAAAGAGACAGTACTTCCATTATCGAACGGTCGAATAGTCGAACGATTTTTACTTCGAATCGTTCGAATCGAAGTCGAATGGTCGAATATAGCCTATTCGATGGTCGAAGTAGCCAAAAATGTACTTCGAAATTCGAACTTTTTGAAATTCGAACCATCACTCGAGCTTAGTAAATCTGCCCCTTAATGTTGTACTTCAATCTATAAAGTTAAATGTAATAAATGAAATGCCTTCAAAGGGGGAATAAGTTGTTTTGTTCAATTATAGAAAGTACAAGAAAGTGACTACAGAATTGTGCATTGATTAGATCTACATTCGTTGGACAGGTAGTAGATCAAGGCAACGGTATCAATGTTTCTATTTTGGTGAAACAATTTCTACATGTTGGCCTGTTGCTTCCCTGGAACTAGTTATTTACTTGCACCCTGAGCATTAAAACTGCCAACCACATCCTTCCATCTTTGGCTTGAGGTTTGAATAATATCTCCAATGGCCAACCACTTGAGCAGTCAGTAGGGGCAAGAATACATCTCCAATACTCTTCTGGCAAAATCACCACCCCAACAGATATTCCCTTTTAAATCATTTTTACTTTGACTGTACACAAATTATCGATTAGTTCCAAATAAATCTGCATTAAAAAGTACATTATAAATCTTTTAACTTGTTATATGAATACATTGGCAGGCTCATTGGTATGCAGCTCTCGGCAAAAATCAAGCTCCGAAGCGCAATGAGGGAATGATTTAGAAAGAGCCATTATCTCTACTGATTGTCCAATCAATGGAATGGAAGCAGCATCAAATCACTGGCAGTGAGGAGTCAGAGAGCACTTTCTCTTATTGCCACTGATTGAAGCTCATTTTAGGATAATGTATCTAGGAGTAAAAGAGAGTATATAAATGGAAGGCAGAGCTGGTAGGGGCATGTTGGTTTCTTTTCACTATAGGGAATTCACAGTAATCTGTTCCATCAGAAGTCATTGTAGAGTCAATGGAGGGATCCATATGAATGGCCTGAAGCTTTACCCGGACAGAATCCGGTTGCTGATGGCGCCGGGCAGTGTGTAGAAGAACAGCACCAGGAACAGAGTAATGATGATTAAAATCAGCCCGATGATGATGTATTTCTTGTAATTCTTCCAGATCAGGTGATACAGACACTTAAATGGATTCACAAACCAGTTAAAGGAGGTATTTGGCCGGCTATGAAACAAAAGGAAATGTATGTAAGCAAACAGCGCCAGGATTGTTTCACCTCTAGACTGGGAGTCCCCAACCTTTTTTTACTTTTGAGCAACATTCAAATGTTAAAAGAGTTGGGGTGCAACACAAGCATGAACAAAAGTCCCTGGAGGTGCCAAATAAGGGCTGTGATTGGCTATTGGTAACCCCTATGGGGACTGTTAGTCTACAGGAAACTCTGTTTGGCAGTACACCTGCTTTTTATACAACCAAAACTTGCCTCTAAGTCAGGAATTCAAACATAAACTCCTGCATTGAGGCCACTGAGAACAAAATTTAAGGGGTTGGTGAGAAACATGTTGATCGTGAGCCACTGGTTGGGGATCACTGGTCTAGACCAAGGAAGACGTAGTAAACTTGTGGCACTAAAGCCAGTTGGTAACTACCTAAACTGGTGGGGGCCCAGTACTGGACTGATTGCATTGTCTATCCTTGGCTATAAAAAATAAGGTGCAGCTATTTTATATATTAATTGTATTTACATATTATGTGTGACACTTCTACCTTAATTTTTTATTGTTGCTTTGTATCTTTCCACGGGATATTCATTAGTGAATGCATCAATGTATTTCTTTCAGTCTTTTCTAATCTCAAGTAAGCCCACGTACCATTAAACTCCCATAGTGCTCCTATTGTGTTATGATCACCTTGCAAGGAGACAGTAGGGGGTTTGCACTAGTGATCTGATTTCCCACAGGCACAGAGCTTGCAGCAAAACCCTTATGCTTTCTCATGACCTGTACAGACTTATGCTATATTCCCTGTAAAAACCTAGCACCCCTCTAAATTACAGAGACATATAATAAATGATCTGCAGACACTCTACTCATTATATAAATCACACCTGCAGCCGTCTGGTTGCTGGGGACAGCAACTGTAGCAACCTGAGAGCTCAGCACTAAGGATAATGTATTACCTGGGTGACCTGAGGCGGCTGATAAAATGAAGTACAAATAAAAGTAAATAATAAAAGCGATAAATAGTAACAGAAAAGTATAGCGTTCCAGGTCAGTTAAACAAGCAGAATAATATAAAGGCCCCAGGCAACCCGATAACAACAGAGTGTAATATTCACAGCTGAGATACTAAAGAACATTTCTGTGTGAAGCCGAGGCCGTTAAGGAAATAAATTCAAGCAGCTTTTATATGTAACCAGGGGAAGGACTGAGAGGAACGGCAGAGCCGACACTACTCTAATGACTCCAATCTCACACCGTCCCCTGAGACTCGCCAGCTTTGTGTTTATGGTGATTTGCTGAACTGGATCAATCAATGCTGTTCCTCTAAGTGATTCCAGAAGCAATTGTACTGGCCTTAGAGATACTAAACCAAACCAGGGGAAGTCATTTGCTCTCTAATTCCCTTTATAAAAGAAGGATGATGGAATCTGACACTGATTTGTGCCTTGTTCTTCTTGTGCACACAAAACACATGGTTATTGGATCAGTTGGCTTTTGCTGCCCCTTTATGAGTAATTAGGGTTTTGCTGCCCATGGACAGTGCCGTGAGCCTCTCAGTGACCAGCCCCCCCCCCCATACATTACCGGATTTATTTTGAGCACATACCGTCAAATTAATGGGCTGGAAGATTGCTAAATGCTGAACTATGGAACATTTGATTATATATATCTGTGTCCATTCCATCATAGATCTGCATATAGAATAGGAGGGACATTGACATCCTTATATTAAAGAACATGACTGCCTTGCACTCACCAGCACTATATGGGGTTGGACTCTTGGAGGCAATAGCCAAGGCCTGTTAGTAAAGAAGTGTCAATTGCTACCCAGAATTCTCCTTGGCCTGTTGCTTGGTGTCCAATATGACCTCCATAGAACATAAGTAGGAGAGAGGTCCTTTAGGATTATAACAACCGTGTGGGTTTGTTTCTGGCATCACTTCTGGCAGAGTCAATAACAAACTTGTGTAGGTACAACATACCAAGGGGCCCCTGGAAGCAACAGCAAATCAAGGGTGTGGGTACAGGCTGAACCAGCGCACTGGGGCTACGTGCCATCTGGAGTTTGGGTTTAGATGTGTATATAGTACCTTGTGCATGGCATTTAAGTAGGAATGCACTGAATTCACTTTTTGGGATTTAGCTGAATCTCCAAACCCTTCATGAAAGATTTGGCCGAATACTGAACGGAATCCTATTTTACATATTCAAATTAGGGACGGGAAGGGAAAACGTGCAAAATACATTGTATACTTCCTTGTTTTGGGAAGTTACGTGATCACGTAACTTCCCAAAACAAGGAAGTAAACAATGTCTTTTGCACGTTTTCCCTTCCCGTCCTAATTTACATGTGCAAAGTAGGATTCCATTTGGTTCGGCCAGGCACAAGGATTCGGCCGAATCTGAATCCTGCTGAAAAAGGCCAAATCCTGAATGCCAAACCGAATCTTGGATTCAGTGCATCCCTACATTTAATAGATAACAGTGCACAATTTAGCACATATGACATGTAAATGAACCCTAAAGACTTACTTTGGCTTCTCCAGGGGTTCAGGCTCCTTCCGAGCACGACCAACAGGATTCTTTTCTGCTTCCTCAGCCATCACTAAATGAAACTCTGCCTCCACTTTGCCCTGTATTTATGCAAAAGGGAAAACGGTTAATTAGGGCAAAAATCTCAAGCCACAAAGCTCAAAGTTTTTATTTCTTGTTACCAGTAGATCCACCAAGATGCCTGTCTTTGCCCCTTATATTCATGATAAAAACTGCTTTGAACTATTCCAACCTTCTCTCTTCCGGGCGACAAATATCTGAAGGTCTGACATAAAGTAAAACTGTGAATGATGCGGGATTCAGTGTGCTGATATCCGCTGAAATTGGTAGATCCCAAAAAAGCCTAAATTAAGGAGACAATATATAGCGCACTGAATCTCGCATCATTCACATTAAAACAAGTGGACAAGTGGATCCACAAAATTATCGGTGCGGCTAATTTAACCAGATCTTTTACCTGCGCAAAGCTCAACCCCCCTCTGCACAACTTCATAAAGTAAAACTGGCCATGTGAGGTCCCCAAACAAGCAGATCTTTGCATGATTTAGCCATTGTGTTACATTGGCCTGTGATCCCATAAACCAAGTTGCACATATTCATTTGTTTAATATTCATTACTTTACACACAGCAGTCTGATTGTTACTACAAAATATCACTGAGTGCCCAGGTTTGATTCTTTGCTTTCTGTTGCTGAGCTTGTTACCTAGGAAACTGTACAGATATGATGGCGATGTTCCATGCAAGCCACCATAGCCCCCCAATATTCCAGGACAAAAGAGATGGAAATTGCCAGTGACTCTCAGGGATATCCAACCTACAGGCTTCCAGATATTGCTGGGGCTTTTGCTGGAGAGAAGGGTTTTCTCTCCAAAATCTAGAGGTGCCCAATTCTGTCATCCCTCTAATAGACTGCCTTTTCAGGGCAACTACCTACTTCTGTACGTTCAAGGGATGCAACAAAATCCATCATCATTTTGGATTCGGCCAAATACAGAATCTTCAACAAAAGATTTATCTGAATACTGAGCTGATTTGGAGCCATAATTTGTATATTGAAACCTGGGGGGGGGGCAAGTTTCCATTGTCTTGAGATTTAAAGTTGTGACTAAAGGTGGCCATAGACGCCCAGATATAGTACAAAACAGATTTTCATACGATATTCGGTGCGTGATTGGTGGGAAAAGAGCCGAGCAATAGCGGCAGAAGACTTGGATATTGGTCGGCTCGTTGAGCGGGCTGGATGAAAAATTTTGATCGGGTGCCTTTAAAGGGACCCAAACATCGTTAGTGCTGAATCGTCAGATACAGGTAGAATTCTATTGTTTCTACCTGTATATCTGACGATTCAGCTTTACATGTGTGTATTGAAACAAACGATCTTTCCAAGAAAGATTGTAATTGTTATGTCTACGGCCACCTTAAGGGTTCTCCGCATTTATTAATCCATTTCCTTTCTTTATAAAATGCACAGCTCGATACAAATAAATACAATACAAAAATCAAGGCAAGAAGAACACGAGGAGCCCATTCAGTTCTCAGCATCTCTGAAGCACATCTGTATAAGCACACTGGGGGCCCCCGCTGCTACAGAACAAACAAGAGACTGGGTAATTATACAATGATATCTCCTTGTTTCTGACAGTCTATTTATGCATTGTGAAAGCTTTTCAGTTTCCATGCAAATCAATAAGCGTAACAGCCTGTGCTTGTGACAAGCTCACATCCTAATAAACATACAGTATTGTTTCCTTCCCTGAGATACTGGTTATGGTTCAAAGGGCCCATCCTTTGGTCTACATAAAGCTCCATATGCAGTCCTTGTGCTTAGCGAACCCCAAGAAAGAAGATATTTTACTGCCTGACTTGGCTGGCTAACTAGCTTGCTGGCTGTTACTACTAGTTAAATATGTTGGCGGTGCCACTCAACTGCCTAATAAAGTCCCAAGGCATCATGAACATCTCTCACTAGAGAGAAAATAGATTGCCCCCCAACCTGTATTTCTTCTTCCAGGAGACAATAACTACAAAGCTTTTCCCCAGGAGATCACTCTGCTTCTCTGCTTGTCCTAGTTTGTAGCTGAAAAATAACCTTCATCCATCTTACATCCACCCAACAATTCTGATCTATAAATAGAGTACAATGGGTTCTTATTATCTACCTAGAAGTTGTCAGAGCTTCCCAGAAAACCAGGAATTCTCTTGACTTCATTGCCATGGTCTGAAAACAAATGTAGAACTACAATGACTTCACAAGGGTGCAGAACTCTAGATGTCCACTTACTACTCATGATATTGCCTTGTTCTGTCCAGTTTTAATGAACAGGCTTGATCCCAAGAACATTTCAAGTGTTAACAACACAGACCATACTTACATAACAATGATATGGGTTAGGGGGATACAAAAGCCTCACAAAACCCAAACATAATGGACACTAATTTCACTCAATGCTCGGGACATTTTTATTCCTCTCATGAGGAACTTCATACTAAATACCCATCTGTTGGCTCTGGTCTGTGCCATAGAGAAGATTATTTTTTTTATCACTGTTGTTTTCCATTGTAGGACCTCTGTAATCGAAATGCACTCTGTGCCATCAGCCTTAGGAATTGTGGGTGGAATTAAAGGGATACTGTCATTAGAAAACATGTTTTTTTTCAAAATGCATCAGTTAATAGTGTTGCTCCAGCAAACTTCTGCACTGAAATCCATTTTTCAAAAGAGCAAACTGTTTATTTTATACTTAATTTTGAAATCTGGGGCAAGACATATTATCAGTTTCTCAGGTGCCCCAGTCATGTTACTCTTTACTGCTGTACTGCAAGTTGTAGTGATATCACCCCCTGCCTTACCCCACCCCCAGCAGCCCATTAGCACAACAATGGGAAGGTATCCAGTTAACAGCTGCCTGGTAGATATAAGAACAGCACTCAATATTAAAGGGATACTGTCATGGGAAAAAAATTTCCAAAATGAATCAGTTAATAGTGCTGCTCCAGCAGAATTCTGCACTGAAATCCATTTCTCAAAAGAGCAAACAGATTTTTTTTATATTCAATTTTGAAAACTGACATGGGGCTAGACATATTGTCAATTTCCCAGCTGCCCCAAGTCATGTGATTTGTGCTCTGATAAACTTCAATCACTCTTTACTGCTGTACTGCAAGTATGAGTGATATCGCCCCCTCCCTTTTTCCCCCCAGCAGCCAAACATAAGAACAATGGGAAGGTAACCAGATAACAGCTCCCTAACACAAGATAACAGCTGCCTGGTAGATCTAAGAACAACACTCAATAGTAAAAACCCATGTCCCACTGAGACACATTCAGTTACATTGAGAAGGAAAAACAGCAGCCTGCCAGAAAGCAGTGCAGGCACAAGTCACATGACTGGGGGCAGCTGGGAAATTGACAAAATGTCTAGCCCCATGTCAAATTTCAAAATTGAATATAAAAAAAAATCTGTTTGCTCTTTTGAGAAATGGATTTCAGTGCAGAATTCTGCTGGAGTAGCACTATTAACTGATGTGTTTTGGAAAAAACATGTTTTCCGATGACAGGATCCCTTTAAAAATACATGTCCCACTGCGACTCCTTCAGTTACATTGAGTAGGAGAAACAACAGCCTGCCAGAAAGCAGTTCCATACTAAAGTGCTGGCTCTTTCTGAAAGCACATGACCAGGCAAAATGACCTGAGATGCACCTACACACCAATATTACAACTAAAAAAATACACTTATTGGGTTAGGAATGGTTTTATATGGTAGATTGAAGTATTTGCAGTGTAAACAGCCTAATTTTAAAATAAAAATTACACCGTAAAATTCATGACAGAATCCCTATAACATAATATGTTCGTTCCGCAAACTAAACACCTACAACTGCTGGATTCATAGTATAGATACAAGTATGAAGTCATAGCATATGTCCAGCTTGCTGACAGACATTTCAGCCATCAGAGTTCAGCTTACCCCTTGTACTACTAGTCAAAGGCTGAGGTGGAATAAAAGGAGCCAGTTTACAGCAGGTAATACCTTGAAAACTAGAAAAAGAACTTACAGTGAGCTCTCCGGATTTCACAAAGGGCCACCAGCCTCGGATTCGCTTCTGCTGGAAGATGGAGATCTTGTTTTCTTCCTTTAGGGTGGTGGCCATGCTCAGATCACAGCTCTTGGCAGTTTTCGCTCCCCGATGGAATGCATTCAGGTTTAGCTCCATCGAACCTTTTGTTCCGTGGGATAATTAGAGTGCATTTTTAAATGAGCAAAAATCTGGATTATTAATAGAAACTAACTACTACAGATTATCATCTCATTAGAAGAAGCACCTATAAAATCTTTATGGTGCAGAACTGACCACTGATTAGTTATGATATATGCTAATTGCACTGCTCTCGGGCAATCATGCCCTATACCAGTGATACCCAAACAGTGGCTCATGAGCAACATGTTAATCACAACCTCTTGGAAGTTGCTCTCAGTGGCCTCAAAGCAGGTGATTATTTTTGAATTCCAGGCTTGGAGGCAAGTTTTAGTTGTATAAAACTCATGTCTACTGCCAAATATAGCCTCCTGTAGGCTGCCAACACACATAGAAACTAAGGATGGGCAAATTTTTTCGCCTTCTTTCGCCATGGTAATGACGCCCATACATATGGCGTTGTGCGTCAAAAATATTTTGACACCCATATACTTTAATGGGCGTCGGTGACATTTCACCCAATAGCCAATCACAGTGCATATTTTACACCCCCAGGAATATTTTGCATGTTTAAGTTGCTCTCCAACTTCTTTTACATTTAAATATGGCTTAAGGGTGAAAAAGGTTGGGGACCCCTGCCCTATACAGTTAATATAACTAACAAACAACCCTGCAATGAGAATTTTTAGATTTCTGTTAACATAAACCTTTACATCAGTAATGAAATTAAAAATACACATGCTATGTTATGTATATTATGCATGTCATGACATATTCTTATTGTGGTTACAAGGCTGTATTAGGAAGTCTATGGAGGTTCCGTTGTTTCTGTGGAGGTTGCAAGGAATTAAAGGAGAACTAAACCCTAAAAATGAATATGGCTAAAAATGCCACGTTTTATATACTGAACTTATTGCACGAGGCTAAAGTTTCAGCTTGTCAATAGCAGCAATGATCCAGGACTTCAAACTTGTCACAGGGGGTCACCATCTTGGAAAGTGTCTGTGACACTCACATGCTCAGTGGGCTCTGATTGGCTGTTGAGAAGCTAAGCTTAGGGCTCGTCACTAATTATCCAGCAGAAAATGAGCTTCCCCTGTAATATAAGCTGATGCTACAGGTTTGCTGATTATTAAATTCTGATGCTAATTGCACTGGTTTCTGTGCTGCCATGTAGTAATTATCTGTATTAATTATTAATCAGCCTTATATTGTGACATTTCTATTCTATGTGTACTGTATATTGTGAGTGGGTCCCTAAGCTCAGTAAGTGACAGCAGCACAGAGCATGTGCAGTGAATCAGCAGAAAAGAAGATGGGGAGCTACTGGGGCATCTTTAGAGACACAGATCTTTACTACTAATGGGCTGTGGTTGCCTTGGGCTGGTACAGAAGCACAAAACACAACTTTTCTAGCTAATTCTTTAGTTAAACTTTAGTTCTCCTTTAAGCAGAGAGAATTTCACTGCACGTTCCACCTAGAGTCAGAAAGCAGAATTCACTAATAAAGTTATATGTTAAATATGTAAACAACAAATAGTATAAGAAATGAGTGAATGGGAGAGTAATATTCTACAAGAGGGTAATTTATAGTTTTTGGAAATACCCCCACCTCAGAGGTTGCAATTACAGTTCTGCTTTAAAATCATGGCTTTAATGTATAATATTTATTCACTGGTCAGTGGGTAGAACAGTAGTTTATGTTTTCTTTATGCTGAATAGCGAGAGAGTCGGTTCGTACCTAGAAAGTCATCAGAAGAAAGTCTGTCAAAGTCCCAGACTTGGAGCAGCAGCACTGCAGGAATTTTCCTTTCCGTCTTCTCTAAAGAAAATATATTTTCTCTCTTACTGACCACTATTTGTTTTTCTGCAGGGAGGTAACTGAACGGGAATACGAAACGCCAGTTGAAATTGCCTTCACCGGTTAAGGAGTTGTAATGGACATCTGTCTCCTGGCTATCGTCCTCCATTCCCTTCAACCACCTGCAATAAACACAGCTCTGTTCACTGAGAGAAACTTTCTATGAAAAACATATTCATAACAATTTGGTGCCATATAGATTCATTCTTCTATTGTTTCAGGGGTAACCAGGGTAATAAGGACTCATAACAAGTTTCTAAACTTAGGAAAACATTGGGCAAGGTTCCCCTGCTATAGTTCCAAGGGTACCCAGGGCACAAATAATCACTCACCCCAAATCTCCCCCTAACTGACCTTCAGACTGGGCTCCTTAGCTCATAATAAGGTTACAGATATATAGAAACATTGGGGTAACAGTCACCCTGCTATAGTTCCAGGGGTACCCAGGGTACAAATAAACATTCACCCCAAATCTCCCCCTAACTGACCTTCAGACTGGGCCCCTTAGCTCATAACAAGGTTACAGATATATAAAAACATTGGGGTACAGTCACCCAGCTATAGTTCCAGGGGTACCCAGGGCACAAATAATCACTCACCCCAAATCTCCCCCTAACTGACCTTCAGACTGGGCCCCCTTAGCTCATAACAAGGTTACAGATATATAGAAACATTGGGGTAACAGTCACCCTGCTATAATTCCAGGGGTACCCAGGGCACAAATAAGCACTCACCCCAAATCTCCCCCTAACTGACCTTCAGACTGGGCCCCCTTAGCTCACATTACAGATATATAGAAACATTGGGGTAACAGTCACCCTGCTATAATTCCAGGAGTACCCAGGGCACAAATAAGCACTCACCCCAAATCTCCCCCTAACTGGCCTTTAGACTGGTTCCCCTTAGCTCATAACAAGGTTACAGATATATAGAAACATTGGGGTAACAGTCCCCCCTATAGTTCCAGGGGTACCCATGGCACAAATAATCACTCACCCCAAATCTCCCCTTAACTGGCCTTCAGACTGGGCCCCTTAGCTCATAACAAGGTTACAGATATATAAAAACATTGGGGTAACAGTCACCCTGCTATAATTCCAGGGGTACCCAGGGTACAAATAAACATTCACCCCAAATCTCCCCCTAACTGACCTTCAGACTGGGCCCCTTAGCTCATAACAAGGTTACAGATATATAGAAACATTGGGGTAACAGTCACCCTTCTATAATTCCAGGGGTACCCAGGGTACAAATAAACATTCACCCCAAATCTCCCCCTAACTGACCTTCAGACTGGGCCCCCTTAGCTCATAACAAGGTTACAGATATATAGAAACATTGGGGTAACAGTCACCCTGCTATAGTTCCAGGGATACCCAGGGTACAAATAAGCACTCACCCCAAATCTCCCCCTAACTGACCTTCAGACTGGGCCCCCTTAGCTCATAACAAGGTTACAGATATATAGAAACATTGGGGTAACAGTCACCCTGCTATAATTCCAGGGGTACCCAGGGTACAAATAAACATTCACCCCAAATCTCCCCCTAACTGACCTTCAGACTGGGCCCCTTAGCTCATAACAAGGTTACAGATATATAGAAACATTGGGGTAACAGTCACCCTGCTATAGTTCCAGGGGTACCCAGGGTACAAATAAGCACTCACCCCAAATCTCCCCTTAACTGGCCTTCAGACTGGGCCCCTTAGCTCATAACAAGGTTACAGATATATAAAAACATTGGGGTAACAGTCACCCTGCTATAATTCCAGGGGTACCCAGGGTACAAATAAACATTCACCCCAAATCTCCCCCTAACTGACCTTCAGACTGGGCCCCTTAGCTCATAACAAGGTTACAGATATATAGAAACATTGGGGTAACAGTCACCCTGCTATAATTCCAGGGGTACCCAGGGTACAAATAAACATTCACCCCAAATCTCCCCCTAACTGACCTTCAGACTGGGCCCCTTAGCTCATAACAAGGTTACAGATATATAGAAACATTGGGGTAACAGTCACCCTGCTATAATTCCAGGGGTACCCAGGGTACAAATAAACATTCACCCCAAATCTCCCCCTAACTGACCTTCAGACTGGGCCCCCTTAGCTCATAACAAGGTTACAGATATATAGAAACATTGGGGTAATAGTCACCCTGCTATAGTTCCAGGGGTACCCAGGGTACAAATAATCACTCACCCCAAATCTCACCCTAACTGACCTTCAGACTGGGCCCATTTATCTCATAAAAAGGCAGTATTACATTGTAATTGGAGGAATGTTCCTGGTGATTTTAAAAAGAACCCATTATACCGTGATACTATTTTTGTTTGGAAATATTTAAATTCTTGTCATGGCTTTAATTATTCACATTCTCCTTTTATACCAGTAAAACTTTTATTGAAAGCCTCAGATTATCAAAAGCCCTCTTCTCCCTTCTTGCCCCAAGATGATGAAGAAGTTATAGCAATGAAAGTTGTATTTGATCCCTCTGTTAAATCTATAATTTCATGGTCAGAATTTAAAGACAAATTCAAAATGTGTGAAATTGATTAATATCATTACTTAGCGTGCCAATGTGGTCTCTCGTTAATCGAAAACAAGAGTTTGTGCTAACGAATCACTGGCCGGCTGAAACTATGCTTGAATTTTCGGAATAACGTCATAATATTTAAATTGCTACACTTTCTGGGATGTATAGGGACAAGATAACCATCCGTTCTTATTGCCCTAAATGTGACAAAACGGATGTTACCGTATTTTATTACCTCTATTCTTGTTCTAAGATTTCTGGAATAATGTGGAAAGTTTTTTGAACTCTAAGCTAAAAATAAATGTTAAGCTATCTCCAAGTTTTGCTTTATTGCATTCTAAAGGGGAAGTATCGCTGAAATTAAAATTTAATGTAAGCTTCATCATACTGAAATAAGAAACATCAGGAGTTGGGTGTCAGATATTCATTGACAATAAGATCCAATATATCTTATAGGGGGGGCTCCTTTTGCCTAGAAGATGTATTAGAGCTCACTCTATTAAACTCACCAGACATCATGTCTCTCTACATGCAGGATTTGTGCAAAAGGCAGTTATTTTGTTTGTACTGGAATCAGTTGTTTAAGTGAGCTCTAATAAATCTGCATACCTCCCAACTGTCCCGTTCTCAGCGGATCAGTCCCGCTTTTGACAGCTCAACCCGCAGTCCTGTTTGTACTGAAAAGTCCCGACTTTCTCTGCACTGAACAGCCAGAAAAAGATACAAAGTTTCTAACTTAATTGGCTTTTGGCAGAGAGCACAGAACAGCCACCAGGTGCAGCTAAGATACTTTGTAACAATTTTGAGATAAGCAAAAAAGTAATTGTAACAATTTAGAGAAGGAGATCCCTTGGGAGAAGTTAGACTCACAGCTTAAAGGGCAATTCACCTTCATTAACAAAACTGTAACTGAAAATCACAGAAATGTTCAAACTTTCATAACCTGACAAATTTTGTAAAATGAGAATTGGTAATTAGGGGGTGTGGCCACAAAAATGAGCATGGACAAAACATTTTCACTGTGGTACGCATCTTTTTATTTCCAAAATGTTGGGAGATATACATATCTGCTAGGAAAGGAGCCCCCCTATAAGATATATTGGATCTAACTGTCAATATCTGACACCCAACTGCTGCATAAAGAGAGAATGGAAAGAAACAGATGCTGAGAGAGAAATAGTGAAGATAAACTTGATTATTTCGGAAACGGTACAGAATTTTTGATTGACTGTATTTAGAAAGTTTATTTCTTTCTTCATCTGCTTAATATTTGCTGTCGTAATGTTATTACTTGTTTAATATGAAAATCAAATACAACCTTTTTCAAAATAAAATAAAATAGAAAGTTTATTTTTTCAGTATGATGAAGCTTATATTAAATTTTCATTTTCGCAATAGTTCCCCTTTAATAAAAGTGAGATATTCTCTAGCTCCCTGTCAAATTCTTTAGCAAAGCAAATTAACAAATTGCTGTTTTTATGTCTGGCTGCCTCCAAAAAAAGCTCTATTTTATAATTGATTCAATTGATTTGAATTTCTTGCCTTAATCAATTGAGCTGGCAGGAAGCTATTACAGTAAAAAATTGTTTTTTTTTAGACGGTCACTTTATTTCGATTTTATTAACTCCACAAATAAAGATCAGATTTTTATGATGCTTCATATTTAAATGACAGAGGCACTGAATCCACTATTTGGGATTCGGCCGGATTTCCAATCCTTCATGAAAGATTTGGCCGAATACCGAACCGAATCCTAATTTGTATATGCAAATTAGGGTCAGGAAAGGAAAAAGTAGGAAAAAAATGTATTTCCTTTTTTGTGATATAAAGTCACGTGATTTCCCTTTCTGCAACTAATTAAAATTAGGATTCGGATTTGGTTCAGCCAGGCACAAGGATTCAGCCGAATCCTGCTGAAAAAGCTAAATCCTGGCCGAATCCCAATTTGAATCCTGGATTCGTTGCATCACTAATTTAAATGGATATATTGAACTACAGGGCCCTCTATTTTTGTTTTCTTGTCTAATCCAACCAAGACAGTGTTCTTCAGGAAACCCATTGGCTTTAATGCATTTAGACAAAAAGTTGCTGAGAAAAAAATATCCCAGTGACAAAAAAGAGTCACCATAAGAAAACACACCCATTGACTTTAATGCATTTGCATTTGGAGTGAGAAAAAAACTTGAGAAAAAACATCCATTGACTTAAAGCAGTTGGAAAAAAAGTTGTTAAGAAAAAAAAGTCCCCCCTGACAAAAAAACGCCGCAAGAAAAAACATCCATTGACAATAATGCATTTGGCATTAGTAAAAAATGCGGCACATAAAAGATAACGCGCAAAAACGTTGTTGCCTATTGACAAATGGGTTTAGTGAATTTTTCAGCAGTTTCGCAGATTTTTTGCCGAAGTGAAACTGGACAAAAACTGGACGCAAGCTTAGACATCCCTGTCATATGGGGTAAATTCACTAACATTCGTAGTTTCGCCAGGCGCAACTTCGCCGCGCTTCGCTGCACTTCGCCAGGCGTACTTTCGTCAGCGCTCCGCAAACTCACAAAAATCCAAAGTTGCGCACAGGGGAAGTGTAAGATTGCGAAGTTGCGCTAGCGTTGATTCGCTAAGTAAAGCGAAGTTACGCTAGCAAAGGCTAATTTGCATACGGCACCAAATTCAAATTTCAATGGAGGAACACGTATCAGCACTACAAATGCCTAGAAAACCTTCAAATCAGCAAATATAAATTTTATTTTGCCCTACACATGTGCCCACTGTCTAGGTAAGTTGCCATGAGTCAGGAAATGTAGGGGGGAGCCCCAAAAAAAATTTCGATCTTTTTCAGCCTATCACCCATCATGTAGAAAACACGCCAGCGTTTTTTGGGACTTAGAAAATGTTTTGACTTTTTTTGAAGCAATCCCTATCTACTCTATTGCGCTTCGCCAGGTCTGAGGTGGCGAAGGAAGTCTAGCGTAAAAGGTAGCGTTAAGTACACTGCGCGCGTTAGTGAATTTGCGTAGTTATGTCGCTAGCGAAGCTTCGCCAGGCATAAGGGTGCGAAGTAACACTAGCAAAACTACGCCAGGCGTAAGGGTGCGAAGTAACACTAGCGAAACTACGCCAGCGTTCATTAGTGAATTTGCGCAGTAACGATAAATGCGAAACGCTAGCGAATTAACGCTAGCGTTCGGCGCTTCGGCGCTTAGTGAATTTTCCCCATAGAGTCACCTTGAACTAAATCTGTATTTTTGGAGGAAACATTATTCTTCATTAGTTAATTCCATGCTCAGTGTTGCTGGTGTCATCATTAGGAGCTCCCTCTGCAACCAAACAAATCCTGCCAATAACCTGCAGCATATGAAGCACAATACAAGGACCCAAGAGGAAGCAGCCCATGTGATCTAGACTTTGCCTACAGACCAGAATGTAGATACTGTAACTTAAACAGCTGAACACAAAATATCTACGTACCCTTTAACATAAATATCACTTGATTTTTGTCCTGTGAATATATTCTCATCCTCCAGTATAACATCTTCCGTGTTCCAGATAATTATTCTTAGTTCATATCTAGAGAGGAAACACTAAACTTCAGTAAAGAGACACATTTATAAATACATATTATGTCTGTAGAGGCAAAAAAAAAGTAGGATCTTAAATCCCCTACAGACCATAGAACTGAACATTTAGGAGGTTATTTATCAAGGTCCAAATTTATCTCAGTATCGGCTGCTACAAACTCCGATCTAACCCGCTCGGGTTTTTAACGCATATTTATTATTATATTTTCCCGAAAATTACCTTTGCGGGAAAAGCTCAAATTTTCACAATCTTTTCATGAATTTTCCCCGAATTTTTCGGAGTTTTCACCCGAAAGTTCTGAAAACATTGTGAAATTGCCCGAAACCCCAGAAACAACCAAAAATCATGGGACTGTTCCCATTGACTTTTATGCAACCTCAACAGGTTTGAGATGCCGTGTTTTTATAATCGGGCTTTTAAGCTCTCGGGGTTTAATACATTTCCAAAAAATTCATGATTTTTTTTAAGCCTATTACAACACAAAAAAATCACAAATTTTTCGGATTTTGGGGAATTTCCGAGCTTAGTAAATAACCCCCTTAATGATAAGGTCCGTGTAGCCCATTTTCCCTTTCATTTAAGTTTTATGCTGCTTGTATCTATACTTAATGGAACACCTTTATCCTTATAGAATTACTAAATATGAGCAGAGGCATCAGCCTAGAAGGCTATTGGGGGTGTATGAATATAAAAGACACTCTGAGTTCTGATTTAAAGAGTTGCACCAAAATATACACAGATATATTTGGCCATTCTGAGCTGTTACTACGCATTTAATTTTACTCCATAGGGAGGTCAGTTCAGTTGGGTTGGACATCAAAAAAAAGTTTTTGACATCACACAGCACATACTGTACTATAGATCCCTTATAAATAGGATTCATTCCAAATGTTTCACTTTGATTAGCATAGTACTGAGAGAATGAGACTGAGAATATTATCCTTAATAACAATTATTTCAGTATCAAGTATCGATTTGAAGAACGTTTGGTGAGTACCCTGTAACTAAGCTTGTCATTAGATCTGTGAACTGGAGCTATTAACACTATAATTAAAACAAAGACCTTTGAAGATTTATTAAACAATTAAATTACCCTTTTGGCTTTCTTGGAGAAATGTCAACGGGAGGGCCTGGAAGTGGCAGATCTGTAGGGAACAAGTCCACCCACATCTGGATCCTCCCCTTTGCCAGAATAAAAATAACATCAATTACTAAATTAATATACTGTATGTTACATGGTTTATTTCATATGAACATTCAGGGCTGCTGGATTGTACCAGGGACTGTCTAGTCATTCAATCCTCCCTATTCTACTGATCTTCTCCAGCCAAATCTCATATTTTATCATTCCCCCAGGTCCCAATTCTTCATCCATACTCATTCTTTGTTCTTGTACACTTGTATTTTCCCACTTCACGTTTTAGCTTTATTTTGTCACGTCTTTCATGCCATACCTCTGCTCAACATATCATATTCTATGTGCACTCTGGAGGAAGCAGCATGATAGCAAGTCCTGAAATGTAGGGTGACCTGCTGTGTGTAAATCTAGCAATATAGGGCCTGATATTGTTTGTCCAAATCAGTCATTTTTCTTTATTGGTACAAGTCTGGTCAGATAAGGAATCAGCTTAGCTTCAAATCATCAAACTTAAAAGAGAACTAAAGCCTAACTAAAGAGGTAGCTAGAAATGTTGTACATGATGTTTTGTGCTTCTGTACAAGCCCAAGGCAACCACAGCCCTTTAGCAGTAAAGATCTGTGTTTCCAAAGATGCCCCAGTAGCTCCCCATCTTCTTTTCTGCTGATTCACTGCACATGCTCTGTGCTGCTGTCACTTACTGAGCTTAGGGACCCACTCACAATATACAGTACACATAGAATAGAAATGTCACAATATAAGGCTGATTAGTAATTAATACAGATAATTACTACATGGCAGCACAGAAACCAGTGCAATTAGCATCAGAATTTAATAATCAGCAAACCAGTAGCATCAGCTTATATTACAGCCACGGAAGCTCATTTTCTGCTGGATAATTAGTGACGACCCCTAGGCTTAGCTTCTCAACAGCTGCTCAGAGCCCACTGAGCATGTGAGTGTCACAGACACTTTCCAAGATGGTGACCCCCTGTGACAAGTTTGAAGTCCTGGATCATTGCTGCTATTGACAAGCTGAAAATTTAGGCTGGTGCAAAAGGCTCAATATGTAAAATATGGCATTTTTAGCCTTAATAGTTTTTAGGGTTTAGTTGTAGTAATGGGCTTGTTTACCAATAAAACAGATCTAGGTATGGGGAGCACTAAGGGTTATACACAGACCACTTAAAAATAATTAAAATACAGCACAAGTGCAAAGCACAGGCCACACTAACACAAGGGAGCCTTGTACTTAATAGTAAGAGTTATGGGCAACCCAAAGGTATAGTAATGTTCTCAAAGGAAACTTGAGTTTCAGTGCTAAAGGGTAAGTTTCTCATCCCATTACCTGCTCTATCCCTGGTTTGTCCTTGTGATACAAGGGTCGGGTTTCAATGTGTTCTAGAACTAACTTGCACCCAGTTTCAGGAATATCCGACCAAGACTGGAGGGCTTTCAGGGCAAGATGTTCATACGATTCCACTTGCTCATCTGTTAAGGAGACCACAAAAGAGATCACATAACATTGCCAGGAACCAGGCTCAGTGATCTTATAACCTTAACTACTGTTTCGCTGACAAATGGGCACAGGAAAACGCATGCAAACTACACATTTTACCTTTTAACGTTGATAGTGCAGAATAATTCATCACAATGGACACCTGGAGCAAAAACTCACCATAAAGCATGGATACATTTATTATTTTCCCTCGATTTATACTCTTCACTCATGCACATTTAAAGGGATACTGTATTCGGAAAACATGTTTTTTTCAAAACGCATCAATAAATAGTGCTACTCCAGCAGAATTCTGCACTGAATCCATTTCTCAAAAGAGCAAACAGATTTTTTTATATTCAATTTTGAAATCTGACATGGGGCTAGACATTTTGTCACTTTCCCAGCTGCCCCTGGTCATGTGACTTGTGCCTGCACTTTAGGAGAGAAATGCTTTCTGGCAGGCTGCTGTTTTTCCTTCTCAATGTAACTGAATGTGCCTCAGTGGGACATGGATTTTTACTATTGAGTGTTGTTCTTAGATCTACCAGGCAGCTGTTATCTTGTGTTAGGGAGCTGTTATCTGGTTACCTTCCCATTGTTCATTTGTTTGGCTGCTGGGGGGGGGGGGGGGAAGGGAGGGAGGTGATATCACTCCAACTTGCAGTACAGCAGTAAAGAGTGATTGAAGTTTATCAGAGCACAAGTCACATGACTTGGGGCAGCTGGGAAATTGACAAAATGTCTAGCCCCATGTCAGATTTCAAAATTGAATATAAAAAAATCTGTTTGCTCTTTTTTATTGAAACAGATTTCAATGCAGAATTCTGCTGGAGCAGCACTATTAACTGATTTATTTTGAAAAAAAATTTTTTCCCATGACAGTATCCCTTTAAATATAACAGCGGAGACAAAATAATTCCCATATTATTTTTATGCCTATTCATTGGATGTTTTTAGCATCTCCTATTTTCCTGCAGTTTTATTTCTTACTTAAGTGATAGTGGCTGGAATTTGTCCATTAATGTATTCGCTAAGCTGTCACATTTTGGGTAATTAATGGATCTCTCTGGCTTTAGTTGTTGTGCCCCCTCCCCCAGCTGGAGCGCTGACCCATAACGTCCCCACACCCCATGTGTAAATTTGCAGATATTATTTATTATCTTTTCCCAACACATTCTGCAGCCATCAGTAAAGAAACTCTGCAACCAAGAATAAAATCTTTTCCACAAAGCAAATATTTAAAGTAAAATGAACTACAGGTATGGGATCTGTTATCTGGGAACCTGTTATCTAAAATGCTCTGAATTAAGAGAAGGCTGTCTCCCATAGACTCCATTTTATCTAAATAATTCAAATTTTGTAAAAATATTTTTTTCTGTGTAATAATAAAACAGTCGCTTGTACTTGATCCCAAGATATAATTAATCCTTATTGGAAGCAAAACCAGCCTATTGGGTTTATTTAATCATTACATGATTACCTAGTAGACTTGAAGCATGAAAATCCAAATTACAGAAAGATCTGTTATCCAGAAAACCCCACGTCCTGAGCATTCTGGATAACAGGTCCCATACCTGTATAGAGGACTAGGAGCTATACATAAAGTTGCTTACGCCCCTGTGAAGTGTAAGCGAAATAGGACAGGATCTACAGTATATATATATATATATATATATATATATATATATACATATATAGTTACCATCTTCGTTAAATACAGTTTGTCCGGTGAATATTTTGCTTCCAATTTGTATCTGCCCAGGACGTAGTTGGGGCCCATCCAACTTGTTGTCTTTACAAAGTTTCGACAGTATCTCTGTTGGTTTGGTGGAATCTCGCCAGGCATTGTATCCTTCTCTACAAAAAGGGATTGGAATGTGTGAGTAACAAAAGTAATAGTCAAAATATGTTGTACCCTATAATATAATATTTGACTGTATGCCTTAATTCCATTTATCCAGAAACCCATTATACAGAAAGCTCCCGATTTTGGAAAGGCCATCCCGCATAGACTCTATTTTAACCAAATAATCCTACATTTTAAAAATGATTTCCTCTGTAATAATAAAACAGTAACTTGTACTTGATCCGAACTAAGAGATAATTAATCCTAATTGGAAGCAAAACCAGCCTATTGGGTTTATTTAATGTTTACATGATTTTCTAATAGACTTAAAGGATAAGTAAACCTTAAAAATAAACAAATATAGCATATATGCAAAATTAGCAGTACATGTAACCTTTAATATCTTAATTTAAAAAGAAAATGAATGTACATTGCAATAGTGCTTAGAATAGCCCCCTCATCAATTTTACATTCACTTATTTTTAAGGTTTACTTATCCTTTAAGGTATGAAGATCCAAATTATGAAAAAAGCCGTTATGAGACCGGTTATCCCAGGTCACAAGCATTCTGGATAACAGGTCTCACACCTGTATGTGCTTCCCACTTTGATTTGATTGATATTCACACACAGACGTCTCATACAATTCTGTAATTTTCTTAGCAAACAACATAGGTCTCCTAAATCATTGGTTTGGCCTATCAAGCTTGCGTGTACATTTACACCATTGTATTAGGGGAAAGGTACTTTGAGGCATCTGGAGGTCCATGAAATTCACAGTGCGTTACCCATATGACTTGTGGTTGGACTCTCCTCTGTGCAGGTGGCTATATCAGTTGGGGGTTGAGTAGTGGTAGGAGACCTCAGCCTGAAGATCAGTTAGGGTGATTTGGGGAAAATTTGCTCTCCTGAAAGGCCGGCTTTAAGGTCAGTTAGGTTGAGATTTGGGATCAGAACATGTTTAGTGTACTAGATAACCTTGGAACTATGGCTGAATCATTGATTGTTTTCCTACTAGGGTTGCGCCGAATCCAGGATTCGGTTCAGGATTCGGCCAGGATTCAGCCTTTTTCTGCAGGATTTGGATTCGGCCGAATCCTTCTGCCCAGCCGAACCGCATCCGAATTCTAATTTGCATATGCAAATTTTGCATACGCAAATTAGGGGCAGGGAGGGAAATTGCGTGACTTTTAGAAACGTTTTCCTATTTTCACCCCTAATTAGCATATGCAAATTAGGGTTCGGATTCGGTTCAGTATTCGCCCGAATCTTCCGCAAAAGATTCGGGGGTTCGGCCGAATCCAACGGCACATCCCTATTTTCTACATCTTCAATGTTTTTATAAGCTGACCGGGCCCCTTGACCAAAGGTTGGACCTCCAAGGGGGGGACTGAATTGAAAATAAATACAGTACAACCGCTGGGCTGTATGAGCCATTTGTATTAAAATGTATTAATTGCATTCCTCAATCTCTATATGTTTCTCTATGGGGTTTTTTTTTTTAAGTTTGTAAAATTTGCAGAATAAATACAAATACAAAATTTTCCAACCCCCCCCCAAAAAAATCCATAAACTTTAGCAAATAAACTGGGCTTGGGATACAGGTGATTTTTCACCCAAGGACCCCAGGGACCATTAGCAATATAAACAATAGAATAGGAACAATGAATGTATATTGGTTTTATGCAGAATGAATTTAGAATAAAGAGAGAGCTGGTATGTTCTTATCTTATCCATAAGATTCCTAGTTAAGGCTGGAAATGACACTTCAGCTTTGAAAATCAATTCAACTGTAAAACAAAAGAAAATCCTCGAGACACATTTATCCTCATTAGGAATAAATAGAAAGAAAACATACATTTCGTATTGACTTTGCAAGCCGCAGGTTGCGCGATGTCGGCTGAAGAATCGATTCTCCAGATCTATTTTGGTTTCGCCAATGAGGTCGTCCGTCCCGATCATATCATAATCATAAATGACAACGGACAATATGGAATCCTTCGGGAGTGTTGCTTGCATCTCAAACGATCTTGAGAAACAAAGGAGAAGATCTCCCGTTAGACTATAAATTGTAGCTATAAAACTTTACAATAACAGATTGCAGGCCACATGGCAAGACTTACATACATTCCCTAAGTCATTAAGTCTCTAGTCTCTTCATGTTCCTGAGTTTCTCTCTTCCTGACAGTAACACAGTGGGGCTTTTGGTTCCAAAAGACAAATCTGATGGTGATTTTCAGATTCATGCCCAGGGTCCAGGGAAAGCAATGTAAAGCAAATTAGTAGAACAAGGGCTTAGTTGGGTGGTCAAGGCTCAATCAATTTGCTTTAGGTTGATTCCCTCAGTTTACAAAGTTGGATGCCCACTGATATATTCTGCATATTTCCTAAACTATACCAATTTCCTGTTTCCAGGAACTGTCCCTGTTTTAGAGCTCTTCACCCCAAGGAAATACCATGTCCCGCATTGTCCTCCTCTGGTGTGTATGTCCCATTGGAGGTTCTTGAATGGAGTGGTGTTCAAAATAGGGACATACCATATCCATAACCAATACAAAAACAAAACAAAAAACAAGTCCAAACCCTAATTTGCATATTGAGAGAAATGAAAGGCTTGCATAAAATGTGAGCAAAAAACTTGCATTCAGCGGTTCACTTACAGGGTATGGATTTGGTTTGGCTGATCAATTGGGATTTGCAAATTCTTGCAAAAAGAGGTGGGATTCATATTAATCTAGGTCTGGACTGAGAATCAGAATAGGCCCTTCAGGTACACAGATGCCGAGACATCCCCCACAAGTCCACTAAACAGTGATTGTCTATGGCAGTGGCTAGTCTAAGTTTCTCATCAACTCGGCTCTTAACGTACCAGGAGTGGCATTTTTGCTGCCCCTGGTACCTAGTGGGGCGCTGCCGACTGAGGCAAAATTCTCAGTGCGCCTCATTGGCGAAGCGCCCCTCGATGGACCCCTCTGAATATTTTATTGAAGGGGGCCCGTGCACTCTAGTTATGCCACTGCTAGGCTCCGAAGGGCCCTTGGGGGATGGGAGGAAAATATAGAAAAAAGTGCAGAGGACATGTATTCTTCAGTATATCAGGGATGTTCCACCTGTGGCCCTCAGCTTTCTTTGAGCTATACTGTAACTCTCAGAGCCCCACCAGGCTGACAGTTGTAATTCACAAGCAGGTGGGTCACATGTTGGGATACCTGTCGGTCCTTTGGATTCTGCATCTCTAACAACATCTCTGCATAAATATGGAAACAAGGCAAATGAAGTAGCCTCTTACCTCCCAAACACAGGATTGAGCTGCTTAGGGATGTAATTATCTCGATCTTTAATCTCAGTCTTCCCAAGTCTTAACACAATATAGGGGTCAGACTTCCCATCTGGATCTGCCGGGCTAAGGTTAAAGCCCTAATGTCACAGAAGCAAAATAAAAACCCAGGTAATTAGTTATCCAGAGAATTCAGAAGTGAGCGGAAAAGCCCAGTGCATATAAATTGCCAATTATTAGGACTATATGTGCAGGGCCATTGTTTTTTTTTGTAACCCTCCCAGGCAAATTACTTATCATTGTACATCCCCATTGTCTTTTAATTAGACCATTAACAAGCTGTGTCAGCACTTCACTATATAGACACATAAGCTATAGAGCAGGTGTCAGCCTATTTGCTTTAACAATAAATTATTTCACATTTGGTTTTCTATGCTTTGCTATAATTACTGTATATCATATAGTCATCTATGTTTTCATATATTTAATGGGTTAATTTGTAATATAGTAACAGTGGCTCATAAACTATAAACTGCTAAGGAAATGCTGAAAGGAAGACTCACGTTCAGATATAAACACCAGTCATTAAAGAAAGCACATTTGCTATAGGTCTTTTTGTGAACACGGCATTGTATATCCGGCTCCAGCTGATACCCGTCCTTGCTCTCATGAAGATCAATAGGAGTCAGCTCATAAAGCCAGTGATGGTGGCATTCAGGGAAATTATCCCTGGTCCTATGTCATTAGCAACTGCCAGCAGATATATCATATCACTCATTCCTTAAAATATTCCATAAACGCCCCAGATATGTGCTCATATTTCAATACAGAGTAAGATTATATTTAAACAGCGTGTGGGATCCAGAATCCCATGATCCAGAAAGCTCCGAATTACAGAAAGGCCGTCTCCCATAGGCTCAATTTTATCCAAATAATCCAAATTTTTAAAAATAATAATGATAAAACAGTAGCTTGTACTTGATCCCCACTAAAATATAATTAATCCTTATTGGAAACAAAACCAGCCTATTGGGTTTATTTAATTCTTTACATGATTTTCTAGTAGACTTAAGGTATGAAGATCCAAATTACGGAAAGGAAAACCCCACGTCCTGAGCATTCTGGATAACAGGTCTGATACCTGTACTAAACTCAGTTGCTTCACACTTACTGCAACAATGTAGACCCGTATCAAGATTTTCACAGATAGGTTGGGTGGAATTCCCTGCAGAATCCGTAGCTGCCCTCCGTCCTTGAAGTTGGTGTCCTCAACATTTTTGTATATACAGAAGGAACCCTGAGAAATCCCATAGAACACAACTATTATTTGTTAGATATTCCAGAATTACATCTCACATTGTCTGTAAGACTCATTTTGATTTGTTGAAAGGTTAAATTGTTACAGTGAAATAATAGTGCTGAGGACCAGGGCAGGAGATATTTAGTCATGAGTTTGAATGTTAACATCTTTAACGGGGTTGTTCACCTTTGAGTCAATGAATAGTATGATGCAGAGCAGGGCTGTCCAACTGGTGGCCCGCGACCCCCCTTGTGTGGCCCCCACATGAAAGTCTGTCTGCTGTGTCTGCTTACCATGTGTAAACTTTAAATGGTATCACTACAGAGATTAACTGACCCCTGCATTGTTTAAACCTTAAATTCTGACTGTAATCCCCCCTGTACTTTTCACACCTGAGACTGAAACTTCCCACATTGTTCACCTGTTCACACCTAATGCTAATGGGGCACCAGCACTTTGTCACTGTATGTAGTACATATTAGCCTGGTCCTGATAGGTTTCCCTGTCTCCTGCTCTGTTCTGCCTTCCCTATGCTCCCTGTGTGTGCCATAATCTTTGCCTGTCCTACTCTGCCTGTGTGTGCCAAATTTTGCCTGTGTGTGCTATACTCTGCCTTCCCTATGCTCCCTGTGTGTGACATACTCTGCCTTCCCTATGCTCCCTTTGTGTAACCTACGCTGCCTGTGTGTGACATACTCTGCCTGTGTGTGCCCTGCTCTGCCTGTGTGTGTCATACTCTGCCTGTGGAACATAAGCCTGGTATTTGCTTTGGTGGGTTTGTTAGCATTTGGAAATTATTGTTAGGGGCCCCTAAGGTATTTAATCATGTGCTGGGGGGGGGGGGGTACTGTGTTAATCACAGGGGAGGAGGCATATGGATTTAAGGGTAAAAATAAAAACAGGGAAAATAGTCTGTGCAAAATAAAAGATGTTTCTAATATAGTTAGTTAGCCAAAAATGTAATGTATAAAGGCTGGAGTGACTGGATATGTAACAGAACAGAACACTACTTGCTTATCAGCTCTCTAACTCTCTTTGCCCAATTTTTATTTTTACACTGAACAATTCCTTGAATATGACAACTTTTTTCACATATGAGTGATATCGCTACAGTGAGCACCAACCATTTGGTCTTTTGGTGTGTTACCACCATTAATGTGGACATGGTCTTGTGGTAACATGGGTGTGGTTTAAAAACAGGGAGTGGTCAACACTGGCTTCCATTATCACCCCTCCACCTTATAGGCCAGAAAATTCCAGCCCTTGGTAGCAAAGACGTTGGACAGCACTGATGTAGAGAGTGATATTCTGAAACAATTTGCAGTTGGTTTTCATTTTTTATTATTCGTGGTTTTGGCCAACATGCCAAAATTTAGCTTAAGGGTGAATCACCCCTTTAAAGGGCATGTAAAGGCAAAAAATAAAACCCCATTTTTACTTTCTTTAATGAAAAAAAAACATCTCCAACATACTTTAATTAAAAAATGTGTACAGTTTTTATAAGAAACCTGACTGTATGCAGTAAAATTCTCCCTTCATTTACTGCAGGGGATAGGATTGTCAGACGGTCCCTAACTGCTGAGCAGGGAAACAATCATACTTATGAACAGCAGGGGGAGCCCCCGCCTTACTTCCCAGCCATGCAGAACTCAAGCAGCTTTGTTTATGACGATCCCTAAGCAGCCCAGACCACACTGAGCATGTGCACAGTCTTAGTCTTGCAAAGATGTTTAACAAAGTTACAAGATGGTGACCCCCTGTAGCCAACTTTGAAAGCATAAATAATTTGTTTGAGAATATTTCTTCAATTGAACTGAGTTTCTTTTTGATCCAATATAGGAATATTTCTGATCCAATATTATAAAATGTTAGTACAAGAAATCCGGAAATCTGTTATCCAAAAAGCTCCGAATTACATAAAGACCAGCTCCCATAGACTCCATTGTAATCAAATAATTAAAATTTTTAAAAATGATTTCCTTTTTCTCTGTAGTAATGAAATGGTACCTTGTACCTGTACTTGATCCCAATTAAGATCTAATAAATCCTAATTGGATGCAAAACAATAATACGGGGTTTAATTCATATTTAAATTATTTTTTAATAGATTTAAGGTATGGAGATCCAAATTAAGGAAATATCTCTTATCTGGAAACCCCCAGGTCTCGAGCATTGTAGATAACAGGTCCCATACCTGTAGTTAGATTGAGTTAGGCCAGGCTTATTGTTGTTGTAGGTAATTTCCATCTGGAATAAAATTGTGTTGTTACTGCAATTTCTTAAGTCTTTTTTTCTGAGCTCTATGTTCAGTTCCTTCCTTAACTAGGCTATTTGTGTCTATAATTAATGGTAAGTATTGATATTCAGCTCACCATATTATGCACAAATGGAATGGCAAGAAGGATCAAATTTTCCCAGATAAAGCTCAGGTGAATCCTGCAAATATGCTGATCATTCCAGTTTACAGAAACTATACCTTTGTTGTAATTTGATATATAAAATCTATAAAACTGGGTTGTCTTGTCTTAAAGGAGATGGAAAGCTACCAATGCAGTTTATTGCCAATAGATTAGCCACAACAGTGCAAGCTATAGCACTGTATTTATTCTGTACAATACCTTAACAAAGTAGCCCTAGAATCTCTCTCTGCTTGTTTAGGATAGCAGCTGCCATATTAGCTTGGTGTGACATCACTTCCTGCCTGAGTCTTTCCCTGCTCACTCATAGCTCTGGGCTCAGATTACAGCAGGGAGGGGTGGAGGGAAGGGGGAGGGGGAGAGAGGAGCAAACTGAGCATGCTCAAGCCCTGGCCCTGGAGATTCATACTGAAAGCAGGAAGTCTGATACAGAAGCCCATGTGTACACAATAGAAGGAAAGAAATGTGGTATTTCTTTTGACAGAGGACTCAGAGCAGCATTACTTTGAGGGTTTACTGGTGTATCTATATAGACCTTTCTGATAAAGCTTACTTAGTTTAAGCCTTTCCTTCTCCTTTAATGCTCTAGTGCAAAATAAATTACCCCTTGTGCCTCTGTATAAAGGAACTTATTTCAAATAATTGATCCTTCTATTTCCAACAAAATTTTTCTGATTTCAGGGCAGTTACATTTCCCTTTATCACACAGCCAATCTATGATAATTCTGGTCAGAGCAGGGATATGTTGAAGTATTGGGAGTTTTTAAACCCCCTAGAATAGGACTTAAGCACTTAGATATGGCTATTTAAGTTCCTTGAATTACAAATCTTAATGTGATCTAGAGTGTTAATATCAGAACTTGTTATTGGAAAGGGTAAAGTGACCAAGAGATACATTGTTTAAAAAAATAAACATCTTGAAAAATGCCCCTCTTTTTCTATATAGACCAATAGGAAAATTAATTGGAGTATCTTTTTTTATAGACCAATTAGAGAATTGTTGTTTTGGTCATTTTGTCCATAAAAAGGTTATGGTGTTTATTATAGGATTATAGGGATGATTAAGAGCCAAAGGGAGAATAATTCCCAAATATTGAATCAGTTGTGCTTTTTGTTGGAAGAGTATTCTCATTTTTTAGAATGTCAGTCTTTAAGGCTTCTCTTGTAGTCCGACATGTAGCCCACTGTGGCCCGTGCTGTTCAGTAAAGCACCCAGAACTCTCTGTAGAATGCAGCCATCTTACATTACATCACAGCCTCCCTGTGCTTTTGTTATATGTGACTCCAAGAAACACACGCTGCAACACTCCCAATCCTGTGAAAGTGGTTTATTGTGCCAAACAAACTAGGCAACATTTCGGGCCTTTGAGAAAGAGCGTTGGCCCAAAGGTTGCCTAGTTTGTTGGCACAATAAACCACTTTCACAGGATTGGGAGTGTTGCAGCGTGTGTTTCTTGGAGTTATAAGTGGGTCCCTGGCAGGCGGATCAGCAGCTTGCACGCGACGCTACAATAAGCGGTGAGTTGTAGTTGAGCATCACCCGCATTTTTTTGTCATATGTTACATTACACCATCCCATTAACCATTGTAGAATATCAGGCCCTCCTAGTGGCCCCTGCCATAGATACAATTATCCCAGTGACCCCTGCAGTACATCGGGCCCTTCTAGTGGCCCCTGCCATATATACAATTATCCCAGTGACCCCTGCAGTACATCGGGCCCTTCTAGTGGCCCCTGCCATATATACAATTATCCCAGTGACCCCTGCAGTACATTGTGCCCTCCTAGTGGCCCCTGCCACAGATACAATTATCCCAGTGACCCCTGCAGTACATCGGACCCTCCTAGTGGCCCCTGCCATAGATACAATTATCCCAGTGACCCCTGCAGTACATCGGGCCCTTCTAGTGGCCCCTGCCATATATACAATTATCCCAGTGACCCCTGCAGTACATTGTGCCCTCCTAGTGGCCCCTGCCACAGATACAATTATCCCAGTGACCCCTGCAGTACATCGGACCCTCCTAGTGGCCCCTGCCATAGATACAATTATCCCAGTGACCCCTGCAGTACATCGGACCCTCCTAGTGGCCCCTGCCATAGATACAATTATCCCAGTGACCCCTGCAGTACATTGGGCCCTTCTAGTGGCCCCTGCCATACACAACTACATCCCAGTAAACCCTGCACTACTTGCAAAATCTCACAGCAAGGCAAGAGGAAATTAGCATTAAGCAGTGCAGGAGATTTGCAGTAGCCGGTATGTTTGGACAATAACTGGCTTAGAACTTTTTCCTAGAGATTCCTTTGGTGCCAAATCCTTTGGGAGGCGAATATTAAATCTGCATTTTTACATCAAAAACATGCATTTTTCTTGGTTACCTTGAATTTGCCAATGATCCTATCATCATGGATACTGTGCTCGTCATCTGTAGATTTCCCTCTAAGAAGCTCAAAGGTTCTGACCCAGTCTTCAAAATTCTTAAACTCACTTTCCAGTTCATTGTCGTATATCTGAAATGATAGCGTGGTAAAGTGACCCACTGCAATATTGATAGAGCAGTATGTACATATATATATATATGGATTTCCACTTGGCACCCAACTGAGCCACTGGAATAAATGTGACAAACACTAGTCTAGAAATATATATAATGACACTACATAGGGAACTTGATACATTAACCTGCTATTGCTGTACCTGCAGAGTGGAAAGTTTGGGACCATCATCTTTTGGCTTCTTTTTGACCAAATCCATTCCTTTTTTCCCATCTTTCTTCTTTTTTTCTGGCTCTTCAACTGTTAAACTGACTTGCCCCAGGGTCTTACCAGCTAGCAACAAGTTAAAAGTGCATTTTAATGTGAATTATTTAATTTTACATTCATTTGTTAGAAGGGTTTACTCTGCCTTTAAAGGGGACCTGTATGTGAAATAGGAAGTATTAAGGTTAAGGTTAAGATCTGTTATCTGGAAACCTATTATCCAGAAAGCTCTGAATTAAAGGAAGGGCATTTCCTGTATACTACATTTTATCCAAATAATAATAATAATACTGTTTCTCTGTAATAATAAAACAGTAGCTTGTACTTATTCCTTATTGGAAGCAAAACCAGCCTATTGGGTTTATTAAGGGGGTTATTTTGTAAAAGTTGAGCTGATTTTTACACAATATTCGACTTCGAGTTCAAAGGGTATTTTTCAGTCAAAACTCAAATCTCCCGGTTAAAAAAAAAACTGTCAAATTTTTCAAGATTATTATAGCCGAAGCTGGAAATAGCATGAATCTGAAAATACACCACTGATTCAAAATTTTTCCTAAATCAGAAAAAAATTGAGTTGTGAGTTTATATGAGCTATAAAAAAACTCAGAAACTTGACCTTTGATAAATAATCAATGTTTACAGTGTCGGACTGGGACACCAGGGGCCCACCATAAAGCCTTAAACCAGGGGCCCACTCTCAATACTAATATTCTTCATCTCCTCAATCAACCTTTATTCTCCTTATCTCTTTTCTTTACATACTATAATCTATTATTCCATCTATTTAGCCTCTTTGTTCTCATAGAAATAGGGAATGACCATGAAATAGGCCAAATGTTTAGCAGCAAGAGGGCCACTGACACCTGGGCCCACCGGGAGTTTTCCTGGTATCTCGGTGGGCCAGTCCGACACTGGATGTTTACATGATTTTTTTTAGGGATGCACCGAATCCACTATTTTGGATTCAGCCGAACCCCCAGATCCTTTGCAAAAGATTCGGCCGAAACCAAACCGAATCCGAATCCTAATTTACATATGCAAATTAGGGGTGGGAAGGGGAAAACATTCTTTACTCCCTGTTTTGTGACAAAAAGTCACCCCTAATTAGCATATATGCAAATTCGGATTTGGTTCGGCCAGACAGAAGGATTCGGCCGAATCCGAATCCTGCTGAAAAAGGCCGAATCCTGACCGAATCCTGGATTCGGTGCATCCCTAATTTTTTTAGAAGACATGTTAGGTATGAAGATCAAATTAAATCATCCAGAAAATCCCAGGCCCCGAGCATTCTGGATAGCAGGTCCCATACCTGTACAACAGCTTTCCTGTTGTATTAGTTGGAGGAGTAATTCAAGTGACAGTTTATCAGGCAATTTAGAGACTTACATGAATCTGTCGTGTCGGCGGCAGCAGCTGCGGCCTTTGCCTTCAGGAGACAAAAATAGATGAGTATTTACGGCTGACATTCAAACAGAGCAGATTTCAAATTAAAAGAGCTGGAAACATGGGGGTGGCTAAGCATAAAGTCCTGCTTTAATTGCATTGTATTTAGTGCCTCTGTTTGTAAGGACTATGTCACCACCAAATATGCTTTACTTCTTTGTCAAATGTATTAGCCTTATATTGTCTGTTATATGTTGCTTCTCCTTATAGCAAATATGGAGTTGGAAGAATCCCTGTTAGGTTCACAGTTGCTGAATTACCAAATGATTGGTGATTCCAAAAATAAAGAACAACACTCGAAGCTTAACTGCAGTTTACTGGTTTTACAAAGAAAATAATTACCTTTTTACTTATGTAGCCAACAGACATAACCTCCACTGTTAACATTCACAGCAGTGTCTGAACAGTGTGCATATACTATTACTTGATATAGTCATATACTATATAGACACAATACATAACATGCTTAATAACTCACGGAATAGCAGTTAGCTTCTAATTCTTATTTCACTTAGGAAGAATTATAGATAACCCCTTTCCTTTCATTAATATATAACAATGTTCAACACAACAATAATACAAAGTAATCAGAAAATATCTTAACAAAACCTGTGCCTAGGATTTTAATATGAGAGGACAAACTGCATTAAATACGGGATTATATATTTGTATCATCACCCAGGAGCCCACTTAGCACAGTCACTTGGGTTGCGGGACCTGAATCGAATGGTTGTAAGAGGTTCCGGTTATGAGATGAGAACAGCAGGGGTTTGTGGCAGTCTTTGTGACAGAAGGGGGCACTTAATAAGTGTGGTGTCCACAATGAGTTCTTAAACCTAGTGCCTAGGAAACTTTAGTGTCCATTGAAGACTTTGGCACAAGAATTGCTAAACTTGTCTCTGGGTAATTGGCACATTAACTGGTTCCAAGATGGGGCCATCTGAGGAGAAAAGGAAAGGATGCTGCTGGGAGGGCAGTTCAAAGTTCTGGCCAGAACTGACTAAAATGCATGCATGCAAAAGAGACTAGAAGACACCTTTATCTCATTGGACAGCAAGGGTTAATGATTCCTTGATAATGTGAAGACTTGGGGTACAAGTTGGTACAGTTGCTCACCTATTATCTGGACCCATCAGGATTAGTATTCCACAGCTGCCTGAAATAATCCTCTGTCCATTGCCTGCTTCTGGTGCTGGAGGCCTCTCAGCTCTTTTACCAATACAGTTCAATTCTGCTGCTCAGCTGTTCCGGCTCTGCTCCTTTCCCTGCACAGAAACTTGTTTGCTTGTCTTTGCACTGCTGCAGTCCTGCTACCTGGTCCAGACAGTCACTCTCCCAGGTACCTGTAACTCCTTTTATACCCTCTCAGGTCTCCAGTCACTGCTGTATCACTTCCTTTGCATGTGCTGGTCCTCAGTCTGTCCATGTGCCTCTCATCTGCTGATCACATGCAGCCTCCACAGCACTAATACTGCTCTTCCCAATGTTCAGTTTGCATTTTATAGGATGGCATGTTATACAGTACATTTCCTGGATTAAGGCTCTGAAATATATCTGCCATTACCCCACTGCTGTTCTTTACTAGGCATTAGAAAATGAAAATATGTCACAAATAACTTATAATGTCTGCTTAACATTGCATGTTACAATATACACCATTTCTGACTACAATACTGACATTTTCCTTATGTACAGTAGCTTTATCAAACAGATTTAAAAGGTAAATACACAATGGTTACATACAGATACATACTATTTGCTTTATGTTTGGCATGAGTAGCACACCTACCCCTTACATTCCTCCCTTGTTTTCCTTTGTAGTCCTCTACAAGGAACAAACAGCTCAATCCTGGTATCTGAGAGGCAATTGACCTCTGGTGCTTCTTTCAGGGTATCGGTTTTCATTTTGATTGGGTTGGCTCATGTCTGTTATGTTATAGTTAGTATCTCTGCTTTCTGTTTGGCTAAATAAATCAGTTGGCTCTTCACCCCATTGAGAAGATGCTGTTCCTTCTACACCTGCTGAATCTGTTTCCCAACTCCTTTCAAAAGAAGGTGAATAACCCTGATCAGCCGGAGTCATAGGTATACCATACCAGAGGACAGGTACTTTACTCGGCTGTGTATCATGTGAAATTGTGATTGGTTCAGATGTAGTTTCTGGTGTAAAGATACATGGTCTTAAAAGATTGCGATGGACCATTCTTTTTGGTCCACATCTGACCTCAGACTGGATTTCAAAAATGGGTATTCTTACATCAGGTTGTCGAACTATTACATATGGTTCCTTCTCCCATTTAGGCACAAGCTTTCCCTTGCGTTGCTCAGCTTTATTACGGACTAATACTCTATCACCCACACGAAGAGGCGGGGCCCGCTTTTTGCTGTGGGCATCCCAGCTGTGTTTCTGTAATGTTTGAGCCACCACCCTATGTGCTTCCTCTAATTTTTGTTTGTGGAGTTGCACCCACGTATTAGGGACAACATGGCATTCTGGTTCTGGTCTATCTAGAAGCAAGTCAATTGGAGTTCGCCCATTTCTACCAAACATCATAAAAAATGGGGTATATCCAGTTGTTCTATGAATGGTGTTATTATAGATCCAGCAAAGTTCTTTGACATAATCAGGCCATCTCTCCTGACGCTGTTCCTCTAATGTCCTCAGCATTCCCAAGAGTGTTCTATTAAAACGCTCACAGATTCCATTCCCTTCAGGGTGATAGGGAGTAGTGCGTGATTTACGAATCTGATAGAGACAACATAGTTCTTCAATTAATTTTGATTCAAATGCAGGACCCTGGTCTGAATGGAACCTACGGGGACATCCATAGACCTGAATGAAATCTTTCCATAAGATCTGTGCTGTAGTTACAGCCGTTTGATCCTTGGTGGGGATTACAACTGCTAGCTTGCTGAAATGGTCGGTTAAAACAAGAGCGTATCGATATCCACCTGGTGATTCTTGTATGGTCAGATAGTCCATGGCAACTAAGTCAAGTGGTGAATTAGAAACAATTGGTACTATCCGAGCCTTCTGCTCTGGGCTTTTGTGAATTGCACAAGTAGGACATCTACGGCAGACCTCATCTACACAGCGACCCAGATTGGGATAGTAATAGTATCTGGCTGCCTGCTCTGTAATCTTTTCAGTTCCTAGATGCCCATGTATATTATGCAGAAGAGTCAATATACTGGTTACCTCTTGCTTAGGTAGAACAAGTTGCCAAACTTCTTGCTGATTCCTGATGTCATAGTACTTCCTATACAAGATACCATGATGTTCATAGAGTCTATCCCATTGTCTAAGTAAGGCCTGACCTTCATGCGAAAGCTTAATTCTCTCTGTTCTGGAAGGTTTTTTTCTATTTTGAAGGAATGCTCTTATCTTGCATATATTTTCATCCTGAAATTGTAGTTTCCTCCATTCTGCGGGGGTATGCATCTCAGACGTAGAATGGGTATTTTGTATAAAACATGTGGTACCAAGGTAATATGCGGGAGCATTGACTGGGGGTAACTCAATACATTCTCTTTCAACATCAAGTTCTCCAACAGGTGTATCACACGGGTGTCGAGACAAAGCATCTGCATTGGTATTGCTCTTTCCTGGACGATATTTTATTACAAAATTGAATCTAGCTAAACGAGCTACCCAGCGTTGTTCTAAAGCCCCTAGCTTGGCAGTTTGCAAATAAGCTAATGGGTTATTGTCTGTCAAAACCTCAAATGTGCTGTTAATTAAGTATTCAGAAAATTTTTCCGTTACAGCCCATACTACCGCTAATAGTTCAAGCTTAAAAGAACTGTAGTTTTCAGCATTGCGCTCTGATGGCCTTAAACTGCGACTGGCATAGGCAATAACCCTTTCTTGTCCATCCTGTTTTTGAGATAGTACTGCACCCAATCCCTGAAGACTTCCATCTGTATACACCAAGAATGGTAAGTGATAGTTGGCATATGCTAGAACTGGAGCTGAAACTAATTCTTGTTTCAGAGCAAGGAAGGATTTTTGTTGTGTCTCCTTCCATTCAGCAGAAATATCTACTACCTTTTGGTTCTTCTTATTAGTTCCAGGATATCCACATAATAATTGGTGCAAAGGGGCAGCAATGTGGGCAAAATGCTTTATAAAACGTCGATAATATCCCACCAATCCTAGAAATGACCTCAATTCAGTCACAGTCTTGGGTATCATCCACTCTTGAACTGCTCGTACTTTTTCTGGATCTGGGGTAACCCCTTGAGCACTGACTACATGACCCAGATAGGCTATCTGGGTTTGAAACAGATGACATTTCCGTGGTTTTAATTTTAGACCATATTGGTGAAGCCTATGGAAAACCCTTTTTAGGTGCTCCAAATGTTCATCAAAGCTTTTTGAAAAGATGATAATATCATCCAAATAGATTAAAACAGATTCAAAATTCTGATCCCCAAGGCATTGTTCCATGAGCCTCTGGAATGTGCCTGGAGCATTTGTTAATCCAAAAGGCATTCTATTGAATTCATAAAGCCCCATGGGGGTCACAAAGGCTGTCTTTTCTTTATCATCCTCTTTTACTGCTACCTGCCAGTAACCACTGGCCAAATCAAGTGTGGAAAAGTACTGAGCTTGAGAGAGGGCCATCAGAGATTCGTACACTCTAGGAAGGGGGTATGCATCCCTATGAGTACATGAATTTAATTTCCGATAGTCGACACAGAAGCGCAAACTCCCATCTTTCTTTCTCACTAAAACAATTGGTGCCGCCCATGGACTTTTACTTTCTCGGATTACATGGGTGTCCAACATTTTCTTAATAAGAACTTTTACTTCTTGATATAGAGGAGGGGGAATGTGTCAATATCGCTCCCGAAAAGGGGCAGCCTCAGAAGTATGAATAGGATGAGTTATGGCTGTTGTAAATCCGTAATCATCATCATGTCTGGAGAAAATAGAGATATTCTGCCGCAGTAGTTCTTTTACTGCCTGTAGCTTATTAGATTCCAAGATGTTCTCTTGAATTTTAACATCCTTAATTATGTGCTCTATTTCTTGTTCAGTCAGATTACTGCTGGAATCAAAACCAACATTATCAGCAGTTGCTAATAGTTGCTGAAGAGTCCATGCTTCCAAGGTTGGTCCTTCCTCTATCACAATTTGGTGGGGTATAATTGGATGTACTTCAGCAATTATGATGTTACGTGGTAAACGAACAGTTCCTTCACCCAAATTTGTCAAACGGACAAACACCTTTCCATCTTTTACTGTATTAAGCAGGCGAGCTACTACCACTTCCCCTTTTATTGCTGATAGATTTGATGGTTCCACCATAACCACTGCCTGGCGTAATACTCTATAACTTCCTATCTGCAGTGGAATAACCAATTCATGTCTTGAAGGAATTTCTATGATTTTTCTGAAGGGGGTTCGCACTACTCCAATTTTACCTGTAGAGTTCTGTAGGCACTGCTGCTGGCTGCAAGATTTTTTAAGTTGATGTAATAACTGTTGTTCTGGAACATGTTTGGTCACCAGCTGCCAGTACTGATGGCCATGATTTTTGAAGAGGATACTATCCATATCTTGCAGAATATTCATACCCAAGACAACTGGCACATCAGATGGAGTTGCATCCTGCACTTTGTTCTGCAATTGTTGCCCAAAAATTGTTACATCGCACCAGATAAGCCCTGCCACTGGAATTGGTAGATTATTAGCAGCTCTTAGTTTAATATTTGGCAAAAGGGTGGTAGCTGTCCCCGGTAAGTGTTCAGAGAAATAGTCTAGTGTCATTGTAGAAACTTGTGAGCCAGTATCAATTAAACAGTTAACTTTTTGTCCTCCTATTATAGCCATAACATAGGGGCATTCCCCAGCTACTTTCCCAAATCTGTTCATGGGACCTTTTTCAACAACCCCCACTGTTTGGCCCTCAACAGCAGGATCAGTCAGTTTAAAGATGAGTTCCCTGATTCAGGTAATGCCTTGGGGCATGTTCGGGCCAGATGCCCTAAATCTCCACACTCCCAACAATGTCGGGGGTTGTTCCCAGATTGGAATTTGTATCTATTTGCAGGCTTTGCCCCATATCGGACTGGGACATTCACTTCCCTTCTTAGGTCAGCAACTTCTCTCTTCAGTGCCAAAACACTTTCTTGTAATCCTTTCACAAGTCCTTCTAAAGCATTACTGGGAGGTGCTGTAATAGATGCCTGAGATGGCTGCATTGTCATTTGTTGCATAACTGTATAGGCCCCAATATCATCTTCCTGCACCCTCTCTATGGCCTCTTTTTGCATTTTAAGGAATGTGAGGTCAGGCTGAGCCCTGACTCTCTCTTTTAAGGCTTGTTTTAAGGGAACACTGCGTAGCCCAGCTACAAATTGGTCTCGTAGCAATCTATCCTCTTCCCCTAGGCCACGGTTTTCCTTCCTTCTTAACTTCTCCCAAATTTCTTGTAATGCTAGAGCAAATTGTTGCAGTGACTCCCCTTCCCTTTGAGCCCGAGTAAAAAGTTTTTTTCTCAAAGCAGTAGCTGATGTTGTATCACCATACAATGTTTCAAGATGCCCTATAATCTCTCCAAGAGTACCCTGATCCTCTTCTGGGATAAGAAGCACTGTTTTCCTTGCATCTCCTTCAAGTGAATTCAGTGCTAAATCTGCATGAAACTCAGTTGGTAGCCGGTATAAACGGGCTGTACTTTTCAATTGTTCTGCCCATTCACTGATATCCATATTAGTACCGCTGAACTTTGTCACTCCAATCATAGGCATAGGTAACATTGTCATGGTGGTTCCACTAGCTGGTTCAGCTTATGAACTGCTAGATCTTTCCATCTTTTCCTAAAGGGCAAAGCAGGCAATAGTACCCTGCTCAGCAGCGCCAAATTATGTAAGGACTATGTCACCACCAAATATGCTTTACTTCTTTGTCAAATGTATTAGCCTTATATTGTCTGTTATATGTTGCTTCTCCTTATAGCAAATATGGAGTTGGAAGAATCCCTGTTAGGTTCACAGTTGCTGATTTACCAAATGATTGGTGATTCCAAAAATAAAGAACAACACTCGAAGCTTAACTGCAGTTTACTGGTTTTACAAAGAAAATAATTACCTTTTTACTTATGTAGCCAACAGACATAACCTCCACTGTTAACATTCACAGCAGTGTCTGAACAGTGTGCATATACTATTACTTGATATAGTCATATACTATATAGACACAATACATAACATGCTTAATAACTCACGGAATAGCAGTTAGCTTCTAATTCTTATTTCACTTAGGAAGAATTATAGATAACCCCTTTCCTTTCATTAATATATAACAATGTTCAACACAACAATAATACAAAGTAATCAGAAAATATCTTAACAAAACCTGTGCCTAGGATTTTAATATGAGAGGACAAACTGCATTAAATACGGGATTATATATTTGTATCATCACCCAGGAGCCCACTTAGCACAGTCACTTGGGTTGCGGGACCTGAATCGAATGGTTGTAAGAGGTTCCGGTTATGAGATGAGAACAGCAGGGGTTTGTGGCAGTCTTTGTGACAGAAGGAGGCACTTAATAAGTGTGGTGTCCACAATGAGTTCTTAAACCTAGTGCCTAGGAAACTTTAGTGTCCATTGAAGACTTTGGCACAAGAATTGCTAAACTTGTCTCTGGGTAATTGGCACATTAACTGGTTCCAAGATGGGGCCATCTGAGGAGAAAAGGAAAGGATGCTGCTGGGAGGGCAGTTCAAAGTTCTGGCCAGAACTGACTAAAATGCATGCATGCAAAAGAGACTAGAAGACACCTTTATCTCATTGGACAGCAAGGGTTAATGATTCCTTGATAATGTGAAGACTTGGGGTACAAGTTGGTACAGTTGCTCACCTATTATCTGGACCCATCAGGATTAGTATTCCACAGCTGCCTGAAATAATCCTCTGTCCATTGCCTGCTTCTGGTGCTGGAGGCCTCTCAGCTCTTTTACCAATACAGTTCAATTCTGCTGCTCAGCTGTTCCGGCTCTGCTCCTTTCCCTGCACAGAAACTTGTTTGCTTGTCTTTGCACTGCTGCAGTCCTGCTACCTGGTCCAGACAGTCACTCTCCCAGGTACCTGTAACTCCTTTTATACCCTCTCAGGTCTCCAGTCACTGCTGTATCACTTCCTTTGCATGTGCTGGTCCTCAGTCTGTCCATGTGCCTCTCATCTGCTGATCACATGCAGCCTCCACAGCACTAATACTGCTCTTCCCAATGTTCAGTTTGCATTTTATAGGATGGCATGTTATACAGTACATTATTCAGTACATTTCCTGGATTAAGGCTCTGAAATATATCTGCCATTACCCCACTGCTGTTCTTTACTAGGCATTAGAAAATGAAAATATGTCACAAATAACTTATAATGTCTGCTTAACATTGCGTGCTAAAATATACACCATTTCTGACTACAATACTGACATTTTCCTTATGTACAGTAGCTTTATCAAACAGATTTAAAAGGTAAATACACAATGGTTACATACAGATACATACTATTTGCTTTATGTTTGGCATGAGTAGCACACCTACCCCTTACATGTTTGTGTAATATAACTTAATCCACCCATTCAGTCTCAGGACCGGCTGTTTTCACTTGAAAATGGGACATCACATATTAATGAAGTGGGCCAAAAAGCCCTACAAAATGAAAGTATAGGGATACTACATGAACACACACCATTTCTAGACATAAACCAGACTGTTAAAGGAGTTTAGAGGCTTATTTATCAAAGTCTGATTTTATCTCAATATTTTCTACAAACTCCAATCAAATCCGCTTGCGCTTATTTGTTATTACATTTTAACGAAAATTTGCTTTGAGGGAAAAAATCTGATTTTCAAGGGGTTTTTTTTGGGATTTTTCATCCGATTTTCATGATTTTTTTCCAATTTTATACCCAAAAATTCAGATTTTTACCCTGGGGTATTTCACGAAACCCAGCGCACATCAAAAAATCATTGGGATTTCTCCTACTGACTTATATGCAACCTCAACAGGTCTGAGATGCTGGATTTTCTGATTCTGACTTTTCCATCCGAATAAATTCTGAAAAATTCGTGATTTTTTTAAGTCAGATTTTATAAAAAAAAAAACCACACATTTTTCGTGATTTTTGCATTCATAGTTTAGTAAATAACCCCCTTAGTATAATGTAGAGAGCGATATCCTGAGACAATTGATTTTCATTTTTTATTTGTGGTTTTTGAGTTGTTTAGCTTTTTATTCAGCAGCTCTGCAGTTTGTTATTTCAGGTTCCAGGTCCAAATTCCCCTAGCAACCATGCACTGATCTGAATAAGAGACTGGAATATGAATAGGAGAGACCTGAATAGAAAGATAAGTAATAAAAAGTAACAATATCTATAAATGGGTAGCCTCACTATGGGGTCAGTGACATTTGAAAGCTGAAAAGAATCAGAAGGCAAGAATTGATAAAACTATAAAAAATAAAAAATGAAGGGCAATGGAAAAGTTGCTTAGAATTAGCCATTCTATAACATACTAAAAGTTAACTTTAAGGTGAACCGCCCCTTTCAAGAGTCACCCATTATACTTTGCTAAGGAAAGCAGCGCCGAGCAGTTTAAGTCTCATTAGAATTCAATTCAGTACATGTGTAATGAATGTAAATATTCCTGGCACAGACATTAACTGCATTTAAATCACTTTCTCTTTGAATAAACTGAATATTAAAGCTATAAAAATGTTTTATGTTTAGAGCATTCACCACACTGTTATATTCCAGCATCCCACCGGTCCCATCACTTATAATAATCTGGACAGGGAGATGATTCTATCACCAGCTGAGCTCCTTCTGTTGCATGTGATTTTCCCTTTTCATATGTAATTGAAATGTAAACAAATTACATACAAAAAAGATTCAACAAGTTTTTTGTGCAATTTATTAACCCTTTCGCTGCCAGCCGTTTTGTCCTAGATGCGAACATCTACTGCCAAGCAGTTTTTAGATATTTTGCACTCTTTCACTTTAAGGGCCTTTCCTGGGGTGGTCTTTTAGTTAACCCAGGAAAACAATATATTGTTTTTTTCAGGACAACCTGAACTTTCACAATATGCAAGAATTTTGGTGTAATTCTACTTCTCTAAAAAAATATTGGATTCTAAGTGTCAAATAAAATGAAAAAAATCATGTTGCACGAAGAACAATCACATATATCAGAAACATCATTCATTTTATGTACGAGAACACAGCCGATTTAGAAAGGTCTATGCCTCCTGAACGCGACAATACCAAATATATATAGTTTTATGGAGATTTCTCACTTGTATAGCTCAAAATCTACAAGCAGTACACAACCAAATTTCCAAAGCAACACTCCCCAAACGGCATACTTTTGATTTCAAGGCCAAACATTCCGCTAACAGTAGGTTTACCCTAGGAAACTACCCATTACTAGAAAGAACAGATTCTGGTGAATCAAAAATGGGTAGAAATATCTTTGTACTCCAAACCACTAAGTTGCAATTGTTTCCTAAAGTTATAATGTTTTATAGAAATTGGTGAATTTTTTGAAAAATGACCTCAAAGCTTCCACTCTACAGCAACATATCTCCCACACATCATTAGGTATCAATGTAAAACACCCCAAATATAAAATCCTGGGTCCACTGAACAGTTTGATGCCCAATATGAATAGATGTACCCAAGCACGTGGCATAGGAGGCCCCAAAAGGAAGACCCCCCGTTTGTTCTGTCATTTCAGATACTGCAAAATCAACACATTTACATCGTTTTGGGGGGCGGCAAAGGTAGAAAAAAGTACGTTCACCCCAGAAAACCATATATTTTCGGAAAGTACACATTCCAACGAATCCAAATTGGGTATGCATGTCTTTCTACGCCAAAGTACCAAGCCGCAAATCATTCCTAAATTTGGTGATTTAGGTGACATTTCCAAAAATCACCTCAAAATATCTACTCTGCAGCATCGTATTACCCACATACTTTTAGGTATCAAGACAAATCACCCCAAATATGAAAGCCTAGGGTCCTCTGAACAGTTTGATGCCCAATATGTATAGGTGTACCCAAGCATGTGGCATATAGAGGCCCTAAAATGAAGACCCCCATATAGTCTGACATTTCAGGTACTGCAAAATCAACACATTTACATTGTTTTGGGGGGGCAAAAGTAGAAAACAGTAAGTTCACCCCAGAAAACCATATATTTTCGGAAAGTACACATTCCAACGAATCCAAATTGGGTATGCATGTCTTTCTACGCCAAAGTACCAAGCCGCAAATCATTCCTAAATTTGGTGATTTAGGTGACATTTCCAAAAATCACCTCAAAATATCTACCCTGCAGCATCGTATTACCCACATACTTTTAGGTATCAAGAGAAATCACCCCAAATATGAAAGCCTAGGGTCCTCTGAACAGTTTGATCCCCAATATGTATAGGTGTACCCAAGCACGTGGCATACAGGGGCCCCAAAAGGAAGACCCCCATATAGTCTGTCATTTCAGGTACTGCAAAATCAACACATTTACATCGTTAGGGGGGGGGCAAAAGTAGAAAACAGTAAGTTCACCCCAGAAAACCATATATTTTCGGAAAGTACACATTCCAACGAATCCAAATTGGGTATGCATGTCTTTCTACGCCAAAGTACCAAGCCGCAAATCATTCCTAAATTTGGTGCTTTAGGTGACATTTCCAAATATCACCTCAAAATATCTACCCTGCAGCATCGTATTACCCACATACTTTTAGGTATCAAGACAAATCATCCCAAATATGAAAGCCTAGGGTCCTCTGAACAGTTTGATGCCCGATATGTATAGGTGTAACCAAGCACGTGGCATACAGGGGCCCCAAAAGGAAGACCCCCATATAGTCTGTCATTTCAGGTACTGCAAAATCAACACATTTACATTGTTTTGGGGGGGGCAAAAGTAGAAAACAGTAAGTTCACCCCAGAAAACCATATATTTTCGGAAAGTACACATTCCAACGAATCCAAATTGGGTATGCATGTCTTTCTACGCCAAAGTACCAAGCCACAAATCATTCCTAAATTTGGTGATTTAGGTGACATTTCCAAAAATCACCTCAAAATATCTACTCTGCAGCATCGTATTACCCACATACTTTTAGGTATCAAGACAAATCACCCCAAATATGAAAGCCTAGGGTCCTCTGAACAGTTTGATGCCCAATATGTATAGGTGTACCCAAGCATGTGGCATATAGAGGCCCTAAAAGGAAGACCCCCATATAGTCTGACATTTCAGGTACTGCAAAATCAACACATTTACATTGTTTTGGGGGGGCAAAAGTAGAAAACAGTAAGTTCACCCCAGAAAACCATATATTTTCGGAAAGTACACATTCCCACGAATTCAAATTGGGTATGCATGTCTTTCTACGCCAAAGTACCAAGCCGCAAATCATTCCTAAATTTGGTGATTTAGGTGACATTTCCAAAAATCACCTCAAAATATCTACCCTGCAGCATCGTATTACCCACATACTTTTAGGTATCAAGAGAAATCACCCCAAATATGAAAGCCTAGGGTCCTCTGAACAGTTTGATGCCCAATATGTATAGGTGTACCCAAGCACGTGGCATACAGGGGCCCCAAAAGGAAGACCCCCATATAGTCTGTCATTTCAGGTACTGCAAAATCAACACATTTACATCGTTAGGGGGGGGGCAAAAGTAGAAAACAGTAAGTTCACCCCAGAAAACCATATATTTTCGGAAAGTACACATTCCAACGAATCCAAATTGGGTATGCATGTCTTTCTACGCCAAAGTACCAAGCCGCAAATCATTCCTAAATTTGGTGCTTTAGGTGATATTTCCAAAAATCACCTCAAAATATCTACCCTGCAGCATCGTATTACACACATACTTTTAGGTATCAAGACAAATCACCCCAAATATGAAAGCCTAGGGTCCTCTGAACAGTTTGATGCCTGATATGTATAGGTGTACCCAAGCACGTGGCATACAGGGGCCCCAAAAGGAAGACCCCCATATAGTCTGTCATTTCAGGTACTGCAAAATCAACACATTTACATCGTTTTGAGGGGGGGCAAAAGTAGAAAACAGTAAGTTCACCCCAGAAAACCATATATTTTCGGAAAGTACACATTCCAACGAATCCAAATTGGGTATGCATGTCTTTCTACTACAAAGTACCAAGCCGCAAATCATTCCTAAATTTGGTGATTTTGGTGACATTTCCAAAAATTACCTCAAAATATCTACTCTGCAGCATCGTATTACCCACATACTTTTAGGTATCAAGACAAATCACCCCAAATATGAAAGCCTAGGGTCCTCTGAACAGTTTGATGCCCAATATGTATAGGTGTACCCAAGCATGTGGCATATAGGGGCCCTAAAATGAAGACCCCCCCTTGTATGTTCTGTCATTTCAGGTACTGCAAAATCAACACATTTACATCGTTTTGGGGGGGGCAAAGGTAGAAAAAAGTAAGTTCACCCCAGAAAACCATATATTTTCGGAAAGTACACATTCCCACGAATCTAAATTGGGTATGCATGTCTTTCTACTACAAAGTACCTAGCCGCAAACCATTCCTAAATTTGGTGATTTTGGGGACATTTCCAAAAATGACTTCAAAATTTCGACCCTGCAGCATCGTATTACCCACATACTTTTAGGTATAAAGACAAATCACCCAAAATATGAAAGCCTGGGGTCCTCTGAACAGTTTGATGCCCAATATGTATAGGTGTACCCAAGCACATGGCGTATAGGGGCCCCAAAACGAAGACCCCCATATGGTCTGTCATTTCAGGTACTGCAAAATCAACACATCTACATTGTTTTGAGTGGGGCAAATGTAGAAAAAAAGTAAGTTCACCCCAGAAAACCATATATTTTCGGAAAGTACACATTCCCACAGATCTAAATTGGGTATGCATGTCTTTGTACTCCAAATTACCAAGCCGCAAACCATTCCTAAATTTGGTGATTTTGGGGACATTTCCAAAAATGACTTCAAAATTTCGACCCTGCAGCATTGTATTACCCACATACTTTTAGGTATCAAGACAAATCACCCCAAATATGAAAGCCTGGGGTCCTCTGAACAGTTTGATGCCCAATATGTATAGGTGTACCCAAGCACGTGGCATATAGGGCCCCAAAACAAAGACCCTCAAATGGTCTGTCATTTCAGGTACTGCAAAATCAACACATTTACATTGTTTTGGGGGGGGGCAAAGGTAGAAAAAAGTGCGTTCACCCCATAAAACCATATATTTTTGGAAAGTACACATTCCTGCGAATCCAAATTGGGTATGCATGTCTTTGTACTCCAAAGTACCAAGTCGCAAGCCTTTCCTAAATTTGGCGATAAAAGCAACTGTTTTTACATTTATGAAAATCGCCTAAAAATATTGCAATTGGCCGCATTTATCTCACCCAATTTCTTACATACATGACTTCAAAATTTCGACCCTGCAGCATTGTATTACCCACATACTTTTAGGTATCAAGACAAATCACCCCAAATATGAAAGCCTGGGGTCCTCTGAACAGTTTGATGCCCAATATGTATAGGTGTACCCAAGCACGTGGCGTATAGGGGACCCAAAACGAAGACCCCCATATGGTCTGTCATTTCAGGTACTGCAAAATCAACACATTTACATTGTTTTGAGGGGGGCAAATGTAGAAAAAAGTAAGTTCACCCCAGAAAACCATATATTTTCGGAAAGTACACATTCCCACGGATCTAAATTGGGTATGCATATCTTTGTACTCCAAAGAACCAAGCCGCAAACCATTCCTAAATTTGGGGATTTTGGGGACATTTCCAAAAATTACTTCAAAATATCTACCCTGCAGCATCGTATTACCCACATACTTTTAGGTATCAAGAGAAATCACCCCAAATATGAAAGCCTAGGGTCCCCTGAACAGTTTGATGCCCAATATGTATAGGTGTACCCAAGCACGTGGCATACAGGGGCCCCAAAAGAAAGACCCCCATATGGTCTGTCATTTCAGGTACTGCAAAATCAACACATTTACATTGTTTTTGGGGGGGGGCAAAGGTAGAAAAAAGTAAGTTCACCCCATAAAACCATATATTTTCGGAAAGTACACATTCCTGCGAATCCAAATCGGGTATGGATGTCTTTGTACTCCAAAGTACCAAGCCGCAAACCATTTCTAAATTTGGTGATTTTGGGGACATTTCCAAAAATCACCTCAAAATTTTCACCCTCTAGCATCGTAGTTCCCACATACTTTTAGGTATCAAGAGAAATCACCCCAAATATGAAAGCCTGGGGTCCTCTGAACAGTTTGATGCCCAATATGTATAGGTGTACCCAAGCACGTGGCATATAGGGCCCCAAAACAAAGACCCTCAAATGGTCTGTCATTTCAGGTACTGCAAAATCAACACATTTACATTGTTTTGGGGGGGGGCAAAGGTAGAAAAAAGTGCGTTCACCCCATAAAACCATATATTTTTGGAAAGTACACATTCCTGCGAATCCAAATTGGGTATGCATGTCTTTGTACTCCAAAGTACCAAGTCGCAAGCCTTTCCTAAATTTGGCGATAAAAGCAACTGTTTTTACATTTATGAAAATCGCCTAAAAATATTGCAATTGGCCGCATTTATCTCACCCAATTTCTTACATACAATTGTAAAACACCATAAATATTGATGCCAAGGGTCTACTGAACAGTTTGATGCCCAATATGCATAGATATACCAAGGCAGCTGGCATGTGCGGACCCCAAATAAAAATAGTGAATATGAGTTTTCTCCGCTGCCGATTCGCCTTCTGTGAACATAGACCCTTGACTTCATATTATTTGCCTCAAGACCCTCCTAACAGCAATGACCCCCCAAAACCATACATTTTTGGAAAGTACACATTCTGCCGATTCCAACAAAGATAACGACGTCTTTCTACACGAAACTACCAAACTGCAAAGCTTTTCTAAACATATAGGTTTTTACAACATTTCTGAAAATCGCCTAAAAATGTTGCAGTTTGCCGCATTTATCACACACAATGTTTTACGTACAAAGAAAAATCTCTCTAAATATGGACGTCAGAGGTCTAATAAATAGTTTGATGCCCAATATGTATAGATTTACCAAAGTATGTGTTGTGTATGGACCCCAAATGAAAAACGTGCCTATAAATTTTCACGCTAGCCAACTAAGCTGCAGAAAAGAGAACCCTAACTGTACGTTATGTGCCGTAAGACCCCCAAACTGTAAAAATAACCCCAGAAACCCATATATTTTTGGAAAGCACATATTTTGGCGGATCAAACTAAGTAAAATCTATCTTTCTATACCAAAGCACCAAACAGCAAAACGATACTAAAGATACATAAGGAACAATAATGCAGGGATAAAATTGCAATAAAACCACAAAAATAGCGTAAATCAATGAAATAACAAAATAATTGTTCTGACAGCGTAATTAGTGGCCGAAATCGATTATCCAATAGTCACGCTGCCAAAATAACACGTTTTTAGGCAAAAAAAACAAAAGATAACAGTATAATGAATTCGTAAAAAAAAAAAAAAACACCTGTTTGTGTATACATATTTGTGCACTAATAAAAGTTATCTGAGTGTGCAAATACATGTAAATAAGTGTAAATAAGTGTAAATAACTGTACAAAAGGGACCAAGTGTGCTAAAATTAAAAAAAAAAAATTTTAAAAAATTCCAATCTTTACTAAAATGCATAAATGTACTGTAAGTATGTGTAGGTGCAGGTAAGTGTGTAAAAAAAACGTGCACTTACCGTTTTTGGAGCAGGAGAATCGCTGTCTTCTTTGGAGGAGTCCTGGCAGCGTGTCTGCAGAGTTGCTGCGCAGCAGGAAGTGCGTGGGCGGCTCTGCAGGCAGGAAGAAGGGTGAGTGTAGTAGCAGACGCTCCATGCGATGCGTCTGCTACTTTGAAGTCGGATCTGCGACAATCGAGTCGCAGATCCGACTTGACAGCCCCCCAGCCTCGTTGCCTAGGGGGCTGTCTTCTCTCCCCACTCTCTGCGGAGGCGGCAAAAGCCGCCGAAGCAGAGAGAGAGCTCAGCTGCCAAAGAACGTACAATGTACGTTCTTGGCAGCCTGAGCATTGGCCTGCCAGCACGTACGCCGTACGTGCTTGGCAGGCAAAGGGTTAAAGGGATACTGTCATGGGAAATGTTTTTTTTTCAAAACACATCAGTTAATAGTGCTGCTCCAGCAGAATTCTGCACTGAAACCCATTTCTCAAAAGAGCAAAAAGATATTTTTTTATTATAATTTTGAAATTTGACATGGGGCTAGACATGTTGTCAGTTTCCCAGCTGCCCCCAGTCATGATAAACTTCAGTCACTTTTTACTGCTGTTCAGCAAGGTGGAGTGATATCACCCCCTCCCCCAGCAGCCTAACAACAGAGCAATGGCAAGGTAACCAGATAGCAGCTCCCTAACACAACTGCCAGCTGCCTGGTAGAGATTAGAACAGCACTCAATAGTAAAATTTAGGTCCCACTGAGACACATTCAGTTACATTGAGTAGGAGAAGCAACAGCCTCAGTGGCGTAACTAGATATTACTGGGCCCCACAGCAAATTATTTTTCAGGCCCCCAAAATGTTTAGAGGTTGACTTGTTTCTCCAATATTTATTGAAATTGTATATGAATTAGGGCCTCATGGGGCCCCTATACCTCCTGGGCCCCCCTGCAGCCGCAGGGTCTGCTTCCTCTATAGTTACGCCCCTGAACAGCCTGCCAGAAAGCAGTTCCATCCTAAAGTGCTGGCTCTTTCTGAAAGCACAGGCAAAATGACCTGATATGCACCTACACAAAGGGGCAGATTTTTCAACGGTCAAGTTGAAATTCGAATTTCGAGCTATTTTTTGTGTACTTCGACTAAGGAATAGTCGAATAGGAATTTGATAAAAATTCAAAAATTCGAATATCGAAATTTTTTATGTACTGTCTCTTTAAAAATTCGACTTCGACCATTCGCCATCTAAAACCTGCCGAATTGCTGTTTTAGCCTATGGAGACCTCCTAGAACCTATTTGGAGTCAATTGGTGGACTGGTGAGAAATCAAAGTTTTTTTTGGGTAAAACTATGAATTTGAATTTGATCGAAGGCGCTATTCCTTCGATTCGTACAATTCGAGTTCAGCCGAATACAGACCTATTCGATCTTAAACTGACCTATTCGACCACAAAAAACCTTCGACTTAATTTTGGTTGGTCTTTTTGAATTGGAATTTCGAACTTTTTTCAATTCGAAATTCGACCCTTGATAAATATGCCCCATAAGGTTGCCACCTTTTCTGGAAAAAAACACCGGCCTTTCTATATATTTATCTTTTTTCCCTATTAATAACATTAGGATCAGCCATAATATTTACCGGCCAGGTGGCAACCCTATCTACACATCAATATTGCAACAAAAAAATAGGGAAACACTGAATCCAGGATTCGGTTCAGGATTCGCCCAAGATTTGGCCTTTTTCAGCAGGATTCGGCCGAATCCTTTTGCCCAGTTGAACCGAATCCGAATCCTAATTTGCATATGCAAATAAGGGGCAGGGAGGGAAATCACATGACTTTTTGTGACAAGTAAAAAAATGTCCCCCTTCCCACCTCTAATTTGCACATGCAAATTAGGATTCAGTTCGGTATTCGGCCAAATCTTTCGCGAAGGATTCAACTGAATCCAAAATAGTGGAATCGGTGTATCCCTACTAAAAAAATACACTTGCTGGTTCAGGAATGAAATGTTATATTGTAGAGTGAATTATTTGCAGTGTAAACAGTGTCATTTAGAAATAAAAACTACATCATAAAAATCATGACAGAATCCCTTTAAACTGTATATAATAGTGTTACAGTTAGTTTAATAATTCAAAGGGCACGTCCCACGGTCTCCCAAACCCAACAACAATGGCCACCACTGAATGGGCAGCTAAATAAAGAACCAGCAATACATGAATGTCCCAAATCAGGAAGTCACTGGGGCTCATTAATCAACACTAGGCAAATTTGCCCATGGGCAGTAACCAATAAAATTGTTGCATTCATTGTTCTACTCTCATTTGGCTTTAAAAAGCTAATCACTGATTGGTTGCTATGCGTAACTGCTAATGGGCAAATTTGCCCAGTGTTGATAAATGAGCCTCAATGTGTTTTTCCTTTAGAATACCTAATTTTAGACTCAGCTTAGGAAACCTTTCCCCACTGCCTTAGGCTAAAATACGATTCTACTTGTCCAGTAGGAACCACCCAAACTCCCAGCCCCTTATTTAGGTATAAATATGCACAGAGATCAGGGAGGAATTACCTTCTGCAGCTTCTCCATAGAGGCATAGTATTTTGACCACCAGTCAATGACATTCTCCGCTGATTCATCTGCGATTGTTCTCTTCTTCTTTTTGGTTGATCTCCTCAGTGACCCTCTGACCAAAGCCTGCGGTGCAATAAAGAGATTATTTCATGTTCTTGTTCTAGCCTGCGATATACCATAATGTGTCTCAAGTGCTAGTTTATTATTCCTGGGTTGTACAATATTTTTGCCTGTTTTATATAATATTGTGGCCTGTGTTATACTATGATGTTTACAGTGTGTTTACACAATTATCTTGGTTTCTTATACCATGATAGTGGCCTATATTATAACATGATCTGGACATGCATTATATAAATGATTCTAACCTGTTCTATCTATATGCTGCCCACTATTATCCACATAAGGACCATTGTACCCCATGTGCTGACCCATAATATACTAAATCCTTGCCTGTGTGATACTTGGGGGCAGATTCACTAATGGATGAATTTTCGCCACGTTAGCTTCGCACCCCTTGCTTCGCCAGGCGCAAATGCGATACGAATACGCTAATTCACTAAAATGCGAGGCCTAGTCCCGGGCATCGGACGCTGGCGACTTTTCTCTAGCTTTACTTCAGCTTTGCGAGCATTTCATAGCGATGATGCAATAGCGTTCGTTTGTGCCTACTGAAAATTCTCGAGTGATCTTGCGCTTAGGTCAATTTGCATACGGCAGGGAATTAAAAGTTATATGGACGTCTTTATTATAAATGTTGGTGCAAATGCTTGAAGTTACCACTTTTTATTACAAATGTCCAGGGAACCTTAATAAAGACAAGAGAGTTAATATAATGCCCTACACATGAGTCCACTGTAAAATGAATGTCTGGAGAATACCCAAAAAAAGATCAAGTTAGGACTTTTTCAGGCAATTCCGCTTCAGAAAAGGAAAAGTCGCCAGTGTTTTTGGAACTTTAATGAGTTTTCGGCACATAGAATATGATGTAAGTGACAGAAGATTGAGGAAGATGTAGCTGCTTTATAGCACTTCGCCTGGTCTGAGGTGGCAAAGCCAACTCTGTTGAATTTGTGGAGTAACGATCGCTCGCCAGAAAATTCGCCTGGCGATAGAGTGCGAATGAACGCTAGAGACAGTCCCATTTGCTAGCAAATTGGCGCCTGCTGTTAGTGAACTTGTTATGTCCCTGCAGGTGGCAACGCTGCCAAAAAGTCGCTAATGTGACCCAGGGCAAGTGATTGCAGAACTAGTTCACTCATTAACAAAAATGCTGGTGCTCAGCAGCTACTCCAGGTTATTGTACCATTTCCCTCACCCAAGGTCTGATCTATGGATACTCAGAGAGAAGAGGTATGTGCCCAGCACCCCCACAGTTGCACTCTAGGTAAGTGACTCTTCTGCATTCCCCTAATTCTGTCCCTGCCAGCCTGTCATGTTAGTATAGGATACCTAGGAAAAACATATATACCATACTGGTATGGGACCCGCTATCAGGAAACCTTTAAATGAAAACTATACCCCCAAAATGAATACTTAAGCAACAGATAGTTTATATCAAATTGAATGACATATTAAAGAATCTTCCCAAACTGGAATATATATTTACATAAATATTGCCCTTTTACATCTCTTGCCTTGAACCACCATTTTGTGACTGTATCTGTGCTGCCTCAGAGATCACCTGACCAGAAATACTACAACACTAACTGTAACAGGAAGAAGTCTTGAAGCAAAAGGCAGAACTCTGTCTGTTAATTGGCTCATGTGACCTTACATGTGGTTTGTATGTGTACACAGTGAATCTTACGATCTCAGGGGGCGGCCCTTATTTTTTAAAATGGCAATTTTCTATTTATGATTACCCAATGGCACATACTACTAAAAAAGTATATTATTATGATAATGGTTCATTTACATGAAGCAGGGTTTTACACATGAGCTGTTTTACTCAGTATCTTTTAATAGAGACCTACATTGTTTGGGGGGTATAGTTTTCCTTTAAAGAAAGCTCTGAATTCAAGGTTCAATGTTGATAAATTCAAGGTTATGCACTTTGACAGAAATTATATAAATAATATAAAATATACAAGTTATACACTAGGTTGAGTTATTTTTGCCATGAAAAGTTCAAGTTTTTGAGGGTATTTTTTAGTCACATATTATCTTTCGGGTTAAAGAAAACTCATATTTTTGGAGTTTTAAAAAGAAATATCCTTGAGATTTATTATACTGTGACCCTGGAAATAGCTTGAATCTGAAGGAGGTCATGTAGAACAATGGCAGAGGTCCCTTGAACCATTTCAAGGTGTTAATAGCCTGCTTGATGTTCATAAAGTTTTTTTTCTGTGGGATTCGCTGAAAACCTCGACTACACTCAAGTTTTTTCTTAAGGGCAGAGGCACATGGTTAGATTTGGGGAGATTAGTCGCCCCAAATCTCCTCTTCTTCAGGGGGGACTCATCTCTCTGAACTGTCTTCCTCTACATCCACACCGGCTAGAATGTAAATTGCCGGCTAGATGGCACTCGGAGAGCTTCATTTTCCAAAGTCGCCCGAAGTTGCCTTATGAGGAAACTTCGGAAAATGAAGCGCCCCGAGTACCATCCCGCAAACAATTGTAACGGGAAGGCCATCTTCCATAGGCTACATTTTAATCAAATAATTCAGATTTTCAAAAATTTATTTCCCTTTTCTCTGTAATAATAATAATAACAAACAGTAGTTTGTACTTGATCCCAACTAAGATATAATTAATCCTTATTGGAAGCAAAACCAGCCTATTGGGTTTATTTAATGTTTACATCATTTTCTAGAAGACTTAAGGTATGAAAATCCAAATTACTGAAGCAATGTCGTACTGAGACACCAGGGGCCCTCCCAAAAACCTTGAGTTCAGGGGCCCACTCAAAGTATTACTGTATTTTCTTCCTTTCCTTGCTCAACCACTATTTTCCTAGTCTCTTTTCTTTACATACTATAACCTATTATTCCATCTATTTAGCCTCTTTATTCTCACAGAAATTGAGAATAGCCATGAAATAGGGCAAATGTTTAGAAACAGGAGGGCCACTGACTCTTTGGCCCACCGGGAGTTTTCCTGGTATCCCGGTGGGCCAGTAAGTACTGAAAGATCCTATATCAGGAAGACTTCAGGTCCTAGGCATTCTGGATAATAGGTCTCATATCTGTACCACTAGAAAATAAATTGGGCACCTGCAGAAAGGAGAATGGCAGTAGTTCCAATATCCCTGTGCTATTATGTTTTTGCATAGGCATTGAGTTGCATTTATGTCAGCATCCAATAGTGCATATTCATAGACACCCAATGTACTGGAAAGTGTCCAGCAGCAAAGCTAATAATTAACAAAGCTCACCTGCTGGGTGGTATCTTTCTGTAGAGGGGACTTCTCTGCTGTGGTTCTGTCTTTAGACACAGTGGAATCAGGAGCAGTGCTGGTAGATGGAGCTAAAGTTGCAGTAGGCGATGGAGCAGTAGAATGAGGGCGGCTTTGTGGAACATCCTTCCTTAGAGACGGATCAATGTCAACATAGATATGATCTTGTTCCCCCGGATCAGGAGTATCATACTGGGCTCCAGCTGAAATGATAAGCAAAGACAGACGCCATTATAAAGCAATGACAATCTTATTATGAAGTGGGAAGTTGAATTAAGCATTGGTTTGAGCAGGAATCACACAAAAGCTAGAAACAAATGGGTCTCCATTTAAGCTAGAATATTGTTTTTGTTTCAGTGATAGTGGTGCACAAGGCCATTGTATTATGCTAAGATAATTTAAGACCCGTCAGACATAAATCTGATTACATATTTCTAATTTAATAAAGAAGGTGAATGTAGTGGTATGTTTGGCTCAGTTAAGATTCAATTACACTGCTGTTGCAGCTTCAATTATCCAAGAATGATACTCCTTTTCCTTTACTCTGTGTGAATTCTTGTCAACGGTGAACTTTTGAGTCTATTTTATATTAGTAATGTGGAAAAACCTGGAATCAATAACATGGCTGCAAAATGACGTTCTACTTATTGTTTTTAACCTGAATTGCACCTGTCTCTAGAGGCCAGTTAGTTATCGAGTGTGGACACTCTAGAACATGATCCCCAACTAGTGGCTCTAAAGCAACATGTTACTCACCAACCCCTTGGATGTTGCTCCCAGTGGCCTCAGAGCAGGAGCTTCTTTTTGAATTCCAGGCTTGGAGGCAAGTTTTAGTTGTATAAAAACCAGATGTACTGCCAAACAGAGTCTCCTGTAGGCTGACAGTCCACATAGGGGCTACCAAATAGCCAATCACAGCCCTTATTTGTGACCCCAAGAATGTTTTACAGGCTTGTGTTGCTCCCCAATTGAATGTGGCTCATTAGTAAAGAAATGTTGTGGACCACTGCTCTAGAGCAAGACAACCAAAGTCAGGGTTTACGGTGAGTTCTGATGTCATCAGTTATTAACGGTGAGTTCTGATGTCATTTCTGTCACATGACTCATTGAAATTTGTGTATTATAATAAATAAAGTACCCCCTTCGGCCTCGTTTTTTTATATGGTCATGAAACTCCTCGGTAACTTATAATATCCTTATATTTTACAAGAGGGGGTACTTTATTCACTATGTCTCCAGACTTGTCCCTTCATGTGTTTTGGCTAAATATAATACAAGTGTAGGCTGCATTATCCTTAACCCCATTATCCAGAGAGCCATCTCCCATAGACTCCATTGTAATCAAATAATCCAAATTTTTATATATGATTTCCTTTTTGTCTGTAATAATAAAACAGTAGCTTGTACTTGAGCCCAACTAAGATATAATTAATCCTTATTGGAAGCAAAACCAGCCTATTGGGTTTATTTAATGTTTACATGATTTTCTAGTAGACTTAAGGTATGAAGATCCAAATTACAAAAAGATCCGTTATCCGGAAAACCCCAATTCCCGAGCATTCTGGATACCACGTCTTGTACCTGTATTTATTAATCAATCCTACTTTTTTATCCTGTGTGAAAAAAGATGCGAAAACATTTTACTAAGTTGCAGGTCTTTCCCAAAAGGGCAGGGTTTTGCTAAAGGTGAAATAGTGTTCCATGCTTTTCAAAAAAATGCTTTTCACATTGTAGGACATTTCTTAACTGGAAAAATTATTGCAAGTGAGTAACATACCAGGGGACATTCCTGTTATAATAACATTGGTACTAAGCATCATTATCTCAAACCAGGCTGAAAAATACCAAGTGGTGACAATATTCCCACTGTTACTAACCACTTTCAGCAGACAGGTTCTGGACTACCGGTCCGGCTTTGTACAAAAACTGTTTCAGGCAATTGATCATGTGCGTCCCGACAAGAGTGCTGCGTCCGAATGCTCGCCAGTCAACTACGCAAATACTCAGCGGAGGATGCAACACTTCATTTTCAGGCAGTTCCTGGCAAAAACACACACATTCAAATGAATACATCTCATCATGCAAGTAGCCAAGAGATTTGTTTTTGGAGGAGTAAGAGGCATGGGACCTGTTATCCAAAATGCTCGGGACAAGCAGTTTTCTGGATAAGGGATTTTTCCATAATTTGGATGTTCACACCTTAAATCTACAAAAAATCATTTAAACATTAATTAAATCCTCTAGGATTGTTTTGCCTCCAATAAGGATTATTTTTCCTTAGATTGGATCAATACAAGGTGCTGTTTTATTATTACAGAGAAAATTTTTGAAAACTCGTAATTATCTGATTAAAATGGAGTCCATGGCAGATGGTCTTCTTGTAATTCAGAGCTCTCTGGATAATGGATTAATATTAAAAAAAAGTAGCTCAACCAAACTCCCATGCCTGATTGAACTTATTTATTAATAAAAACACTCGATTTAATCAGCTCATGGAAAAAGTCGAATTTTCCAGGCTTTTTTCCCAAAATAACAAAATATTTTGCCTGAAAACCCTGCGCAGCGCAGACCATTATAACTTCAAATTGAGATTGGTGCCTCTCCCATTGACTTATACATGACCTTGACAGGTCTAAGATGGCAGATTTTCAGATCCTGGCTTTTTGCAGCATCGGGGTAATAAATCTTCAAATTTCAAGGTTTTTTTTACGAATAATTAAAATTTTGCCCCAAAAAACCCAAACAGATAATAAATAACCCCCTAAATATTCTATAATAAAACACTTACCACTTCGAACCAATCTCCAATCACATTAAAGTTGGGGTTGCTTTTGTAGCTCTGTATAACGCAGGACTTCACGCCCTTCCCGGCACATTCTATCAGCACCTGAGGCCGATCCACCGAGAGAAGCTGGACCTTCTTCATCTCCCGCACGCCCCAGAAAAGAACCTGAGGGAAAGCGAAACGTCATAAAAACTGGATACGTAGCACTTATATAATTATATAAATGATAAAGAACCTTCTTCCAGTGAGGTGCATTCCAGTACAGATATATGTTAGGCTTGTTATAGGCCAGATATAATGCACTTAATAATTAAATGTGTCTCTCTTGCAATAAAGCCAGTAGGAAGCTTAGCCTAACAATACCATATGATGGTCTACAATAAACTCCTTAATATTATTCATAATAGCAGGGCCGCCCATTGGCTGTACAGAGAGATAAGACAAAAGTATTTTATCTTAGCATTGCCCTGTACTGAGCACAATTCAGCAGGAACAGCCCCTATGTTTTTCCCTACTCTGTAGAGAGAGATGCCATAAAATGATGTCAGCAGCATGTGTCCCCTTCTACTGAGCGCACAGTAATGTTATTGTAAAATAGCACTTTAACATAACCTAAAAGAACCTAGTATGCAAATGAAAATATAATTTGCTGTATAACGTACCTCTACTCTGTATTTACTCAGCACCGGGCGGATATTTGCTGGGACTGGATAGATCTGAGCGACATCAGGAGTTTCGATTGGTGGAAGGCTCTGCACCCCTGACTCAGGGACCTTAAGGGAGAAATACATTAGTGGTTATACTTTATAGTCCACCCGTTTGGTTGTCCAGTATAACTGGAAGGCAGCCAGCTCAGGATATTTTGCCTGATCTTTGAGAAGGAGCCAGCACTATAGGATGGAACTGCACCGAGACAGTTATTGTTTCTCCTCTTCTCATTGTACTTCAATACGACCCAAGTTGTTCTCCCTAGCCTAACCTAGTGGTAGACATGAGAATAGCACCAAGCAGGAAAAAGCAGGGAGCACCTTTAGCAATTCAAATTAATACTTTTGCAACAGTAAAGAGTGGCTGAAGACAACTACCACCAGCTATCAAGTTTTGGACATCATGTTAGACCTGTTTTTATGGCTGTAATAGCCCAGAAAAAGTTGGGCTGCCCCCAGGTTGTCCCAATTCTGTGAAAGTTAGATTCCTTCCTAAAGGCTATTCAGATTGTAATTTGGCAGAGAATACTGGTCTTGGAGTTCTATGGAACCATCAAATCTCTATAAAGATTGGCAATTCCCGTAAACTATGTGATGGTTGACAGATTGTACTAACATTTTTAAAAGGGGCATAGCACTTACCTGTAGCAACTCAAAGGCAGCCAGAAGTTCCCCTCCTGAGAGATTTCCACAAAACAAAGGATGATAAGCCAGTTTGGCTGGTGAGTAGGTTTGGGTTGCCAAGATCACTGTTGGGGAGGCCACAGTAGAACCAATGTACTCTGATTTACTCTGCAGGAAAGGAGAAATATACATATCAGAACTTATTTTGAGATACAGGAATCATGGGCAATGCTTGTGACACCACGTTTTCCAGACAAGGGATTCTTGAATAATGGGGACCACCAAGTTGTAAGATCACCAAAAACATGAATTCAGATCCTTCAGACATAAAAGCACCACATCTCCTCTTACCAGTGCATCATCATCATAAACCTCTATGACAATATTTGGGGGGTCGTCAGCAATGTCTTTAAGTTCTCCATGGATGACAAGGTTGTTAAACAGCAGCATCTGGTTCCAAGTTGGAGAAAGTGTCTGTGAAATAATCTGCAGAAGAATTGCAAAAAATGAGTCCAGCTATTTACAATTCAGTAAGTATATTTCCCATTCCAACCCAACTTTGCTCAGGTTGCACAGAGCTTCATTTCTACAGAGATATGGGATTGGTTTTCCAAGCCTGAGACCTGCAGAAGAACACTCTGAAGATCACTTTGGAGGCCGCCAACTGCCCCAGAGTGTGAAGAGCAGTGAGCAGGTCAGATGAAATTTAATGAGAACCTTTGGTCTTGGTCATAAGAGCTGCTCAGCATGTTCTATAGATAGCAGGTATATTTTAGAGGATTAAGGCAACTCACTAGTAGTAGTACCCAACATAGTTGTGTTTATAAGCTCTTTTGGTTAAATGGATACTTTGTATTTGTTTTTACCTTTGTTGTTTGGCAGTGGGAGACAAATGTCACCTTGGCAAATGGATCTGAAAGCCCAGAAGTGTCAGCAGCAATCAGTCCTCTCGCCTGGTACATGTGGGCCCGTAGCTGGAACATGTGTTGTGCTGTAAGGACATAGTAGAGTCTATACTTATTGGATGGTAAGAGAAGTCCATATGTAACAATAAACACATTTTTGAGCCTATGATATTGAATTCTTAGCTGTACTCTGGTACCTTGATTTGGATCCATACCTCAAGCAGGCATTTAATAAATATAAAACTGAGACCATCCTTTTCTCTATAAAACAGTATAGCTTGCCGCGGTACCCCTGTTTAAGGAGGACTCAGTAGGAAACCATAATCAGCAGTATAGTACATATAAATATCTAATATTTACTTTAGCATACATAAAGGCAATTCCATGAGGAAACCTACCAGCTGAAGCCCTGTACAATACAAGTATGGGATCTGTTATCTGGAAACCCCATTATCCAGAAAGCTCCAAATTACAGGAAGGCCATCTCCCATAGACTCCATTTTAATCAAATAATTAAAATATTTAAAAATGATTCATTTTTCTCTGTAATAATAAAATAGTACCTTGTACTTGATCCCAACTAAGATATAATTAATCTTATTGGAGGCAATGCCAGCCTATTGGGTTTATTTACTAAAACTCACATTTATCTATTTTTTTTTATTGAAACAAAGTTGACCCAAGTCTCAGCCACAAATTTAACTCATCAAAAAATTAGCTCAAAAAAGTCTGTGCTAGAAAAGTCTTTACAAAATCGAGCGTCAATTCGAATCGTACGAATTTGATGTCCGAATCATACAATTTTTTCGAATTTGACATGCGAATCATATTTTTTCAGTTGTTATTATAGAACAAAACCAGAGCAGATCACGACATTTTCAAATTGTAAAAGGGACATCTGCCTTTTACTTCTACATGGCCTTGACAGGTTTTAGCTGGAGTGTTTTTGGATTCAGATTTTTAGCAGCTTTGGAGTATAATAAATGTCTAAAAATCGGAGATTCCCCTTTACTTGACCAGAAAAAATTGAGGTTTAATAAATAAATACAAATTTTTTTTGTAGATTTAAGGCATTGGAGATCCAAATAATGTAAAGACCTGGCTGAGAAACTGTAAGTCTTCACAATGAAAGGAAAGTGGCTTATACCTGTTAGATATTATTTCAGTGTTAATCTTTACCTAAATGATTGAGTTCAGCAGAATCTTGCGGCAGTTTTCTCCATTCCATTTTTTAGAGTAACCTTCTGTAACCTGCATTTCATGCCATGGCAATTAGTCCCTTTGGATAGTGTGAACTTTTTAGTAATTGTGGAGCAGAAGGCACCGTAACTAAGGCTGTGTCTTGGGAAACCTCTTCATACTGAAGTTATCTCACCTTCCAGCTCTTTATGTGATCATTTCCATTTGACCTTATTGCAGAACATGACTTCTTCTGGGAGACAGTATATTAGAATCGGTGCTCTTTGCTTTTGCCCTTGTGAAATCAGCCAAGGACTGAGACTAAACTCTGGTTCTTAAGGCTTCCCTAATTATGAGACCTTCTCGGAGTGTTGTTTGCTGTCTAATAAATAAAGCATAATGATAATTGCCTATAGACATTTGTACTGTTCATTTGGTGGTTTCCAGATGGCAGGTCCTCAAGCCTTGCCCATTTCATGGCCCTGCCTGTTATAAACCCATGAAGGCTAAGGAGATGGCTCCCTGGAAAGCTTACAATTATTATCAATGGAATGACAATGCACTTACTTTTGTAGACCAGGTTCCCCGGTGGAGGAGAGCCATGATGCCCTGAAGAAGCCGAGTGTGTTTCCACTTCATAGCCACTGGGTAGGTTCTCAAAGATGGAATGGGAATATTTGCTGGAGCCCAGCCACAAGTACACATCTACTTTGGCTTGTACGTTCCAGCCAGGGGGGCGCTTTCCCGGAAGCTGCAATAATCACAGTGTAACCTTTGAGTATTGTAAGGGGATTCCAACCCAAAAACTGGGGAATTTTTTGTAAATAACTAAAGGTTTTATTAGCTGGTGCAGCCGTTTTCCCGTTGTGATAGAGTATACAAAAAAGTTATACCTTTACCTCCTGCACTTGCAATTAACTTGATTTTTTAAAACCATTTTTTGAGAAAAAGAGTCTTTGAAGGCTGCAGAGAGGACTGTTTAGGGTCTTCATGCCATATTACTCTGCATTCAGAAGTCTCCTGCATTGGGTGTCCTTGACCACTGGATTGGCTATAGAGGGGCTAAAGATCACCCCAAGATCCTAGAATGTACTTTGGCAGCTGCTTTTTGTCATGTACTTGTTGCCAGTACAGTGTACCTGCAGGTACTTGATTTTCAGAGACTAAGGGGTATATTTATCAAAGAGGGAAGTTAGAGGTCACCACAGTCCTCTAGAGTGAAATGTCACCATTCTCCATTAATGTCTATGGTATTTATCAATGGGTGAAAGTGAAAGTTCATCCTTTGATAGAAATGAATGGAGAGTGGTGGATATCACTCTAGAGAACTGTGGCAATCTCTAACTTCACTCTTTGAAAAATATACCCCTAAAACTTATTATATCCCTTCATCATACTGTAAAATATGTATTTTTTTTTCTACTTTGGTTGGCTTTGGTTGGTCAAACCTAGAAAACAAGGCTGCATTTATATTTACTGTTGGCCAGATCTGGATAGATAATAATTCTCTAGATGCCAGTAGAGTTTAAAAGCAAAGCATCAGAGCATCTCATTGTGAGAGCCCAGCAGAGACAGGAGGATCCCCCCCCCCCCCCCCCCCCCCGTGTGTTGTACTCACTTTGAAGAAAAGGGTTTTAATCTTCCCACAGTGATGACCTTTCTCTTCAGCCACGGGGGAGTAGAGAATGTCTCGTGCTGGAATTCGGGCATATGCAACTCGTTTGTTATTACTCAGCAGCCAGATAAATACATCAGGGACTGTGTGCTGTGGCTGGAAAACAAAGTGTGAAAGTATGTACAGTGACATTCTCTTTAGTGCAACTACAACATTCTTACGGAAGGATGAAGCCCAAGCAGCAATGTACTGCAAAGTGCTTTTATTCACTTGAAAAAGGGTTCTACACCCGAAACATGTCGTGTGAATAAAAGCACTTTACAGTAAATTGCTGCTTGAGCTTCATCCTTACATAAGAATGTTGTAGTTGCACTACTAGCGTCTGGACGGGATGTGGAAGGAAATGGGCAAAGTTTTGTCTAAGGATTCTCTTTAGTGCTACTGTCTATGTGCTCTCTGTTCCTGGTACCCATGTGGCTGTGCCTACTACCATTCTGGTACCCTACTGATTCTTTATTTCCTTTCTGGTACCCATCTGGCTGTTTATTTACTCTTTGGTACCCATGTATCAGTCTCTGCTTCTTGTTTGGTACCCATGTGGTTGTGTCTGTTTCCATTCTGTTACCAGTCTGGCTCTTTATTTCCCTTTTGTTACCCATCTGGCTCTTTATTTCCTTTCTGTTATCTATCTGGCTCTTTATTTCCTTTCTGGTACCATCTGGCTCTTTATTTCCTCTTTTGTACCCACGTATCTGTCTCTGCTTCCTGTTTGGTACCCATGTGGCTGAATCTACTTCCTTTCTGGAACCCACCTGGCTCTTTATTTCCTTCCTGTTACCCATCTGGCTCTTTAATTCCTTTCTGGTACCCATCTGGCTGTTTATTTCCTCTTTGGTACCCATGTGTCTGTCTCTTCCTGTTTGGTACCCATGTGGCTGAGTCTACTTCCTTTCTGGTACCCATCTGGCTGTTTATTTTCTCTTTGGTACCCATGTGTCTGTCTCTTCTTCCTGTCTGGAACCAATGTGCCTGTGTCTGGCAGCCATTTAGTTATCTCTACTTCTGTCCTGGTACTTATGGGGCTTTCCCTACTTCCTTTCTGGTGCTTATCGGGCTCTCTTGTATTTCCTTTCTGGTACTGATACATCTGTCCCCATGTAGCTGTTTCTGTTTCCTTTCTGGTAACCGTGTGGCTGTTCTTGATTCTATTTTGGTAATTATGCAGCTGTCTCTGCTTTATTTGTGGTACTCATATGGTTATCTCTTCCTCCATTCTGGTTCCAACGTGGCTGCTTCTGCTTTCTGGTACCCATCTGCTGTTTATTTCCTCTTTGGTACCTTTATGTCTGTCTCTTCTTCCTGTTTGGTACCCATATGTCTGTGTCTACTTCCTTTCTGGAACCCATCTGGCTGTTTATTTCCTTTCTGGAACCCATCTGACTATTTATTCCCTTTCTGGAACCCATCTGGCTTTTTATTTCCTTTCTGGTTTCCATCTGGCTTTTTATTTCCTCTCTGGTGCCCATTCGTGTGTCTCTGATTCCTGTCTGATACCCATTTGGGTATTTCTACTTCTATTCTGGTTCCCATGTGACAGTTTCTGCTTCCTTTCTGGAACCCATCTAGCTGTTTATTTCCTTTCTGGAACCCATCTGGTTGTTAATGTCCTTTCTGGTTCCCATCTGGCTCTTTATTTCCTCTCTGGTGTCCATTCGTCTGTCTCTGATTCCTGTCTGGTACCCATGTGGCTGTGTCTACTTCCTTACTGGTAGCCATGTAGTTATCTCTTCTTCTGTCCTGGTACTTATGGGGCTTTCCCTACTTCCTTTCTGGTGTCTATCTGGCTCTCTTGTATTTCCATTCTGGTACTGATACATCTGTCCCCCATGTAGCTGTTTCCTTTGTGGTAACCTTGATTCTATTTTGGTAATTATGCAGCTGTCTCTGCTTTCTTTCTGGTACCCATTTGGCTATCTCTACTTCCATTCTGGTTCTCATGGGGCTGTTTCTGCTTTCTTTCTGGTACTCATGTAATTACCTCTAATTCTTTGCTAGTACTGATCTGTCTCTCCATTTCCTTTGAGGTATCCATCTGGAACTCTTTGCTGTCTTTCTAGTATCCATTCGGCTATATCTACGTAATTTCTACCATTAAAACACCAGTCCATTCTCACTTTGTAGCAGGGATATACACTTACAAATGGAACAAACATCTTGTGCCAGAGAATTACCCTTTTTCTTAATTGTAAAAGTGTATTTTTCAGTTTGCCACAGCTAAGCATTATTACCTCTTCCCCTAGCAGAGTACAATAATGCTACAGACAGCAGTTCAATAAATGTAAATGCGTTATTGATATAAAATATTTCATTTTGTTGGCTAAAGTCGCAATTCCATTAGCAGTAATTACAAATGTAAATGCAGGGGAAGGGATGTTCAAATTGTGTACCCCTGCTATAATAAAATATTTGATGAAATAAAGCCATTGTGCCATTGGAACCTACCTCATCCACCAGAAATTGAATGTTATCTATTAAGCTCTGCATTTCTCGTGTAATATCGCTTAATGACATCTTCTTTTTCTGCTGCAAAATTGCCTTGGCGTTCTCTGACATCGCCTCCTGGGAGTAGTACAAATGGGTTAGAGAGTACATAAAGGGAAATGTTCCACTTTGTCGTGAAAAGAAATATCTTAATATTCCCTCTTGGCTCAGCTTGGAAGTGTATACTCATTCATTATACAGAGGTACACGTGCCAAGAACAGCTTGCCAAGCAATGAGAGTGCCTGGAAGTCACCTTGGCTCTGGCTTTATTGAGATTTATTACATGACTTGTGAAGTACAGATGGAGCTAACCTTATACAGGTTTGGGACCTGTTATCCAGAATGCTCGGGACCTGGGGTTTTCTGGATAACGGATCTTTCTGTAATTTGGGTCTTCATGCATGAAGTCTACTAGAAATTCATTTAAACATCAAATAAACTCAATAGGCTGGTTTGCTTCCAATAAGGATTCATTATATCTTAGTTGGGATCAAGTACAAGCTACTGTTTTATTATTACAGAGAAAAAGGAAATCATTTTTAAAAATTTGGATTATTTGGATAAAATATGGGAGACAGCCATTCCGTAATTTGGAGCTTTCTGGATATCGGGTTTCCGGATAAGGGATCCTATACCTGTATAGAAATATGCCTTTGATGGTTTTTAGTAACTGTTACACAGATCAGAGCTGTACCGCCCTGTGGCTTCTTGTGGCAGAGACTAGTGGTTTTTTGGTCAGGTGACTGCAACCCAACCCCAACCCACCAACCTGATGAAGTACTGGAAGCACTACCTGACCTACAGGGGTTTTCAGGGAAGCCAACCCAGCGTGGGCCTCATTACCCAAAATTTACATCACTATGAACCAGAAGTAATATCACTCCAGGAATCAAATCAAGCTGGTATAAAAACAAAATGTTTAATTATTAGAGGGCCACATCTTACCCAATTACCCAGACATGATGCTTGCATGTCACCGTTATGGACCTGAAACCTGGTGTTTTGTGGGTATTTCACAGGTACCCAACCCAGAGCAGGACTCTAGCTTTTGGGGCATCAGAGATTTGTAGCTTTATGTATGTAGCCCACCCTTGAATGTGCTTAAGCAGTATGAATTAAAGTGTGTGTACAGAATTATGCTGCTTGTGTTGTGCCACTGACTCACTTGTACCTGGGCAACTCCCAGCAACTCCCAGTACCTCGTATGCTCCTCTGGGCAGCAATGGATCCAAATCACAAATAGGTTTCTTGCATCACAACTATGACAAAAGTAGCTAGCACTAAATAACCTTTTCTAAATCTTAACCACAACTGTAACCCTGGGCCTGTAACAACCTCTCAGAGAGGTGGGGTCCTATGAAGACCCTGAGTGTGCTCTTTCTTTTATACTTTTGAACACTTCCCCCTATTGGGCAACAAGAACCTAGATCAAATTACAGTGGACCCAGGAAGGGAGACATGGCTGCCTGGGTAGATCAAAGGACCATTTAGGTGTCAAACTTTATAGAGTTACTGCCTTAGTAAACTCTTAAGCCTCAGGGTCTCTACATGTAGATGACATAATGGTGTATTTTAAGGCAAGAAGGGGTCCCAAATGCTTTATATCAGTGGCAACATACCTGCAGCTTCTGCCTATGAGTGCCCCAGTAGGTACGAAACACGTTAGGCGGTTATCTGTATGTCATAATAAATTATTTGAACTTTTAAAACATAATTTTTGGTCTTTACTTTCGAAGAAAACTCCCAACTTTTTGCTGTTTTGGATTTTTGCACCCGTGGATTGGGGTGAACTGTGAGTATCTTTCTCCCTCTATTATTCGTTTATTTTCCTTTTAACAATGGTACGGTTATTGGTATTGCGCACCATATTTCTAATGTTTGATGTAATGGCACTTTGATTTAATTATTGAGCCTTGTCCCAAATATATATTTATATTGTCATGTGTGTTGGTGTGAGGATGACGTAAAAAAAAACAAACAAAAAAAATACATTCTCTTTGCTGTCAGACTTACCAGCTCCTGCCTACATAGGGTAGCTCTTTTCTTATCCAGAGCTGTAGTATTGGCCATTTTGCTTCTCTTTTCATTTACAGAGATAAATGCCCTGCAAGTATAAAACAGCACATAAATGTACTTAGGAGGTCAAGTTCCAAACCACTGTACAGCCAGAAAGCTGCTGCCGCCACAATGATTAATAAAGGATATTATGTTCACTGTGGTCTCTGTTCAACTACTTCCATGGAACACAGAAGGCCATGAACCTGCCCATGTTCTAGACTGGCCTGTTCTCAAGCCTGCTATTGAGACTATGTTTCAATACTGTTTTTACTGGTGTGCATCAAGGTGAGTATAACGCCTCTGGTTCTATCAAACCTGACAAAAAGTCACTGAAGGTAACTTTAACTTCCCATATTTAATTTGAAATGTAATTATTTTAGAGTGGAACTCTGTCCATACTAGTGATCTCCCCATGCATGGGTCTCAAAAGGAGGACACGTGGGACAGTGGCAAGACTTGACCACCTCAGGCTCCAAGTGGCCCAAAGCACCTGTGCTGTTTGTAGTGGATCAAAGAGTTACGTACATCTATGGATGCAGAATGTAGAAGTCAACTCATACTTTGGAAGTCAATGAAATGCACAGTGTAGTTTTGATACAAATCTTGAAGTTGGTTTAGACTAGACCCATCTACTAAATATTAATTTAAAGGTGCACTTTTTTTAAATTTGTAACTGCCTGGGATTCCACCTTAATTCGAAGATGAGCAAGTGTCCCACCAACTGTCTTTCTCCCACTGACTGTAAATTGCATAATTCAACCTGGAAATCCTTAGGACCCTCTGTATTTCATACTATAAGCTTTTGGGTAGGAGAGCAATGATAATATGATTCTTTGGCATTTAAGGTCCCCAGCTCCTTCCCTTTTGTATGGATGCAGGATCACTGGGGTTCCACAAAACCATGGCCAGATTCAATTCAGTGAGAAAAAATGATCTCATGATTCATCACGTGAAAAGTCATGGACGAGATTCAATTAGAGGAGAAAAAAACTTTTCTCCAAATTCAGTTCCCTTTTTTTCCCATAGACTTCAAAAGAGTTTTCCTTGTGATAAAAAGTGAGATAAGTTTTTTCGAATTGAATTGCATCTTAGATTGAATCTCGTTCATGACTTTTCACGTGATAAACCTTTTTCTCAATGAATTAAATTCGGCCCATAGCTTGAAAGTTGATCATTGTGTAAGAGCTATTGGTGATCATATTGGTCTTAGATGAAGATAAATCGTTGCCCTTGTTGTCATTTGGTCTATACCATTTGACAATGACCATTACAATACGATAATCACATGATAAATATATATATTAATACCTGCTCTGGTTAATGAACTCTATTAGAATATCACGCATTTTCTCATCAGGGGCCAAATCTGAGATCTTGACAAGTTCTTTCACTTGCTCCAAACCATTCTCCTGTGATATGGGAACATGTATCATTAGTTTGAACAATAAACTTCTTAAATACAGAATGGATGAATAAGAAGATAGCCATGTCTGGTTAGTCTTCTCAAGGAATTGTATAGATCATAGCCCATATCCTTTAGCAAAAAGATGTTGTTATATGGTCCAGAACTAGTGGCTAATTATATTTTAAAGTAAATGTAATTGAGGACACCAAGATACTACAAGCTGATATGTTAATAGTCCCTATTGTCTATGCAGGTTAACATTTTGAGGTGAACAAAAAACCTTTCCTGTTATGGAATATAAAATTATTCAATTAAGATATAGGCTGACGACCTTTGTTTGCTTTCTTTATGGCGCCAGATGTTGCAGCAGTTACATTGCATGCATTTAAAGTAAGTGTAAGTCCATCAAAGGTGCAAGTTGTGCCCACAGCTGAACAAATGGTGCAACTTTTTGGGGGTAATTCACTAAACCTCAAATTTTTCTGGTCTGGCTTTTTGGAGCACAAATTTTTTTAGTGGAAAAAAAACCTCAAATTTTTTGAGATTTATTATACCCTGATGCTGCAAAAAGCCAGAATCTGCAAACCTGCCATCTTTTTCGAGCAAAAATCCCCAAAAAATCAAGCGATACCAGAAAAAACTCCAAAAAATGGTATGATTTGGGTTTTTGCTTGATTTTATTGGGTTTTTTTCCTGAGATATTTTATTATTAAATAAGGCAAAATCGGGGATGGGAGTTTGGGCAAAATTTTTTTATTTAAATATGAGATAAAAAAACCCTTTATGTCTCTAGAATCTGGAGCAATGTTTTTGCAGTGATGCTGGATTTCTGCAAAAGAATGTTCCATTTTGTTGAATAACATGTTCCTATTGTTTAGTAGATGAGGCACCTGAGAGAACCCAATCACATCATCTCTATAGAGTATAATGCTGTTGATGGCCAGTTGGCATTTTTAACTTTGGCATGGGACAAACCAAATTTACTGATGAAGTGGAGACTGGTATCTATTATAGAAACTAAACCATAACCACAAGTGCAGCTGGCTAAGTACAAATTAGAGTGCAGTGTTTTATACCCACATTGCATGTGCACCCCCACTGACCTGCGGTCCACCGACCACTGTGGAAACCCCGGTGTTACAATCATTCCCCTGTCAATTGTTTCTATTGGCATTTCTGAACACCAGAATAACATTGTACAATGCAGTCAAACAAGGTCTTATGTTATTACATATGTCGCACTGTGATATAGTCAATGACATTTCGAAAAAAATCCCAGTACAGTAACAATAATAAATTCTCAAATATATTAATTAAAATGGAAATTAAAAGTGTAAGGAAAACAAAATAGAACCAAACAAACCATTGCCATGACATTCAAAATTACTCTTATAATTAGCAATTACATTATCTCTCTCTCTTTTTTGATTAATAAATCAAAATATTGGAAACCATTTTGTCATATATTCTCTTCTATATGTTTCCGTACTAAATCTATATTTGATACTCTCATAAGAACAGAAATCATAGGTACTTAAAGATATCGGATTTTTTGGGTGCAAATAATTTAATTGGGTAGTGTTACCATCTACATTAGAGTTGCCAATAGCTCCAGGGTCCTCCTGGGTCAATAGACAAAATTCGGAGCAGGAGGCAGAGGTGAGAGCACGACTATATGGAAGTGTAGCCAAGTGCAACTTATGTAGGGGAAGGCAAAGTCTTTGGGCAGAGACACACACTGCTATTTCAGGAGATTAGTTGCCCAGCAACAAATTGCTTCTTCTTCGGGCGACTAATTTCCCCAAACTGCCTTCCCGCTGGCTAGAATGTAAATCGCCGGCGGGATGGCACTCGGATCGCTTCGGCTTTCTGAAGTTGCCCCGAAGTTTCCTTGTGAAGCAACTTCGGGCGACTTTGTAAAATGAAGAGTTCTAAGTGTCATCCCGTAGTTTGAAATTATAGACTTAAAACCTCTGCCTTAAAGAGACATTTTTATTCAAACTCACCAGGTGATTGGCCATTTTCTGCAGCATGTTGGAAGAATACAGCCGGAAGGTTTGGTCTCCCCATGTGTTCTTTACATAAATACAAGGCTTTTTCTCATAAAATGACAAGTAATGATAGTTCCTTTCAGCAATAAAAGGATCAGATATAAACAATAGCTTAGTATCTGCCAACAGAATTACATGTGAGACTATGTGTACTTTCCCAGATTTACTGTTACATTATATATTTGTGCAACAGTCGGCACATGAGAATGATAATGTTATCACCTTGATGGCACAACTACATACAGTATAAATAGGGAAAAAATTTATACAGTTAGGTCCATAAATATTTGGTTCCATACATTACAACAATGCATTTTAAATTAAACAACTCAGATGCAGTTGAACTGCAGACTTTCAGTTTAAATCCAGTGGGTTGAACAAAAAGATTGCATAACAATGTGAGGAACTAAAGCCTTTTTTTTTAAAAACAATCACTTAATTTCAGGGGCTGAAAAGTAATTGGACAACTGACTCAAAGGCTATTTCATGGGCAGGTGTGGGCAATTTCTTTGTTATGTCATTATCAATGAAGCAGATAAAAGCCCTGTTGATTTGAGGGGGGGGGGGGGGGGCTTGTATGTGGAAGATTTTGCTGTGAAAAGACAACATGTGGTCAAAGGAGCTCCCCATGCAGGTGAAACAAGCCATCCTTAAGCTGCAAAAACAGAAAAAAACCATCAGAGAAGTTGCTACAATATTAGGAGTGGCAAAATCTACAGTTTGGTACATCCTGAGAAAGAAAGAAAGCACTGATGAACTCAGCAACGTAAAAAGACCTGGACGTCCACGGAAGACAACAGTGGTAGATGATCTCAGAATCATTTCCATGGTGTAGAGAAACCCCTTCACAACAGCCAAACAAGTGAACAACACTCTCCAGGAGGTAGAGTATCCATATCCAAGTCTACTATAAAGAGAAGACTGCATGAAAGTAAATACAGAGGATGCACTACAAGGTACAAGCCACTCATAAGCATCAAGAATAGAAAGGCTAGATTGGACTTTGCTGAAAAAAAATCGAAAAAAGCCAGCACAGTTCTGGAAAAACATTCTTTGGACAGATGAAACCAAGATCAACCTCTACGAGAGTGATGGCAAGAAAGAAGTATGGAGAGGAACAGCTCATGATCCAAAGCATAGCACAGTTCTGTATAAAACATTTGGGAGGCAATGTGATGGATTGGGCTGCATGGCTGCCAGTGGCACTGGGACACTAGTGTTTATCCATCATGTGACACAGGACAGGAGCACAAGAATGAATTCTGAGCTGTTCAGAGACACTGTCTGCTCAAATCCAGCTAAATGCAGTCACATTGATTGGGAGGCGTTTCATAATGACCCAAAACATACAGCCAAAGCAACCCAGGAGTTTATTAAAGCAAAGAAGTGGAATATTCTTGAATGGCCAAGTCAGTCACCTGATCTGAACCCAATTGAGCTGCATTTCACTTGTTGAAGACTAAACTTGGGACAGAAAGGCCACAAACAAACAGCAAGTGAAAGCCGCTGCAGTAAAGGCCTGGCAGAGTATTAAAAAGGAGGAAACCCAAAATCTGGTGATGTCCATGAGTTCAAGACTTTTCATCCAAGTATTAGAAATGAACATTTTATTTTCAGTTTTTTAATTTGTCCAATTACTTTTGAGCCCTGAAATGAAGCGATTGTGTTAATATAGGCTTTAGTTCCTCACATTTTTATGCAATTTTTTTGTTCAACCCACTGAATTAAAGCTGAACATTTGCAGTTCAACTGCATCTGGGTTTTTCATTTAAAATTCATTGTGGTAATGTACAGAACCAAAATTAGAAAAAAAAGTTGTCTGTCCAAATATTTATGGACCTTGGTTCACCTTTAAATTATCTTTTAGTATTTTATAGAATGACCTATTCTAAGTAACTTTGCAATTGGCCTTCATATGTTCTCTTTTTTATAGTTTTTTAATTATTTGCCTTTTTTTCTAGCTTTCAAATAGGGGTCACTGAGACCTTTCAAAAACAACTGATCAATAAGGCTACAAATGTATAGTTATTGCTACTTTTTTATTACTGATCTTTCTATTCAGGCCGCTCCTATTCATATTTCAGTCTCTCATTCAAACCAGTGCATGGTTGCTAGGGGAATTTGGATCCTAGCAACCAGACTGCTAAAACTGTAAACTGGAGAGCTACTGAAGCTAAGTAACTCAAAAAACACAATTAATAAAAAATGAAATCCAATAGCAAATTGTCTCAGAATATCATTCTCTACATCATGCTAAAAGTTAATTTAAAGGCAAACAACCCTTATATACCTGCACACTCATCCCTATACATGTTCCTGGGCATCTATTATATCCATATATTCGTTATATTAAATCCATATCTCAGGGTAACTAAGTTACCTAAACTTGTTACAGGACCATGGATAAATTAGTTATTTTCTCGTCAATTTCCATAAGAGAATAGAGGAATGCCATATAGATTGATAACTATTTAATTACTTCATAATTTAGTGCTATTTTGTATACATTGCCCAAATAAAGTGCATCATATATTGAAAGTCATATGTTTTGATATTATTTGCTGTGGTGCTTTGCACTAATAAATGTTTAACGTGAGTTACTCTACATTTGAAGCATTTTGTTACCTGTTTCCTTCTGTGATCAAGGGTTTCTCTGGGGTTGTCACTGATTTAAACGATAAAGAGACTTCTGGTGCAGCTTCTCCTTCATCTGGGTGAAGCAATGGAGCACCTTCTCCATCCTCATGTTCCGGGGATTTCTTTTTCGCTCCAGAATGTGACACCCCATCCAGAACATTTCCATAATTACCTGTGGATATTATTTTTGTATGTAACTACAGCAAGCGAACATACTACATGTCCCCCCATTAAAGTCAACATACGTTGGCCAACTTTGGGGTTGTACAATTGGTTGGTCGAGGGGAGAAATGGTTAGATATTGTGCATACAAGGAGATGGCCAAATAGTATTGCCGTGTGTCTTTTGGCCCAAACAAGTAGAATTACTGAAGCACCTTCTGCCCACTGGGACAGACCCAATGGAATCCAATAAGATCCAATAAGATGATCTGTTAAAACACCTCACCCCCAGAGGTCCCACAAAATTGGGGAAACTTCCTAACAACCCCTATGTATGTATGGTCGCCTTAAAGACCTGCTATACAGGTACACACGCAGAATAGTTCTTACCTACAGAACATTCAAAACTTATACCCTTATCTCCAATCTTCCTGTCAATCAACGTTGCTTCAAAAAATGATCCGAAGAGGAGAAAATCTTCAGACTTTTCTTCCTGAAACTGAGAAGACAATTCCTGTTGCTTAGTTTCCTCGCCCATTCCAGGCACTGGGGCCACAAAGATATTGTGTGGCCCTGTCTAAAGTTATTTGCTCAGTATGGTACAAGATTAATAACAATGTCTCACATTGTACTTTTAAAGGAGCAATATACTCCAAGTTGAGCCAAATAGATAAGGTTTGTGTTGCAAATGTGTTATTATTATTCTTTTTATATAAAAAAAATCTCTATTTTTTTTTCATTTTAAAGTGCTTTGTAAAAAAAACAAGCCCATCCCTTCCCCAGTTGTTGCCTGCGTCTCAGGCTTACAGATAAGGAGCAGTTCATTAAGAGTTTTGAATGTAACTAAAAATTTGATTGATTGGTTTTTCCTCCCACAGTTGCTATGAAGAACCAATATGGTAGAACCAAGTGTAAAATTCAAGTATATGTATTTCATGTTGAACAAGGTGTGTGTGGCTTTTCCAAATACAGTACTTGTTGTTTGGTTTCCATAGAAGGCATCAATATGTCTATTAACCCATGGGATACAAGCCATTACAACATTAGAAATAAAAGCAGCAAATTGCTTTATAACACTAACCTCTGTAGGCACATCAAAGGGTTCAACTTCCACTTGGATAGAGTTTGTTTTATCGACGGCTGATGTTTGTTTAGCATCTTCTGAACCCTTCTCTCCTTTCTCTTTTCCTGAGCCTTTGGAAGACTTGGAATCTTTAAGAGGAAGCTTCATATCCTTGATAACTTTAGAAAATTTAGATTCATGTGCTCCTCCGGATAGAATCTCAACAGCAATTTCTATTAAAATGCGTCCTCTAAATGAGACACCTTCTCCGTGACCTTCGTTAAGTTCTTGGTGGTCTTCCATTAATGTTGTGTTACGGGGGGAACCATAAAGATTGATCCAAGCAGGCCCAAATGTAGGAAGAAACCCTTAGGACAAAGTAAATAATGAACTGGTAAATCTGGATCTAGTTAGGCATTTCTCAGTTTAATCTGCTAATTTATTTGGGGGCAGGAAGAACTAACAATGGGATTGACATGCAATGCTGGAACAGAATAAACTATTTGGAATTAGATAAGTAGAATAGGTGGTTACACCTACATGACTTACTTTTTGGCCTACCTAGAAAAACAATCACTGATTATGGATAGTCCAGTGTCAAAGAAATTACCTTTGTCACCATCTTGTTCATCAGAAATCTTTTTGAGGTCTATGAAATGAGTAGCCAGAGCCACATCATTCATGCTCCCCTCATCCCAGACTTGGATTTTCACCCTTCGACACAGAGGAGGAAACATTTCCTTGAATACAATCTGCTCGTGCCACACTGGGGCAGCACAGTTCTTCTGGGCAGTGGTTCGGCCCTGAATTAAAAGACAGAACTGTTATTTACTTAAACACTTTAACTAAAAAGATGTGAGCTATTAGCAATTTACTAAAGAAGAGATAATCTTAGGTTAAGTCGGAAATAAGAGAACCATTGAAACCATTGAGAAACTAGTATTAAGAGTAGCACCTATGTACAGCTTACTCTAGCCATACACAGGTTAACAATATGGTAGCCTGAGGCAGGGAAGACTTCAGTGAAGATGAGATAACCTTATGGAAAGATGTACACCTCAGTGGAAGTCAAGAAGGATTCATAGAATGAGCACTATGAGTAGAACCCATGGACAGCTTACTCTAGCCACGTACAGGCTCACATGATGAAAGCCTAACGCAGGGAAGGCTTCAGTGAAGATGAAATGATTTTGGGGAAAGAGGTACACCTCAATGGAAATTAAGGAAGAGTCCTAGAGTAAGGACTATGAACAGCAAGCAATGACAGCTTACTTTAGCCATACACAGGTTAACATGATTGAAGCCTGAGGCAGTGAGGCTTCAGTGTAAATAAGATGACCTTGTGGAAAGACGACACCTCAGTGGGTGCCAAGGACGATTTATAGAATAAGCACTATGAGTAGAACCCATGGACAGCTTATTCTAGCAATACATAGGTTGACATGATGGAAGCCTAAAGCAGAGAAGGCTTCAATGAAGATGAAATGACCTTGGGGAAAGAGGTACACCTCAATAGAAGTCAAGGAGGAGTCCTAGAATAAGGACTATGAGTAGCACACAATGACAGCTTACTCTAACTATACACAGGTTAACATGATTGAAGCCTGAGGCAGGGAAGACTTCAGTGAAGATGAAATGACCTTGGGGAAAGAGGTACACTTTGATGGAAGTTAAGGAGGAGTTCTCAAATAAGGACTATGGGTAGTACACAAGGACAGTTTACTCTAGGAGTGTATGATTGATTAATATAATAATATTATATAATAATTTTACCATTTGACCTGCAAACATGATCACCACATAAGGATCCACAAGGTCTTTGCTGTCTCCAATGAAAGCCTTGGTAACATTGGCCATGATGCTGGAATTCATCTTGGGGAGGCCTTCTGCTCGGTAGATGCGAACATAGAACCTGGCCCATGGTCTTTCTGATGGAAACCCTTTAGGAATAAGCAGGTTCCTGAGTTAAATAGCAAAATAAGAGAAAATATTACAAACCCTGGTGGATTTAGCCATAATGTTCATAATGTTCTTTTTAAAGCACATTCACGTTCCATCTGTTCCTATATGTATGAGACAGCTCTAGAGAGGGTTTAGACTAGAAATTAGAGAATAAAGGTTCCTGGCTGGGGGGGGGGAGTTATCAATTGTAATTCTACACTAGCTGGAGGGCCACAGGTTGGGTATGATGGGCCCTTTGATGATAGGGTTGATGCCTACAAACATCCATTTTTTAAAAGGATAAGTAAACCTTAAAAATAAGTGAATGTAAAATTAATGAGGGTGCTATTCTAAGCACTTTGGCAATGTAGATTCATTATTTATTTATTTTTAATTCCAAGAAATTAAAGGATACATGTACTGTTAACAATTTAAAAAAATAGAAACCTTTCTGAAATCTTTCCTGAGCAAAAGAACATCAGAGCAGCCTCTTTCTTTCTCCTGACAACTTCCTTGACTACTTGGTGGTCAGACTGGTCAGAAAATGACCAGCAGGTGGTGCTGTTGTAACAAAATTCATTGATGTTAAAAGCACATGTAATCTTTAATAACTTGGAATTAAAAATAAATAAATAAGGTTTACTTGTGCTTTAAAGAACAGCCCCAAATGATCCCTTTATCCCTTATTAGTTTTTATGGTTGTCAGTTGGTTGTCAGATCACTGGCAGTTTGTTTTGTGACTCTGTGATATATGTTCTGACAATAGATTTCTCTGTCCTGTTCCTGCTCTTAAACAAGAAAAATGTATCTGATGCACAGCCACCGGCATTACTGGAACTGAGCAGGAGCTTCTAGATATTTTTCATACAAGAAACAGCCACAGCCCTTTGCATTAAAAATGAAACAGGATTTTGCCTTGAGTGCCAGTATGTTACAGCTTCTTTTCATCTCTGTACAGAAATGCCATTATAAGTTCCAGAAATACACAGCACCTCTGACCCAATGGAAATAAATACCAATACAATCGTAATTTCCTTTATTTCGAGGCCAGTTTCCTATTTTTCATATATTTAGAACGATGTTGTGAGCTAAATGGGGCCAGATTAAAGGATTAGTAAACCTTAAACATAAGTAATGTGTAAGTCATTGAACCCCTGGGTAATAGTGATCACAATGTTATATCATTTAATGTCTGGTGCAAAAAACAAAAATATACTGGGGCAACAAAAACCATGAATTTCGGAAAAGCTAATTTTAGTGCCTTGAGGGCTGCCCTACAGAGTATTGATTGGGGCAGTATGTTTTCAGCTAAAAACACAGAACAGAAATGGCTGTCATCTTAAATGTTTTTCGATCATTATTGTTCTCAATTTATTCCTTTAAGGAGTAAATGTAGAAGCTCTAAGAATCATCCTATGTGGCTTAACAGGAAGTTGATAGGAAAGAAGAGAACACCATTTGAATACTACAAATCTGTTGGGACAGAAGCAGCATTTAATGAATAGAAACACTGTAATAAATGTTGTAAATCAGCAATCCAGGAGGCAAAGAAAAGAAATGAAGAGTTAATTGCGGTGGAGGTGAAAACTAACCCTAAAAAGTTTTTTAAATATATTAATAGTAAAAAGATGCAGGTTGAGAGTGTTGCTCCATTAAATAATGGTACCAGTATGGTTGTAACAGATACAGATAAGGCAAATGTGTTAAATCAGTTCTTTTCTTCAGTGTATACAACAGAGGAGTCTGAGTTCTCAGGCTCACTTTATAGCTGCACTGATGGCTCAGCTCAATCTAGTCAGTGGCTGACTCAGGATATGATTCATAAAGCTTTAATAAAAATTAATATAAACAAAGCTCCAGGGCCTGATGGCACACACCCCCGGGTTCTAAGAGAGCTTATTTCAGTTTTAGACCAGCCCCTATTTCTGATTTTCTCTGATTCACTTTCATCTGGTATAGTGCCTATGGATTGGAGAAAAGCTGATGTTATTCCAACATTTAAAAATGGATTATGATCTCAGCCTGGCAATTATAGGCCAGTAAATTTGACATCTGTGGTGGGCAAATTATCTGAAGGCTTGTTGAGGGGTCACATTCAAAACGTTGTCCTAGTGAATGACATTATGAGCAGCAATCAGCATGGCTTTATGAAGGATAGGTCATGTCAGACGAATTTGATTTATGATAAGGCAAGTAAGATGCTGGACAGTGGGGGGCAAATGCCAGAGGGGCTGATATAAGGTTCCATAGATAGTCAGTATTTAGTGGGCTGGTGGGGGCTGCTTGGGCCTCTATGTGGGCTTATTGGGCCTGTGTACCTGAAATGCCAGGGCGTATTTTAATTCTCAGTCTGGACCTGGTGGGGGGGCAGTAGATGTGATCTATTTGGATTTTGCCAAAGCGTTTGATACCGTGGCCTACAAACGACTGCTTTTTAAACTAAGGTCTGTTGGGCTTAATGAAGTGGTTTGAACGTGGATAGGAAGTCATGCACCTGAGATGTAAAAATGGGACTGCACTAGGCAAATCCATTATGGAAAAGGACCTTGGAGTCCTTGTAGATGATAAACTTGGCTGTAGCAAGCAATGCCAGTCAGCAGCATCAAGGGCAAGTAAGGTCTTGTGCTGTATTAAAAGGGGCATAGATTGATGGGAGGAGGGGGTCATTCTTTCACTGTATAGAGCACTGGTAAGGCCCCATCTAGAATATGCCGTACAGTTTTGGTCTCCATCACTCAAACAGGACATTATTGTATTAGAGAGGGTACAGAGAAGGGCAACTAAGCTGGTAAAAGGTATTGAAAATCTTAGCTATGAGGAAAGACTGGCCAAATTGGGGATGCTCACTCTGGAGAAGAGGCACTTAAGGGGTGATATGATGACTATGTATAAATATATAAGGGGATCATATAATAATCTCTCTAATGCTTTATTTACCAGTAGGTCTTTCCAACTGACACAAGGTCACCCATTCCGATTAGAAGAAAAAATATTCGGAAGGGGTTTGTTACAGTGAGAGCTGTGAAGATGTGGAATTGTCTCCCTGAATCAGTGGTACAGGCTGATACATTAGATAGCTTTAAGAAGGGGTTGGATGGTGTTTAGCAAGTGAGGGAATACAGGGTTATGGGAAATAGCTCATAGTACAAGTTGATCCAGGGACTGGTCCCATTGCCATTTTGGAGTCAGGAGGGAATTTTTTCCCACCAAGTAGTCAAGAAAGTTGTCAGGAGAAAGAAAGAGGCTGCTCCGATGTTTTTCTGGTTAGGAAAAATCTGAGAAAGGTTTGAGGCAAACTGGAGAGGCTTCAGATGGTGCTTTTTTGCCTTCCTCTGGATCAACTGGCAGGCAGATTAAAAAAAAAAAAACGAAAAGGTTGAACTTGAAGGACGTGTGTCTTTTTTCAACCTTACTTACTATGTTACTATGTTACTATGTAAGTAAATGTAAAATTGATGAGAGTGCTGCTCTAGTCACTTTTGCAATGTACTTTATTATTTTTTTTTAATTCCCAGATATTAAAGGATACATATACTGTTGACATCAATAAATTTTGTTAAAGCAGCGCCACCTGCTGGTCATTTTCTGACCAGTCTGACCACTGAGTAGTCAAGGAAGTTGTCAGGAAAAAGAAAGAGGCTGCTCTGATGTTCTTCTGGTTATGAAAACAATTAGAAACCTTTCTCAAATTTTTCCTAACCAGAATAAACATCAGAGCAGCCTTTAATATAACCTTTGTATAATGTAACCTTTAATATCTTGGAATAAAAAAAAAAATTACATTGCAAAAGTGATTAGAATAGCAACCTCATTCATTTTACATTCACATATTTTTAAGATTTACTTATCCTTCAAATATTGTCTGACAAAGGGTACAAGGAAGACATATGCCAGCTCCCACGCATATGTATAAATACACTTATACAGAGAAGGAGTGTTCTGTAGACTCTGTAGGCTACATCCTGCTATTGTACTGTGTATGGAAAACAATATATCAGCTCCTGTCCATGTGTATAAATGGCAATATCCATGGAAGGAATATTCTGTGCACACAGTAAGGCAGTTCCTACGTATGTGTATATGAGTACATATAGTGAGAAAGAAGGCTCTGTGGGCACAATACGCTGTACAGGTATGGAATCTGTTATCCAAAAACCCGTTATCCAGAAAGCTCAGAATTATGGCTGTTTCCCATAGACTCGATTTTATCCAAATAAGCCAAGTTTTTTTTTAAAAAAAATAACTTCCTTTTTTTTCTGTAATAATAAAATAGTACCCTGTACGGGTATAGGATCCATTATCTGGAAACCTGTTATCCAGAAAGCTCCAGATTACGGGAAGGCCCTCTCCAATAGACTCCACTTTAATCAAATACATCAAAAATGTAAAAATGATTTCCATTTTCTCTGTAATAATAAAACAGTAGTTTGTATTTGATCCCAAGTGAGATATAATTAATCCTTCTTGGAAGCAAAACCAGCCTATTGGGTTTATTTATTGTTTATTAAATAATTTTCTAGTAGACTTAAGGTATGAAGATCCAAATTACGGATAGATCCCTTATCCGGAAAACCCCAGGTCCTGAGCATTCTGGATAACAGCTCCCATACCCAAGCTATTTCTGTATTTTCCTATGTTTGGGCACATTAGTAGCCGATGCACAGAGCTGCCTGTGCGCAACCAAAAGGGCAAACATCTCCCCCTCCCAACACACAACATGATTTTTGAGATTATAAAGTAAAGTTATTTCATTATAAACAAGTTCCAGTGAATTGGCATCAGCGGCCCCGGGGCATTGGTCTTTTCGGATGAACAACGCTGTTTTCTTTTGACCCCCATTTCCCCCAGAACAAATGGAAGCAGCAGGTAAATTACTTTTCGATCTGTTCTTCTGCGTCACTGATTTTCTGAGAGGACTGAACGGAGTCGCCCTTCCCGGCCACGCTAATGTCACACTTCAGGTAGCCTTTAACTCCAGTCCTGATATCACTGGGGTCTGTCAGCAAAGCCCACTTGTCACAGAACTGATGCCCTGTATAATGACAAATAGAATATCACTAGCCTGTATCTTTATACTCTTTATTTATATTCCTAGCCATGTGTGTGTACATATTTATACACCATATATACTGTATACTATAACAGAACAGCCTGGAGCAGGGTCACACTGGGCTGGTGGGACACTGGGAAAAGAACCAAGTGGCATCCCCTGGCCCTCAGGGGCCGCACCAGTTTAGACCCACTGTTGTCACTGCCCCCGACCTCCCTCCCTGGCCCTGGTCACAACTGCAAAATGGAAAAAGGTGCTCGCGGGGGAGGCCTGGAGGCACAATAAATCCATTAAATACACAATTACAGAGATTAAAGGGGTGGTTCACCTTTAAGTAAACTTTTAGGGCAGAGACACACATTACTATTTCGGGGGATTAGTCGCCCAGCGACAAATTGCTTCTTCTTCGGGCAACTAATCTCCCCGACCTGCCTTCCCGCCGGCTAGAATGTAAATCGCGGAAGTCGTCTGAAGTTTCCTCGTGAGACGACTTAGGAAAACAAAGAGTTCCGAGTGCCATCCCACCGGCGATTGATATTCTAGCCGTCGGGAAGGCAGTTTGGGGAGATTAGTCGCCTGAAGAAGAAGTGATTTGTCGTTGGGTGACTAATCTCCCGAAATAGCAGCATGTGTCTCTGCCCTTAGTTAGAATGGTCAGTTCTATTTTTTTTTATAGTTTTTTTATTGTTTGCTTCTGACTTTCTTCAGCTTTCCAATGGGGGTCACTGACCTCATCTAAAAAAAAATGCTCTGTAAGGCTACACATTTATTGTTATTGCTACTTTTTATGACTCATCTTTCTATTCAGATCTTCTCCTATTCATATTCCAATAAAATCAATGCATGGTTGCTAGGGGAATTCAAACCATAGCAATCAAATTGTTGAAATTACAAACGGGAGAGCTGAATAAAAAGTTAAATAACTCAAAAAAAACACAATGAATAAAAAATGAAAACCAATTGTAAATTGTCTCAGAATATCACTCCCTACATCATACTAAAAGTTAACTCAAAGGTAAACAGTCTCTTTAATGTGTTAAGATACACAGGGAAAAAAAAGCTTTTGTTCAGCAGAGCTTACAATCTCCTATTTGTACAATGTATTACCCACTCACTTCTCATATATGACTCTGCAGGGGGAGCAGACCCGATGGCAGCAGGGTTGGGACAGAATGGGGGGCCAGGACTGACCACAAATGTATTATACTTGGGGGCTCAGGGATACAGAGAAATAAATACCCCAATAACATTTGGTGCCTAAGGCATGATGACATGGCTGGAGGCCACTGGAGTAGATTATCTAAGGGCCAAGAGAATAAGGCCTGGCACCCTTAGTAAAGCCTTAGTTCCTACAAGCATGAGGAATTTCACTGTGTCTGCATCTGGTTGCTAGGCTGACGGACACTAGCAACCAGCTTGGGATTTTTTTTTTATTGCCAGAATAGACAATAGATGACCCACTCCATCTACCCTGCTTACCTGGCTCGTTATACACTGTTCCCAAATCCACTCGAAATGAACCAATTAAAATGCTTCCCAGAAGCTTGTTGTGCATCACCTGTTGGCCACAAAGCAGTGCAACGTCAGTGCAAAATAAGTATAAATGCTAAATATACTGCAATCGCTCTTTCTTTCATTTAATGACACTTTCCTCTAAACTGTCCAATAAAAAAAACTTCTGCCGCCTTACTGCAGCCCCTTTACAGATCGACTCATTTGAAAGTTATTTGTAATGTAATTGCACTTGAAAGCAGTATTTTTCCTTCTATTCCCTGTTTAGGACCCTTGAAACCGTGTAGCAGATGTCTCCTCCAGTTCTCCTTCAGGTCTGCTGGATTCTGTTTCAGGAGTCAGAACCAGCAATGCAGAGAATACAGAACAGCCAGACAGAAACTGTCAGTAACAATGATCGGTTCACATGACATTAAAGTCATTGACATTTTGTAATGGATATGGGAAAGTCATAAGAGGGGACTGTATGGCAGTGATGTGTTCATGGGCCAGTCACTTTTTCTGTACTCCAAAGAAGTGTGCAGAGGCCTGTGGCAATTCAGCATGAAGGGCAATGTGCAAAGTTGAAGATGGTGAATTGCACCTTTTTTTGCACTTTGCACCCTGTCCTGCACGCATAAATGATCCCTGGGAAGTTTGCTTTCATTGGAGCTGCCATGTTGCTGAAATTCACAGTTCTCAATTGCTGCTCATCTCCAGCTCATATAGTGAGGCACATTTATAAATAGTGGCCAAATTTGCACCTGGCCAGTTACCCATAGCGTGATTAGCTTTTTTCAGTCAGCTGCAGGTTGAACAATGAAAGTTATCATCTGATTGGTTGCCATGGGTTACTACCCCGGTGCAGATTTGCCCAGTGTTTATAAATGAGCCCTAATTCTTTTGGATGTAATTTTAATGACATTTGAGGATGAGGTCAACAGCGAGGGGAGACCTGTGTGTGCGATGTACTTACAGACAGTCTGATGATTTTATCAAAGAGCTGCTCCCGTTGTCCAATAAAGTCAAACACAAAGTACTGCAAGAAAGACAAGAATATATGATATTGTGCCACCCACACAGACAACTCCATACAAAGAAGTAATCATTTGTCATTAGCACAGAACAAAAACATAATTTAATGCTAAGGTCCAAATTCCCCTAGCAACCATGCACTGGTTTGAAGACTGGAATATGAATAGGAGGCCTGAACAAAAAATGCATACTAAAAAGTAGCAATAACAATACATTTGTAGCCTTAAAGGAAAACTATACCCCCAAACAATGTAGGTCTCTATAAAAAGATATTGCATAAAACAGCTCATGTGTAAAATCCTGCTTCATGTAAATAAACCATTTTCATAATAATGTACTTTTCTAGCAGTATGTGCCATTAGGTAATCTTAAATAGAAAATTGCCATTTTAAAAAATAAGGGCCGCCCCCTGGGATCGTAGGATTCACAAACATACCAACAAACCATACATGTTAGGTCACATGAGCCAATTAACAGACAGAGTTGTTTCTTTTGCTTCCACACTTCTTCCTGTTACAGTTAGAGCTGCAGTATTTCTGGTCAGGTGATCTCTGAGACAGCACAGAGACCATCACAAAATGGTGGCTCAAGGCAAGAGATGTAAAAGGACAATATTTACTTAAATATATATTCCAGTTTGGTAAGATTCTTTAATATGCCACTTAATATGATATGAACTATCTGTTGCTTAGGTGTTCATTTTGGGGGTATAGTTTTCCTCTAAGCCTCCATACACAAGCAGATGAAAGCTGACAGGCCTCCGTTGTGATCCGATCGTTGGGCCCTAGGGCCCATGATCAGATCAGCCCAATATCGCTGGTTTGGCAATGTTGCTCCCTGTGTATGGCCACCTTTACAGAGAATTTGTTTTTTAGACAGGGTCATTGACCCCCATTTGAAAGCTGGGAAGAGTCAAAAAAAGAAGGCAAATAATCCGAAAACTATAAAAAATAAATAGGAAGACCAAAAAAAGCTGCTTAGATTTGGCTATTCTATACTAAAAGTTAACTCTAAGGTGAACCACTCCTTTAATGCAATGGGGCCCCAGCCTTCCGGGATTGCCAGGGGCCCTATCTCTTTTACCCCAGCCCTTGTTAGTAGAATGAAAGCAGAACAGCCCTTCCCAGCCCCAGGGCTTCCCACTCACCTCATTGTAGAAAGGCGCGTTGGTTCCTTCTTTCACCGTTGTTTGCTTTTTGTCATCCCCGATCTCAATGATCACAATGGGATCTATGTTTTCCCCAATCAGCTGCCGGGCCTCAGTGATTGTTATGGCAATCTGCAGGGGAAATGAAAAAACAACTAATTGCAATGAATATTAGGGATGCACCGAATCCACTATTTTGGATTCGGTCGAACCCCCGAATGTGAAAGATTCGGCCGAATACCGAACCGAATCCGAACCCTAATTTGCATATGCAAATTAGGGGTGGGAAGGGGAAAAAAATTTTTACTGACAAAAAGTCACGTGATTTCCCTCCCGCCCCTAATTTGCATATGCAAATTAGGCTTCAGATTCGGTTCGGCCAGGCAGAAGGATTCGGCCGAATCCGAATCCTGCTGAAAAAGGCCTAATCCTGGCCGAATCCCGAACCGAATCCTGGATTCGGTGCATCCCTAATGAATATACCAGTGTGTGCCCATTGTCTATATACCACATGAACAAGAAGTAGCGGCAGTGTAGCTTGCCCCATAGACAACACTGAAACCTAATTGTATAAACTGCAGGTATCACAAGGGCAAGTGTCAGACCAAACACCTAGGGTTTCCCAGTAAATCTAATACATTTAAATTCCAGTCCTAAAATTCCCTGACTAGCCCATATATACACCAGGGCATCACAAATCATATAGAAAAGTAATGCAAGATTAATTTAATATAATTGTTACAAGATTAATTTATAATAATTTTAATATCTTGTGTTTTTCACCAATAGACACATCTAAGCATTTGTCTCCATTTAAATAGGTGAAGTTGGCATGTTCTGTCATTGAGATCTTTCCGGCTGTTGGAAATCTCACCCTTGTACAGACCACAGTGTCAGAGCTTTGATATATAGGTTCAGGGTGAGAACCCCAGCACCTACCTCATCCCTGTACCCCCAAAGCTGATTAATAGTGATGGGCGAATGTATTCACCAGACGTGAATTTGCGGTGAAATTCTGCGTTTTGCCGCCGGCAAATAAATTCGCTAAATTGCAGCAAAAATTCAAAGGTTTTTTGACCCCGATAACAATTCCGACACTTAAAGGGCATGTAAAGGCAAAAACATAAAATCCCATTTTTACTTTCTTTAATGAAAAAGAAACCTATCTCCAATATACTTTAATAAAAAATGTGTACCATTTTTATAAGAAACCTGACTATATGCAGTGAAATTCTTCCTTCATTTACTGCTGTGGATAGGAATTGTCAGACAGTCCCTAACTGCTGAGCAGGGAAACAATCATACTTATGAACAGCAGGGGGAGCCTTCCTTCCAGCCATGCAGAACTCAAGCAGCTTTGTTTATGACGATCCCTAAGCAGCCCAGACCACACTGAGCATGTGCACAGTCTCAGTCTTGCAAAGATGTTTAACAAAGTTACAAGATGGTGACCCCCTGTAGCCAACTTTGAAAGCATAAATCATTTGTTTGATTAGGCTTGTAGTGCAGCAAATTCATGTTTATGTTTAGTATACAAAATACAGCATTTCTAGCCTTATTCTATTTTAGACTTTACATGCCCTTTAAACTCACAGCCATTAATGCAATTAGACAAAATACGCGTGTGGCAAATTGTCACCAGTGCCGGAATTCGTGTTTCGCTAACTTTTCACCGTTTCTCGAATTCCGAAAGAAATTGCCAATTGGGACAAATTCGCCCATCACTACTGAATGGGACACATACCTGGAACAGTTGTTATGTATTACTATGGACTTACCTGGTAGGTTTGGATTTTGGTTTCTCCTTCATGGATCTTAGGCACCAGCTTGGCTCTAATGGATCAAAAACAGAGATTTTAATTTTACGAGAAGTTGACTGAGATACAGTTTCTCAGGGTCCCATTACAAACTAAACAATGTTGCTCCCTTGTGTGCCCAGCGCAGTGTACCTGGGAAGGGAGGGTCTATTATTTCTGCATGAATAAAAAGGAAGCGAATGCCCTCACTAGTGATGGGCAAATTTGTCCCATTTCGCTTCGCCAAATAATTTGCGAAACAGCGAATATTTTCCAAAACGCATTTAAGTCAATGGGCTTCAAAATTATTTTGACTCACGTCAAGTTTGACACCCGCAACAATTTTTATACGCACGCCTATTTTGTCCAAATGCATTAAAGTCAATGGCCATCCAAATAATTTTGACGCGCAACAATTTTTATGCGTGCGCCCAAATATTTCGCCAGCAAATTTATCGGTTGGTGGCGATACGCGGAAATTCGCCGTGAATTCGCGCATGCCGAATTTTTCACCATCACTAGCCCTGACATAAAATTTACCAACAATCCCAGCTGCCCCTTCCATGGCTATTTTATATATTTATCAGTAGTAAGTGAGAAATAAACACTGGAAAGTAAACATCTCATTCTATATGTGAGATTTGTATTATATAGATTGATTTTTAGACTCTTGTGAGCAGGGCCCTATGATTCTTTTTATTTTTTAAAGGGGTGGTTCACTTTCAGTTAACTTGTAGTATGGCCAATTCTAATTCTAATTCTTCATTCACTAATCATTATTTATTTATTCTAGTTTTTGAATTATTTGCCTTCTTCTTCTGACTCTTTCCAGGTTTCAAATAGGGGTCACTGACCCCATCTAAAAAACAAATGCTCTGTAAGGTTACAAATGTATTGCTATTGCTACTTGTTATGACTCAACCTATGATCCTGTTCAATTCCAGTCTCTAATTCAAATGAATGCATGGTTGCTAGGATAATTTGAACCCTAGCAACCAGATGGCTGAAATTGCAAACTGGAGAGCTGCTGAATAAAAGGCTAAATAACTCAAAAACCACAAATAATAAAAAATGAAAACCAAAAATTGCTAAAAAATTTCTAAGCACTTTTACATGAGTTTTCCCTATTTTTTATAAGGTATTAGCACTGTGTAATTCTGCAAATATAATAAATTTCAAGCCACAGCGCCACCTACTGTTCATTTTGGCTGACTGGACACAGTGGGCAGAAAATTAATTTCATGAAAAAAGGCAGTAGTTGCAGTTTGTGCCTCAATGTGGGTCAGATATGCTTTGCTGCAACTGCAGAGTGTCAGCTCTCTTCTCAAATAGTGATGCCCTTTCATCTATTTCAGCACAGGAAACAGTACAGGTATGAGATCTGTTATCCAGAATTCCTGGGACTCAGAGTTTTCCTGATAAGGGATTTTTCCGTCATTTGGATCTCTATATGTTAAGTGTACTATAATTCATTTAAACCTGGATTAAATCCAATAGGATTGTTTTTCCCCCAATGAGGATTAATTATATCTTAGTTTGGATCAAGTACAAGTTACTGCTTTATTATTTTAAAGAAATTACATGAAATACTTTTTTACAATTAGAATTATTTGACTAAAATTGAGTCTATGGGAGATGGCCTTCCTGTAATTCGGAGATTTCTGGATAATGTGTTTCTGGATAAGGGATCCCACACCTGTATCATAAATAATATATCTTAATAATTATAGTTATTAGGTGGAAAGAATGAAGGAAAAGCACAGATACCTTTTCTTTTGCATATAGTAAGAAAGGGAGGAGCTTGAGGCAGACAAATCAAAAAGTGTTCCATCGTCGCTGGCTCCTCCCTCAATTCCTGTGACATCACCGTGGAGACTGTCTGCATCATCAAATTTCCCTAAAACAGACCATAAAAAAATGATTTAACTCGGTTCTGGCCTTACCTGCGTCAGCGCTCTATTTCCCTCCGAAGAGCTTAGACCCAAAAGGAAGAATGAGACCAATGAACACTTTCTTTTCATGTAGTCAAGTTGAAATTACTTTATGGGGCTCATTTAGAGGTGCTGAGCATTGGTGTGGACTTATTAATGCCATACAACAAAATTTATAGGGCCTCTGCCCACCCAGGCGCCACCCAGGCCCCACCCAGGCCCCACCCCCGATCCCGCCCACTCCACACCACAATTAAAAGACCACACAGACATCAGCGCTAAAAAAGGTAACCCCCCACACACAAGTTATAAAAAGCTATTGATGGTCAGGGCCCCCTTGTAAAAAAAAAAAACTGTGGTGACAGGGCCCCCCTTAAAAGTTTTTTTTTAAAGAATTGCTGGTCAGGGCCCCCTATAAGTTTAAAAAAAACCATTGGGGCCAGGTCCCCCAAAGAATATTTTTTTTAAAAAACCAGGGCCCCCTTACAAGTTAAGAAAAAATTGGGGCCGCAGAAAATATTTTTTTTAAAAAACTTTGGCCTCAAGGCCCCCCTTACAAATTAAAAAAAAATTGGGACACCATAAAATATATTTTTTAAAAAATTGTCAGGGGTCTATAGAGTATTAAAATAAAACATTGGTGGCCAAGTGTGGACAGTAACGCAACTAAGGATGGTCGGGCCCAGGTGCAGGCCATGCAACCGGGCTCCCCCCACCCCCCACCGACCTCTGGGTGAACCCGTCCCCCCGGTAGTTATGCCCAGGGCTCGCTCTTATACCTTGCGTGACTACGCAGAGGAGTACATTAGTGTACATTAGTGTCCTTCCGGCCAAGTCCAACTCTGATGCCTCCCTCTAAAATCCTGCCACCCTAGGACCAGGCCTTGATGGCCCTTACACAAATCTGGGCCTGGTTACGAGATAAATGATCCCTACAGCTAGGGTTGCCACCTGGCCGGTATTTACATTTTTTAACATACGGAAAGTGAAACACAGCTTCTGATTGGCTGACAGGGAGGGAACAGTATAATCTCACAGCTGCTGCAGTGTTTGCTAAGTAGGTCTTACCTTGAGCGCCCTTGTTTGCTATGGTCAGTCCCTTGTCACCTTTCTTCTTTTTCTTCAGGTGCAGCCCGGAAAATAGCCCCTTCCTAGCGAGACAAGGTTACAAGTGAGATGAGCCCTGGCACCAGTAACTAGTAGCCACCGGGCCCCTTGAACTTTCAAAATGATTTTCAAAATGAAGAAACATTGCATATAGATGCCAAGCCTTGTCTGCGTCAGATTCATGGCCTTCCAGTTGAGAACTAAAACTCCCAGCATCCTCAGTAATCTAATATAAACAGAGCCTGCGTGGGCCCAACACAATTTAAAATATATGCCTTAATCAAATAAAAGTTTTAGCAAGGTAGCAAAGAGCATCAAGGGTTCTGTTCTATTAAAGGGGAACCCAAATATGTATCTGCATGGAAGAATATTTAATTCTACACAGCTTTCCAACATGCACTCATTACATAATTCCAATGATTTTTAAAAAAATTTGTAAATCTCTATTGAAAGCAGCTACTGTCTGTGCTTTGCTATTTTTCTGCACTGGTGGTTCTGACTGCATGTACCATTGATACAATGTTGCAGTAGTCAATATTGCAGATTGAGAGAGAGAGAGATAATAATAATAATAATAATAATAATAATAATAATATGGATAGATAGACACAGTGGCGTAACTAATTGTTACTGGGCCCCATAGCAAATTCAATTTAGGGCCCCAAAATATTTATAAGTTGGTCTATTTTACCAAGATATATTAAAATTGCTCATTAATTAGGGTCTCACTGGGCCCCCTACACTCCTGGGCCCCCCTGCAACCGCAGGGTCTGCTTCCTCTATAGTTACGCCCCTGGATAGACAGATAAATGATAGATAGATAGAGAGATAGATGATAGATAGATAGATAGATAGATAGATAGAGAGATAGATGATAGATAGATAGATAGATAGATAGATAGATAGATAGATAGATAGATGATAGATAGATAGATAGATAGATAGATAGATAGATAGATAGATAGATAGATAGATAGATAGATAGATAGATAGATAGATAGATAGATAGATAGATACAGTAGATAGATAGATAGATAGATAGATAGATAGATAGATAGATAGATAGATAGATAGATAGATAGATAGATAGATAGATAGATAGATAGACAGAGAGATATATGGAGAGAGACAGACAGATAGATGGATAGTCGCTATATAAATACATGTTAATAACAATAATAATAATAATAATATGGATAGCAGACAGATAGATAGATAGATAGATAGATAGATAGATAGATAGATAGATAGATAGATAGATAGATAGACAGACAGACAGAGGGATATATAGAGAGAGAGACAGACAGACAGACAAATAGATAGATAGTCGCTATAGAAATACATGTTAATAATAATAAGATAGATAGATAGATAGATAGATAGATAGATAGATAGATAGATAGATAGATAGATTTACTATGTAGCCCCTGAACCTACTATTGATGACAGTAACAGGGTAATGTGCAAAGTGAAAAAAAAACCCTGTAGCAGGTCATGGGCAGCAAATGGATACCCTTTGTAACACCCTGAGATTGGGCATAATTCATAAAGAGACAGTTAGGGAGCACCAAGAGAAGCAATGTAATAGGGATCATTGGGTCTGTATTAATGTTCATTTTTTGCCCTAAACACCAGTGCCCCCTGGTGCCCATGTGAACTGCTAAAGACACAAGTTTTATCTCCATGGGCTTTAAGAGGTCAATACTGCACCGTTATCACTGCTGTGCTAACCCCTGTATCATTGGTCAATGAGTCCTTCTATTTATTCTTATTTATGTTTTCTATTCTATACATTAGGCTTCCTATGGGAAAAGTGACAGCCCTAGTAGTAACATACTGGCGCATAAGCTTTCTTTTATTTTCCTAGACAGCAATTGGATATCAGTTTTGACACAAATTTGTAACCTTATCTCTCTCTTCCTGCACCCATTTTTGCTGTTTTAGGTTTTTTTTTTGTTGTTTTTTTTTTTGGTGACTGTCATTATTTTCAAGATTTTACAAAGCAGTCGGGGTTGTTCTTCATTTGTCTCCTGTAGTGAAGGGACATGTCCCTGTTGTTTCTGGCCCTTTTTACTGCTGAGTCAGGAGATGATACAGGAGGGAGCCTCGAGCAGTCGGCTTGGCCCAACAGAGCTTGTGAGCTTAAACCCCTATTTATAACATCAAAAGCTAGTAGGTTAATGGAGTGGTTCACATTTAAGTTAACTTTTAGTATGTTATAGAATGGCCAGTTCTTAACAAAAAAATTTTGGACTTCATTTTATACTTTTTTTTTAATTATCTGCTTCCCTCTTCTTACTCTTTTTCAAATGAGACTCACTGACCCAGGCAGCAGAACATCTATTGCTCTTTCAGGCTACAATTTTATTGTTATTACTTAGCTTTCTATTCAGGCCTCTCCTATTCCTGTCTTTCATTCAAACCGCTGCCTGGTTGCTAGGGTTATTTGGACCCTGGCAACTAGATGGCTGAAATTGCAAACTGGAGAGCTGCTGAATAAAAAGCTAAATAACAAAAAAAATCACAAATAATAGAAAATTAAGACCAATTGCAAATTGTCTCAGAATATCACTCTCTACATCATACTAAAAGTTAAATTAAAAGTGAACAACAGGTCAGTGGATTCTTTAGGATTCTGGGAGATTTTTGAAATAATAGAAAATTAAGACCAATTGCAAATTGTCTCAGAATATCACTCTCTACATCATACTAAAAGTTAAATTAAAAGTGAACAACAGGTCAGTGGATTCTTTAGGATTCTGGGAGATTTTTGAAATAATAGAAAATTAAGACCAATTGCAAATTGTCGCAGAATATCACTCTCTACATCATACTAAAAGTTAAATTAAAAGTGAACAACAGGTCAGTGGATTCTTGAGGATTCTGGGAGATTTTTTGAGGATTCTGGGAGATTTTTGAAATAATAGAAAATTAAGACCAATTGCAAATTGTCGCAGAATATCACTCTCTACATCATACTAAAAGTTAAATTAAAAGTGAACAGGTCAGTGGATTCTTTAGGATTCTGGGAGATTTTTTGAGGATTCTGGCAGATGCAATTCATAATTTTCCCATAGTAGTAATAGATTAGTGGAAATGTAAAAGTAGAATTGTCTCTTAAACAGAGAGTTAATGTTGATAAATTATTAATATTCAATACATTTATATCACAGACTGGGGCGGAGCAAGGGGCGGGGCTGGAGTGTAAGAGGGCGTGGTCATGGTGTACAAGGGCTTTGCCAAAACCGTCGCAGATTTAATTCCTAGGATTCTGATGTCTCTGTCTAGCATAATTTAATCCTAATTGCTATATGGGGTTATTATAAGCACCGCCATACAGGAAATACATCCCAGTGGGGTGACCGAGATTTTGCAGCCGGCAAGTAGATTTCTTCCACCTTTTATTTTCTAGGGGGTACATTATAACAAAATTCGGGGGAAAGAGCATCTTTAGGGGGGTATCAATTTATCATGCGCCAGCATTTAAATTTAAAGTAACTAAGATTTACTAAAAGTGCTAAGTTGCACCTGTGCTGTTGCCCATAGCAACCAGATAGATGCTTTCATATTCTAGCCTACAATAGTTGCTCATTGGTTGCTGTAAACACTTGGCACCTACGTTTGTAAATGAGCCCTTGTAAATGTATGTGACAGGGTTAATATGGTCTGGGTTAGATAAGGTGAGTGTATGTGTTTATGTGTGCGACACTGTGGTGTATGTGAGTGTACACAAGGAGGTGTCACATGTCTTACGCTTCTCTCCTTTAACAAACACTAGAGTGTTATTAGTGTCTCACATTTCTACTAATAACAAGAACTTTACTCACTGAATTCTGTCTTTTCAAGCTATGAATTTCAAAAGCCGCCTCATTGTTTGGGTCAGGGACCCTGGCAACCAGAATGATACTACAGAAGAGGCTACATTTTTGGGTAATGGCCATCAGACTTCTGTAATGTGCCAAATCCATAGTTTTCCTGAATACTTCCTAGACTATTTTGCCAATTACAAACTCTAATCCAAACCCTGCTCTGTGAATACAAATCAAAGTTGCTCCCCATCTTCTGACATCTTTTGTGAGTCAGTGGCACTGCACATGCTCAGTGGGCCCTGGGCTGCTAAATTTAGGGATTGTTGGAAATGGTCAAAACAATAGCAGAAAGTGTATATATATACACTGAGGGGCACATTTACATAGGGTCGAATATCGAGGGTTAACTAACCCTCGACATTCGACTGCCGAATGTAAATCCTTCGACTTCGAATATAGAAGTCTATGGATTTAGTGCAAATAGTTAGATCGAACGTATGAACAAAAAATCGTTTGATCGAACGATTAAATCCTTCGAATCGTTCGATTCGAAGGATTTTAATCCATCGATCGAAAGATTTTTCTACAACCTAAAAAGCACTAAAAAGCCTATGGGGACCTTCCCCATAGGCTAACATTGCACTTCGGTAGGTTTTAGGTGGCGAAGTAGGGGGTCGAAGTTTTTTTAAAGAGACAGTATTTCGACTATCGAATGGTCGAATAGTCTAATGATTTTTAGTTTGAATCGTTCGATTCGAAGTCAAAGGTCGAAGTAGCCAATTTGATGGTCGAAGTAGCCCAAAAAAAATTCGAAGTTCAAAGTTTTTTTTCTTCTATTCCTTCACTCGAGCTAAGTAAATGGGCCCCTGAATATTGTGAATGCTTGGGTTGGTACCAGTAGCACAGAGCATGTGCTGGGAATCAGCAGAAAAGAAGATGGGGAGCTACTGGGGCATCTTCAGATCAATGCTAAAGGGCTGTGGTGGCCTTGGTCTAGTAAAGAAGCCGAAAACATGGGTAAATTAAAAACAATGGGCAAATTTGCACCTGGGAAGTAACCCATGGCAACCAATCAGATGTCTGTGTTCATTGTTCCACCTGCAGCTGGCTGAGAAAAAGAACCCAAATCACTCACTCTACTTACGTAGCCAATAAAAGGTTTCCCCTACTCTATATTTTCTGGTTTTGATCTTTACCCAATATGGTACACCACTCTGCTAATAAGCTTGTGTATAAGTAATTTATTACCCTGCCATAGCCTTACAATTCAATTAACATTTGAAAGTATCCATAACCCCCTCTTCTATTTTTCAAGCAGGGATAGGCCAGTCAGTTCCAGAACTGCTCCACAAACCCACCTGACTTGGGAGTAAAACTGGGATTTACTCTTTCTCTGCTGATAGTGATACATCAAGGAAATGTAAATCTACAAAATAATGGAAAATTGCTTGTTGGAGCACTTTTGCAATTTAAATGGACTATATTTTTTTTCTAGTTGTCAGCTGCTAATATAATGAATTTGATGACTGGACGCAGTCAGGTGAAAATGAAGTTAATGAGAAAAGCAACATCTTGTTAGAACTGACCAGACAAACGTCAGAAGACTCTTCTCCGGTCATTAAAGCAGCTTGTTTTAATAGATTATGTAATTATTTGAGATTTGGGTTAGTAAATTGTAAGTCTTTTCTGTTTGTTCATTGGGTGCAGATCTTACAGCCTCCTAGCGCTATTCGCCATATTTATATCTAATCAAAATCTGCTACAACATCCGATTTGCAGAGCAACTGTGCATTAGGAATTCTGAGAGGCTAAGAAACCAACTAATAAACATCTGCTACAACATGAGCTGCTGAACCAATCCTACAAATAACAACACAAAATAACACACTTCACCCTGACACATAATGTATTTTCATTTGTACAGGAGATCCACTTACAACAAATGGGCTTGAACCACAGGTTGTCGCTTTGCGCCACAATATGCAAATTTATTTATGGCTACATTAGAGAAGGAATTTTTTCATCATCCATTAAACCAATGGTTTACCTCCGAAAACAGTTTGCTACTTGACCAAGGCCTTGGCATCCAGTCAACCCCCCCTCCCCCCAAAAAAATTGTTGCGTCCCCAATGCAAATGAAACGAAAACCTTTTTTCCTATAGATCATTAGGTAAGTCGGCCACACGTGAGCCTCTCTGCAAGACATCCAAACAACCACGTAGAAAGTAAGCTGAACAGACATACTACAATATGGCTACACACTTTTATAGACAAACCCATGAAAAAGCCCTGTACCTGTGTGGCCAGAATTAGCCTTTTAGTTATGGTTATTGAATCTTGTAGTAGAAAAAGCCTGTACAGTCATAGGGGCAAATTCACTAAGCCACGAAAATGCGCTAGCGATGCCTTCGCCAGACGAAGTTTCACCAGGGCGCTGCTAATTCACTAAAATCCAAAGTTGCGCTCAGGCAGGCGAAAGGTAGCGAAGTTTCGTTAATTCGTCAAGCAAAGTGAAGTTACACTAGCGATGCCTACGGCAAGTACAATGGACGTATGTGTAGCAGCAAATACATTACACTACACAAGCCTGGGAAAGCTTCATAAATAAAATAGAGTTGATATTTTGCCCTATACATGTGCCCACTGTATAGTTTAGGTGCCATATGTTAAGGAATGTAGTGGGGAAGAAGGGTACCCCCAAAAAAATGTACAATCTTTTTCAGCCTATTACACATAAAAAAGTAAGACACCAGCGTTCACAATATGAACTCAGAGATCATAATAGAAAGTGCTTGAGATTATATCACCTCTAGGATTAACACAGATATTACTACGCTTTACACTGGGAGGGGAATTATGGGATAACAATAGGGAGATGTAGGGTTCTCCATCATTTCACTTCCAACGTGCCCATTCTTGGTAATGCTTTGTGGGTCAATGGTTTTTGCTTGTATACAGTACAAACAAATATGCACACACACTCAACTAGAGGCCAGCAACGGGTCGGTACCTTTGAGTAACTTGCAGGTTGTGGGTAGGATTCAGGTTCTCGGGTCTGCAGGTTGAGCTGTGGGTCTTCTATAGCAAGTTTTACTCCTTTACACATTTTTTTTATGTTTTTTTCTGTCCCCCACCCACTAAATCTGAGGATGCAGGTCAGTAATGGGTTCAAGAGGGTAAAAATGTGGATTGTGGGTTTCAAAATTGTGGCTTTTCCCAAGCACTTTATAGTCTATATAGTGCCTGGGGAGTTGAAACATCTGCTGGAGGTAGTGAGACTAACATGCTGAGTCAAAAAAACATGCAGAAAGTACATTGTGTTACCTTTCCAACATCTCACAGCATTCTATAATACTCCTACCTTCCATGCTCATTTTATCTTCTTACAGCCCACAGTTATAGGGACTCATAATGGGTAAGTCTGACCAGAAGAAAATAGACAGTTTTGCAAATCAGGTACCTTTTCCCATGATGATTTGCAAGATGATGGCACCTCTCCATTCCCAGCCTTTTCAACACTTTCCTCTCTAGAACAGATGGTGCATCAGGTCCCGGAGGAGGAACAAGCTGCCCATGCCTTCCTATAAGCCATTGCAGGCTAAGTAGAAGCTCTTGTTTTCAAAATGGCAAACAAGACACCCTTACAACAAAATAGTACACAATGACATATTGCTACTTCTCTGCAGTATTCATTCAGAATCATTCTGTGGGACTGCAGCACCAAGACCAAGAGTCCCACACCAAAAGTCCTGAAGAATGTTGTGCAACCTGCTCAATGTTAGCTACAACAACTTAAGGAGGACTTAATTCAAATGGCATACCACTCTCAGGATCTCATACGTAGGCAGCTTTGATCCAATCTGAAGATAATTAGCAAAAGTGCCTATGGCCTGAGCACTTTGTATGGCACTTGTATATCAAGCGCCAGACAGAAAACCAACCCCTGGATCTTTTCCTCCTCCAATGGTCCTCACTAGTTAGGAGAAGGTGCTGTAACTGTGGGATAGTATGTATAGACATGAAAGGGGAAGGCTAGTGTGTGTATAGTAAGACAAGATGGTGGAGATGTAACCTTTGGATAATGTTTATTTATAGTAAGACAGTACAGCATCAGTAACACCTTATATCAGGGTTGTAAGTAACTAGAACACCCCACAAGGTACTTTCCTTTAGACCCACCATCACAAACAGATTCCTGAACCTAAAACTTAGGAGAAAAATGCAACTGCCACTGAACCTGCAATGATCTTGTTGGTTTGCAGAACTCCCTGATACTACAGCACTAACTTTCACATGGACCACTATATGTGCCTCATATTTCTGCAATGAGAGCTCAACATTCCTTTAATACCTGGACAAGACTCTCCTCTGAGCCTGGAAGCAAAGGCAAGAAGTACTCACTTTTGGCTCTGGGAACTCTCCATAGGATCCATGGTGCTGAGGAATGCTAGCTAGATAAGGAGCATCTGACTGCTGCAAGTTCTCAAAGCCCAGAGTGTTTAATGAAGGCTTTAGTGCCCTTTGAGATGGGACTTATTAGCTATACAAACACAGGCAGATATGTTGGACCTGAAATCCCAGCAGTGTAAATAATGGCTTTCTTGACTGTAGGTTATTTATTCAAGTCACTGCCTATTGTCCCATATTTGTAACAATGAACCAGTTTAATAATTGTACATTCTAATATACGGTGACATTTGGATTCTTTTGTGCTGTTCCAGGTTCAACCCTTGACCAAATGAATATAGTATTTAAGCGTGCAAGAAGAGTTGAAATTGGAGGTCCTTAGTGCTCAGTCAGAAGCTCCGTCTTGGGTGGGTGCAACCACAAAGGTGTCCTGAGGTACAACTGGACTTGGTCTTCTTGATGCTGATTTCCCTGAAATGTGCAAATCCTGAATTGGACAAACATTCATGTGATGTTACAGGGGAGGCTTGACATCAAGCAAAAGGTAAGTAGAAGAGTGGAGGATGATATTTAAACTGCAACTGTCCATAGGGTTGGTAGAAGAGCTCACTTTCCACCATTTTAACTTATAATCTGGCCAATGGAAGACATTGTTTCATGCTAGTCTGTAAATTAGGTTGATTAGGGCTGCCAGTGCTTCAGATGTCATGGACTCCCTCAGGGAGGACCATCCTTTCATCCAAGATCAAGTCAAAACCTACTTTTTGTGCATAACATAATGCTCCTGTGTATCATATCATTTGGACACGGAAGCCATACAAACTTTTTAGGGTCCATTCTCTCATGTGGCCCATCTCCCAGAGTCAACTTCACATCGATCGCCCTCCTGTTGTCAGGGAACCAGGAGTTCCCTCTGGGGGAGTTGTCCGGATCTAGGAGGAAGCCCCTCAGGAGGGATCAGGCTCGCGGTATCCAGGGATTCGGCAGAAAGGGTAATGGAGTCCAGGCAACAAGTCACAAGGCAGGCAGAATACAAACAGAGTCCAAAGTCCAGGCAGGGGGTCAATAACAAGAGATCAATCAGGAATATCTTCAGGGAAAACAGGAAAAGAAGCAGGAAACCCAGGAATCTTCTTAGGAACGAGATTCTATTTTCGGGCGCCATCTTGGCGCCTCAGGCGTCCTTTTAAAGGGTTTTTTTGGCGCCCTTGCGTCGACGTCAGCACGTCTGCGTCCGACGCGCTGCGCCTGCGTCCGTCGCGCCGTTGTGACGTCTTCGCGCCTGCGCACTTGCGCGCAGGCGTCTTTGCACCGGCGCCGCTACCCACGTGGCGGCCATGGGCGCCGCCATCTTGGGAGCGGCGTCGGAAGAGATAACTGCGCCGCCCGGAGCTCCTGGTCCTGCTCCGGGCGGCGATCGTGACAGTACCCCCCCCTCACGGGGGGCCTCAGGACCACCGGAACAAGGCTTCTGGGGAAACTTGGCGTGAAAATCCTTCACCAGACGAGGAGCGTGAACATCATGGTGTCCTTCCCAGGAGCATTCTTCAGGGCCAAAGCCCTTCCACTGAATGAGGTACTGAAGGGACCCTCTGGAGATTCTTGAGTCTAGGATTTTCTCCACCTCGTACTCGAGTTGACCCTCCACAGAGATGGCAGGAGGAGGAGACTGACCGCCAGAGAACCGGTTGGTGATGGCGGGTTTCACCAGAGACACGTGGAACACGTTGGGGATTCTCATCTCTGGAGGAAGCTGGAGTCTGACAGCCACAGGGTTGATTATCTCCAAGATGGGAAATGGACCCACGAATTTTGGACCCAACTTGGGAGATGGTATCTTCAACCGGATATTCCTGGAAGAGAGCCAGACATTATCACCCACCTTGTAGGGAGGAGAGGATCTTCGACGACGATCCGCGAAAGTCTTATGAACAAGAGCGCTCTTCTCTAGGTTCAACTTGGTAGCAGCCCAAATAGCAGACATATGGGCTGCGGAATCGTCAGCAGCCGGGACGTCAGATAGCACAAAGTCTTGGGGAAAAGCTTGAGGATGCTGACCATACACCGACATGAACGGAGACCTTCCTGTAGAGGAATGACAAGCATTATTATGAGCGAATTCCGCCCATGGCAGGAGATCAGACCAGTCATCCTGGCAGAGGGATACGTGGTTCCTCAGGAACTGTTCCAGGGCTTGATTGACACGTTCAGCTGCCCCATTCGTCTGCGGGTGGTATGCAGATGAAAACTGAAGAACAATTCCCAGGTCTTTGCATAGGGAACGCCAGAACTTGGCGGTAAACTGGGTGCCTCTATCGGAGACGATCTCCACCGGGAAACCATGCAGGCGGAAGATGTACTGGATAAATAGCTGGGACAACTCCACCGCAGAGGGCAACTTCTTCAGAGGGATGAAATGGGCCATTTTGGAGAAACGATCAATGACAACCCAGATCACAGTGTTCCCACAGGAGGGAGGAAGTTCGACAATGAAGTCCATGGACAGGTGGGTCCAGGGACGGGAAGGAACCGGCAAGGGCTGTAGTAACCCACTGGGGCGGGAGTGGCTTGACTTAGATGTGGCACAAACATTACAAGCAGCAACAAAGTCCTTCACATCTTTGCGGATATCAGGCCACCAGACCAGGCGTCGTAAGAGTTCAAGAGTCTTAGCTGGGCCAGGGTGTCCGGCTTGCCTGGAGCAATGGGTCTGTTGCAGGATAGGCAGACGCAGCTCAGGAGGAACAAATGCCATTCCAATGGGAGTATCTGAAGGAGCAGAAGACTGACCAGCCAGGATTTGGTCAGCAAACTGTGGATACAGGGAGGCAATAATCTTGACTGGAGGGATGATTGGCTCTTGTCTCTCAGGAGAGCGGTCCACCGGAGTGAAGCTACGAGACAAGGCATCGGCCTTCCGATTCTTGGAGCCTGGGCGATAAGTCAGGATAAAATTAAATCGAGAGAAGAAGAGAGCCCACCTTGCTTGTCTGGGGTTTAGCCTCTTGAGGGACTGGATGAACTCGAGATTCTTATGATCAGTGTAAATCTGAACCGGAATCAGAGAACCCTCCAGGAGGTGACGCCACTCTTCAAGAGCAAGTTTAACAGCCAAGAGTTCTCGATTCCCGACATCGTAGTTCTGCTCTGCGGACGAGAACTTCTTGGAGAAATAAGCACAGGGGTGCAACTTCCCATCAGCGGGGTGTCTCTGAGACAGGATGGCTCCGGCTCCGACTTCAGAAGCATCAACTTCGATGAAGAAGGGTAGTTCAGGATTGGGGTGTCGGAGGACAGAAGCGGACGTGAAGGCCTCTTTCAAGGACTGAAAAGCTTCAATGGCAGATGGAGGCCACAAGCTGGGTTTACCCCCTTTCCGGATGAGGGCCAGGATAGGTGCAATGCGGGAAGAGAACCCCCGGATGAACTGCCGATAGTAGTTAGCAAATCCGATAAATCTCTGGATTGCCTTGGTACTCAGCGGGAGAGGCCACTCCTGGATGGCAGACACTTTCACGGGGTCCATCTCAAATCCCTCAGGAGAGATAATGTATCCTAGGAAGGGGATCTTGGACACCTCGAAGACGCACTTCTCCAACTTGGCGAAGAGAGAGTTCTTCCTCAGACGAGAGAGTACCTCCTTCACCTGGAAGCGATGGCTTTCAAGGTCTTTAGAAAAGATCAGGATGTCGTCCAGGTACACGACTACGAACCTTCCTAGGAGATCCCGGAACACATCGTTAACAAACTCCTGGAAGACGGCAGGGGCATTGCAAAGGCCGAAGGGCATAACGAGATATTCATAGTGCCCGTCACGAGTGTTGAAAGCCGTCTTCCATTCGTCACCCTCACGTATGCGAATGAGGTTGTACGCCCCCCGGAGATCCAACTTAGAGAATATCTTCGCCCCCTTCAGCTGGTCGAAGAGCTCTGCAATCAAGGGCAGAGGGTATCTGTTTTTTACAGTGATTTTATTCAGGCCCCGGTAGTCTATACATGGCCGAAGGCCTCCGTCCTTCTTCTCCACGAAGAAGAACCCAGCCCCTGCAGGAGAGGTAGAAGGGCGGATAAACCCCCGCTGGAGATTTTCTTGGATGTATTCCTTCATTGCGGTAGTCTCTGCAGGAGAGAGGGGGTAAGTGCGGCCTCTGGGGGGCATGGCTCCTGGCAGGAGTTCAACAGGACAGTCGTAGGAGCGATGTGGAGGAAGGAATTCTGCAGACTTCTTACAGAACACATCGGAGAATTCTTTATAACAGGAGGGAAGAGACTTTAACTCGGTTGAGGAGATAGTTACCTTCTTGAGGGGTTTAGCAGGAAGGCAATGCTGTTGGCAGAATGGGCTCCAACGAGAAACCTGCCCTGTGGACCAGTCTATGGTGGGATTGTGCAGGCGCAGCCAGGGGAGACCCAAAACAACTGGAACAGCGGGACAGGAGATAATAAGAAACAAAAGTCTCTCTTTATGCAGGGTCCCAACCTGCACAGGTAGTTCGCCAGTGGTCATCGTGAGTACAGACTCCAGGGGTTTATCATCTATGGCGACGATCCGCATGGGAGAAGGCAAAGGAAATAAGGGAATTCCCATGTACTTAGCAAAGAGAGCGTCCATGAAGTTACCCCCAGCTCCGGAATCGATGAAAGCATCCCCGAAGATAGTCTTATCAGTCAGACGAACCTGGAAGGGAAGGAGAAACCTGTGTGAGTTTTCTTGGGTCTTCTCCTGAGACTTATCTCGAGACTTTTGAGTAGTGCCCCCTACATGAGTTACCATAGACATACCTCGGGGTACAAAACTCTTAGCCTTTGCAGGACAGGCATTGGCGAAGTGGGAATGTCCGCCACAATACAGACACAGGCCTGACATCCGTCTGCGGAGTCTTTCTTGTTCAGTGAGGCGAGTTCTTCCCACTTGCATGGGTTCCTCCTGTAGAGAAATGGATGCCTGGGCAGGCGGGGTGACAGGAGCCTGCAGGAGAGGCCTCTGGAAGCGGGGTGCCAACATGGGTTGAAACCTCCTGACACGATCTCTCAGGGTTTGATGCTCTCTCAGAAGAGTGTCCACCTTGACCGCCAAGGCAATGAGGTCCTCAACTTGCGTGGGTAATTCACGGGAGACCAGGTCATCTTTGATGCGGAGGGAGAGACCATTATAAAATGCAGTATGGTATGCGTCATTGTTCCAACGAGTCTCAGCAGCAAGTGTACGGAATTCGATAGCATACTCCGCTACACTGCGACTCCCTTGGCGGATTTGGAACAGACGGGAAGCAGCGGATGTCATCCGGCCGGGAGCATCGAAGACGATCCGGAATTCTTTGAGAAAAGCTTCTGCGTCATTCATCAGTGGGGACTGCTTCTCCCAGTGTGGAGATGCCCACTCGAGTGCTTTCCCTGCCAGACGAGTAATCACGAACCCCACCTTGGCACGTTCAGAGTCAAATTCAGTGGGGTGTAGGGCAAAGCGAATCTGGCACTGATTCACGAATCCTCGACAGGCTTGAGGATCGCCATCGTAGAGAGGCGGAGCAGGAATATGTGGACCAGAGGTGGAGGACTGGGTAGCCATGGCAGCAGCCGCTTGCGGAGGAGGTGCCGGCAGGGGGGTCGCTGGTGTCAATAAGGAGAGCTTTTCCAGGATCGCCTCCAGCGTGTGTCCCACGTAATTCTGCCGGGCTTCATACGCCTCCATGCGGGAATGCAGGCCCCGAAAGGCCCTGCCGAAATCTGGCTGAGCTTCCTCAGTGGGATCCATGGCCCGAAAATAATGTCAGGGAACCAGGAGTTCCCTCTGGGGGAGTTGTCCGGATCTAGGAGGAAGCCCCTCAGGAGGGATCAGGCTCGCGGTATCCAGGGATTCGGCAGAAAGGGTAATGGAGTCCAGGCAACAAGTCACAAGGCAGGCAGAATACAAACAGAGTCCAAAGTCCAGGCAGGGGGTCAATAACAAGAGATCAATCAGGAATATCTTCAGGGAAAACAGGAAAAGAAGCAGGAAACCCAGGAATCTTCTCAGGAACGAGATTCTATTTTCGGGCGCCATCTTGGCGCCTCAGGCGTCCTTTTAAAGGGTTTTTTTGGCGCCCTTGTGTCGACGTCAGCACGTCTGCGTCCGACGCGCTGCACCTGCGTCCGTCACGCCGTTGTGACGTCTTCGCGCCTGCGCACTTGCGCGCAGGCGTCTTTGCACCGGCGCCGCTACCCACGTGGCGGCCATGGGCGCCGCCATCTTGGGAGCGGCGTCAGAAGAGATAACTGCGCCGCCCGGAGCTCCTGGTCCTGCTCCGGGCGGCGATCGTGACACCTGTGCATGCTGGATGTTTTTGGGTCCAGGGCTGGATGGAGACTGGAAGGTCTGGGTGGGGAAGCGGAAGGTCTGGTGGGGGAGCGGGCCTGGGCCCAATGGTGGAATCCCGTCAACCCAGTCCGACACTGTGTTCTGCCAATCTATCTGACCAAATAGATTCCAGGATTCTATAGAGTGCAACCAAATGCAACAGCACATGTATGTAGGGTTTTTTTAAAGGCGCTGATCTTTAGTCTGCCACCCGTGTGAACCCAAATCTACACACCTGCCCATATGACCAAAAAGTTTGCACCTTTCCATTGTATTACAGAAGCTGAGCTTCACTAAGGAAGTGTTTATCCCAAACTTTATTCATCTGTATTCTAATAACAATGACAAATAAAATATATATATATATATATATATATATATATATATATATATATCATTCATAAACCTGTATTTCTGCACATTTGAACCTGGAAGCAATGGAATATATTTTCATAGCCGGGTGTTTGCCTTCGTGCAGCCTGACATGGCAGAGAGAATATAACAAAGGCATATGAAAGGGCTCGGGGATAAAAGGACTTCATTAGAATAAAAGTGTTTATATTTGCTAAATGGGTGTTCTGCCTTTCTTTTGATAAGAGCAGGGTGGGAAGCACTAACTATGGAACACCGCAGGATCCACAATAAGGTTTATTTGATCCAGCCAATATTAGTTCTCACTAAATGTTTTTTCTCTTTGATTTGCACATAAGCAAGGGAAACCAAGGGTACTGCCTATCTAATACTGTAAGAAGAGTTATTATAGGGTAAATTTTTCCAATTTACGTTGGTTACAAACTGCAATTGCTATTGGAAGCAGCATTTGTCTGGCTGTTTAGATTCTTCTCTGCACCACCAGCTCTGACTCATGAAAGATGTAGCAGCAGCCAGTTTATATTACAGAATAAATACAGTGATAAATACAATGATATGGTTAGTGTATTTATCCTGCCTTGTGTTTGGTTTAAAGAGGAAATAATATTTATATCCATGCCCTCCCTGTGAACTGGCATTTTCAATACACGTGGGAATGAGCTAAATTAGTGACTTACACTAATAAGATTCTCATTGGATAACGAATGGGTGGTGCTTGTTGATCAGACAGAAATTACAGCAGGTTGCAGGATTTCTATCTACAAATATGAACCATATATGTATGTATATATATATATATATATATATATATATATATATATATATCTATATATAAAAGACAAGTATTTAGCAGCACTCACTGTATCCTCAGCTTAAAGTGTGGTTGGTGCAGCGCAAAATAGACAAGAAAAAAGGCAGCACTCGTTGTATCAAAAAGTGATTTGATGTACGAGGGAACTTCCCGGACCAATGATTTTGAGAAGATACAATTCTTGGATGTGCTTGTTTATAGGAATTCCACTAATGGGGTAGAGACATCAGTATATACAAAACCCACCGACCGCAACCAGATTCTCCATTTCTATAGCAACCATCCACCACACACAAAAAATTCCATACCGATTAGTCAATTGATGAGGGTTGACAAAATTGTCAGCAACACAGAAGAAAGGGCGAGACAACGTCAATTAATGTGTAAAAGATTTACGGCTAGGGGATACCCTGGGAAAGTGCTTCAAACGGCACAACAGAAGATTGCTAATAATGGAACACAGCAGACAGGCAGGAAGAATACGGATTCGGCCAACAAATGTATCCCGTTTGTATCTGAATTTAGTAATTCCAGTGACAACATAGGGAAAGTCTTATGCCGACATTGGCACATTCTATCCCCAAATAGGAGAGTTTGTGGCTCCTCCCGTTATGTCATACAGAAGGGGTAAAACTATCGGTGGTATGGTTACTTCGTCTGAGGTTAAAACGCAATATAAGCGGAGGGATACCTTCCTAGGAAGGAGAAAACTAGGGATGTATCCCTGTTTGGGATGTGTGCAATGTTCACATGTCATTAAAGGAGAAGCTTTTATACACCTCAGTACAGGTGAAAAGATATCATTGAGAGGACATTTTACTTGTGTGTCCAAATATGTGATATATGCGTTGACCTGTCCATGTGGTCTCATATACATTGGGGAAACCACACAGATGGTCAAGTCACGCACATCTCAACACAAATCCTCAATCAATCTGGGAAACATGAGACTGCCTGTCTCCAAACATTTTCTTGAGGCTGGCCATGAAGCAGACCAATTGAAATATATGGTTCTGGAGGGAATTCCACCCCTTAAATTTGGGGGCAACAGGGAATTAAAATGAAAGCAAAGGGGGGTGTGGTGGATTCACAGGTTGAAGACACTGGCACCATCCGGGTTAAATAGGGACTATGATCTGTACTTATTTCTGTGATACAATGTAACAGCATGACATAAAGTAGGTGTGCTAGATTTGATTTTTGAATTCCCAAAGGTGAATTGCTTATGACTTCACTTAAAGGATAAGTAAACCTTTAAAATCAGTGAATTTAAAATTGATGAGGGTGCTATTCTAAGAAATTTTGCAATGTACATTCATTATTTATATTGTTTTTATTCCAAGATATTAAGGGATACATGTACTGTTAATATGAATGAATTTTGTTACAACAGCGCCACCTGCTGGTCATTTTCCCACCAGTCTGACCACCAAGTAGTCAAGGAAGTTGTCAGGAGAAAGAAAGAGGCTGCTCTGATGTTCTTCTGCTTATGAAAGATGTGAGAAAGGTTTCTAAAATATTTTCATAAGCAGAAGAACATCAGAGCAGCCTCTTCCTTTCTCCTGACAACTTCCTTGACTACTTGGTGGTCAGACTGGTGGGAAACTGACCAGCAGATGGCGCTGTTGTAACAAAATTCATTCATATTAACAATACATGTATCCCTTCATATCTTGGAATAAAAACAAAATAAATAATAAATGTAAATGGCAAAAGTGCTCAGAATATCACCCTCATTCATTTTAGATTCACTTATTTTTAAGGTTTACTTATCCTTTAACAACAGGGATGGCAGATAATGGGTTAAAAATGCTGATAGCTAATGAGCCTGATGTCATTTCCTGTTGAGATGTTTAAATGTTTGGCATGTGTTACTGACATTATCCTGTTATGCTTGAGAAAGGGCACGCTGCAGGCCCGAAACGTCGCAGGCGGAGAGATGTTCTGCCACTAACAGGTCATGTAATGAACTTTGATCTTAAATACACTTTTTTCACTTTTTGATACAACGAGTGCTGCCTTTTTTCTTGTCTATTTTATATATATATATATATTTGGCTGTTATATATATATATTTGGCTGTATATGCACAATATAATTATTTTTTTACTTATTTCACCAAAATGTCCAGTGTTGCTGGTCTTTTTGACTACTATATATATGGGACTGTTAAACCGGGGCCATTAAACTGGAGACTGGGCCTGGAACGGCTAATAAGCAGCCCCTATATGTTCATCTTTACTCTCACAATCTGGAGCTCTCTCCACTGGGCAGACACAAACCTCAAGGCATTAGTAGTGATAGTGAAGCGCCACCTGCTGGCGATGTAGCAAAAGACACGTGGAAAGGTTCGGCTGCAGTTGGTCACAGGTTAAGTAAATATTTCCAGAGAAAAGAACAGGAACAAGAAAATGTGTGTATTTGCAGCCAGTCACTAGTGAGAAACCTTCTTCAAATAAAGTTTCTATTTGTGGCCAAAACCAATGCGTAATGTTTAATAATGGAAAGTCATGCACCTTGTGTGTCTTTTGTGTGTGATAATTGCCCGATTGGTGCCAACCCAAAGAGCTTGCTATTGACGTTATCCGCAATTAGTAGCAGCCAGTGGTGTAACTAGTTAATGTTACTGGGCCCCGCAGCAAATTCAATTTAGGGCCCCAAAATGTTGATAATTTGGCCTATTCTATCAAGATGTAAATTAAAATTGCTCATTAATTAGGGCCTCACTATACTCTGGGGCCCCCTGCAACCACAGGGTCTGCTGTCTCTGTACTTATATCCCTGGTGTAACCAATATCCAGTGTTGTCAATGCCACTTAATAGAAGATTCATAAGAGTATTAGTGGCCCCTGGTACAGGCACATGACTGCTATCCCTTGAGGCTACTGGCCTTGCTGGGAACTTCAGTGACAGCCAAAGTGTTACAAGTTGGTTATCCCTGATATGCAAACATTTTTTAAAGGGGAAGTAAAGTCTAAAATAAAATAATGCTAGGAATGCTGTATTTTGTATATTAAACATAAACATGAACTTACTGCACCACAAGCCTAATCAAACAAATAATTTATGCTTTCAAAGTTGGCCACAGGGGGTCACCATCTTGTAACTTTGTTAAACATCTTTGCAAGACCAAGACTCTGCACATGCTCAGTGTGGTCTGGGCTGCTTAGGGATCATCATAAATTATCAAAACAGCACAAGTCAAATAATATCTGCCAGAAGCCGATACAGCAAAACTTATTAATAATCAGAATATATAGACTGCACTGGGTCCTGTGTTGTCATGTAATCTAATGTGGATTTTATAGTTTTTGTATTGTTCAATAAAATCTTTTTCCAACTCTGCAGAACCAGTGGCTGCAGCAAAATAATTCTCCAAATAGAATCCCAGTTTATCTGTTTAAATCTGACTCCATGATCTTTGTCCCTGCAGCTGGAAACAGTAAAGGGGATGTAATGGCAAAATAAAAAAGGTAGACATTTTTTAATTAAAGTATATTGGAAGTTTATTTTTTTTTTTTATTAAGTAGAGTTGCCCAATCTGCTGCCATTCAGTTTTTACTAGGGATGCACCGAATCCACTATTTTGGGTTCGGCCGACCCCCTGAATCCTTCGCGAAAGATTCGGCCGAATACCGAACCCGAATTTGCATATGCAAATTAGGGGTCGGGAGGGGAAAACATTTTTTACTTCCTTGTTTTGTGACAAAAAGTCTCCCCGCATATGCAAATTAGTATTCGGTTCAGCCTGGAAGAAGGATTTGTCCGAATCTGAATCCTGCAGAAAAAGGCAGAATCTTGGCCAAATCCTGGATTCGGTGCATTTTTTAGTTTTTACAACTCCCAGAAGCACTAACACTAAAGAAACTGCTTTAATACTAAACATAATGCTCCCTCCCAATGAATATTTACTTTGTTGGAACATTATTGTATTACATACAGAGGCATGAGTATACTGATGTATGTGTGCATATGTTAAATGATGTGTAATATAGATACATATGGTGATAAATATTATACCTTTACGTTTACACAATCTGTGAAACCCTCATTACTAGCCATAAAGAAGCTGTGTGTGGTTATGCATACACATTATCAGCCGTTCCCAGCTCCCATGCCTGGATTCCGTCAATATATTTCTGCTCCTCAGAAATACTTTCAGGACAGAGCAGGGAACCCTGTGTATTTAAATGTATAATAAGAGCAAACATAGGGCATAGTCCAGCCAACAGATGGGTAACGTGGGCACAACAGGCAGCCAATCCCCACTCTGCGTGTGCCCTGTGTGAACCTCTAAATGTCAGTTAATACAGTAAACTCTTGTTAAGCGACTTGTACCTGGAATGATTTGCTTAAGGCTTAGAAATTCAATCCCACGGCACTAATCATAAACTGAAAGCAATTTAACCACCAGCAATAAAGAAAAGATTATGCTTTTACCTAATGGAGAACTGACAGTTAAAGGGATACAATCCTCCAAAAAGTGGCCCTTTTTAGCACAGGTTTTCGGTGGACTATGGTGTGCCAGGAGATTTTATTGTAGGCAGAGCAGTTGATTTTCCCTTTAAGCAGTGATAGGCAGGGAAGGGAATATCAGCCGCCTTGGAGACCATGGTAAGCAGCCGCATAGCAGAAATCATGCCATGAGCTTTTATGTTCTGCTGCTCCTCTGCTCAGTGATGGTGAAGTGCAATCTAAGGCCCAAGGAAGAAAGTTGGAAGTGCCCCAATATGGAACAACTACTTCTGTCAATCAGTAGATAGTGGCAATAAGGAGGTAGTAGGGATAGTAGCCCAGCAGCTTCCCTGGCAGTGATGAGTGTTAACATAAGGGAGCAGGCTAAGGTAGTAAATCTCTTGGCTAATAAACAAGTTCTGGCTGTGTTTATATCCAGTGAGTTGATAAATACAACGCTTCCAGGCCTCTCCGGCATTCAGTAGGTTAATCAATACATTGCCATTCCAGGCCGTGCTTCCATTGTGCGGGTCAGTGACTGCGATACTTTCACTGGGACTCTCGCACAATGCACTTTATCAAGTCAAGTTCTCTGAGTAAAGTCATTGTTTTACAGCACTGCTGGAAAAAAGTCTCGCTTTATGGCAACAGAGCCACAAACAGGCCTTTCATGGATAAGGGCCATTTGTCTTATTACTAAATCTGCAATCAATATTCTGCGTGTGTGGGATGGGGACAATATTGTATGTGTCATGGGTTGATAAATACAGAAACACGGCGCCACTCGGGCTTCCCATGGATTAGTCAATGCAATGTTTTTAGGTCAGTGTGCAGCCCTCAAACTCACACCTGGAAGCATCACATTAAAGGAAAACTATACCCTCAAAATAAATACTTGAGCAACAGATTTTAACTGGAATATATATTTAAATAAATATTGTCCTTTTACATCTCTTGCCTTGAACCACCTTTTCATGATGGTCTGTGTGCTGCCTCAGAGATCACCTGACCAGAAATACTACAGCTCTAACTGTAACAGGAAGAAGTGTGGAAGCAAAAGACACAACTCTGTCTGTTAATTGGCTCATGTGACCTAACAAGTATGGTTTGTTTGTGTGCACCGTGAATTGTTTCTTTGCTCTCCATCATTCTTGCACTGGTTGCACATGGCAGCTCACAATCACATCACTAATGGGTCTAAGCTTGTATTGTAAGTCACAATGGAGGGGAATAGGACGAGTCCCCTTTGCAGGAAAAGCGTGTTTTGGTTGTCGGGAAGAGCAACCTGATTGCAGATAAAAATTGAGAGCCGATCTGTAATATACCGTCATTAAAGGTGAGTGATTTATCCTACAGTTCTGTTGGGTGCTGCATCTTCTTCCTTGCTGGGATATTCATCTGATTTGGACATTGACTTATGGGTGCCAGAGAAAGTTCAGTCATTGACCGTAAAATACCCCTGAAGACCCAGGGGCCTATTTACCAACATTTGCATTTCCTTGTTTTCACAAATTTATTTTTTCTCAAAAAATTCTGGGTTTTTTTTTTTTTAATTTCTCTAAAACGCAAAAAAGTATTCAGTGTAAAAACTCTTAATTCATAACTTTTCCAAGTAAAAGGAGTTGAGGTCTCAGACAGGGCCGGATTCGGGTCGTGGGCGTCCCTAGGAACTGTGCGTCCCCAGTGCTCCTCAGCAAGCGACCAGGCGGCATGTCGCCCCAAGTAATTTGCCGCCCCAAGTAATTTGCCTAGCCACAAATCCGTGCCTGGTCGCAGAAGTCAATGGGAGCTGCGCTGATCCTATTGGACTTTTTTTTAGCCATTCAGACTTTTAGGGGGTATATTTATCAAAGTGAAGTTAGAGACCACCACCGTCCTCTAGAGTGAAATTCCGCCACTCTCCATTCATTTCTATGGAATTTTTAAAGGCGTATTTATCAAAGGGTGAACTTTCACTTTCAACCATTGATAAATACTCATAGAAATGGAGAGTGGCTGAATTTCACTCTAGCGGATTGTGGTTATCTCTAACTTCACTCTTTAATAAACATACCCCCTTTTTTTTTTTTCGCTAGTAACTATAACTGTGATAAAAAAATTTCAGAGATTTTAAAGGTATTTGTATTTTTTTCTGTGTACTTTTTATATCCGGATTTTTAAATAACTTTTATGGTATTCGTGATTTTAGAGAAATAGAGTTTAATCTTGGTTTCAAAAAGCTCTAATACCACTAAAATCTACCTTAAGTGGGCATTCCAGTGATTGGGTAAGACCTGAAGGGCACCCAGCATCACATCCTATTGCCTCATTGCTACAGTCCTGGAACCCTTTATCCTATAGCCATATATAGGGCCAGGCTGGCCTTCTCCCCCCCCCCCCCCCCCGGGTTGAGCACAATCTAGAGCACGCATGCGTGAATCAATGCACTAATGCGAACAGAACATTCTCTGGATTTTTCTGTTAGGGGACACATGCTGAACTAGGGGTAGGTGAAAGGGAAGGTATGTGCCTGGCGCCCCCAAGCTTTGCACTCTAGGCACGTGCCTTTTCTGTGCACCCCTTGTTCCAGCCCTGGTCACATTGGTACTGTCCAGGAACCCCTTATAATATATCCTATAGTCTCATTGGTACAGTCCTAGAACCCCTTATCCTATAGTGACATTGATACTGTCCAGGAACACCATTAGCCTATAGCCACATTGGTACAGTCCTGGAACCCCTTATCCCAAAGTGGCATCGATACAGTCCTGGAACCCGTTATCCTATAGTCACATTGGTACAGTCCTGGAACCCTTTATTCCATAGTGACATCGATACAGTCCTGGAACCCCTTATCATATAGTCACATTGGTACAGTCCTGGAAACCCTTATTCCATAGTGACATCTATACAGTCCTGGAACCCCTTATCCCCTAGTCACATTGGTAGTCCTGGAACCCCTTATCCCACAGTCACATTGGTACAGTCCTGCAACCCCTTATCCTATAGCCACACTGGTACAGTCCTCAAACCTCTTATCCTATAGCCACATTGGTACAGTCCAGGAACCCCTTTATACTATACCCAATCTGATCATTCAGTCTATATAAAACAGAGCTAACAATAGAAAAGTAATCGCTTTGGCAATGGGACAATAATGCACAGATAATTAGTTTGTAACCGGGTAGTTGGATGACAATGATAAATAGGATTATACTTGCAGTTGTATGGATACACCAAAACTGATACACGGATACGTTACTTTTCTTTCTCCGGCTTCTCCTCGAAGTCCTTGGCTTTCCTGAGTAAATCCATTATTTGCAGAGAGTGAGCTGTACAGGACTAGGGCATGTTCCAGTAAAACACCTGTCGTAGTGTTATGGGCTTCACTAGAGCCACTGGGATAGTGTATTCCTGCACAGGGTGTGGCTGCTCAAACATATCAAATTATTCTCACACTGGTAACGAGAAGGCAATTTGTAACGCTAAGAGTGTCACTGGGTATTTTCCAACAGAAGCCTACAATTGGTCCTATTTACATAACTCTCTCCCCTTTAAAGAGACCGTAAAGCAGGGACACGAGTAGTTACACAGGCACAAATATTGACTATTATTATATTGCGCCACAATCTTTCTTACTGTCTATTATTTATTGCAGTGTTTGTCCACTGGATACAGTAAACTTACACAAATAGATACATATAGGAATATATTCAGTGTCTCTTCTATTGTACAGGACCTGTTACCCAGAATGTTTGGGACCTGGGGGTTTTCCAGGTTAGGGATTTTCCATAATTTGGATCTCTATGCCCTCGTCAACTAAAAAAATATTTTAAACATTAAGGAGGTATTTACTAAAACTCAAGTTTTTTATTAAAACAAAGACAACCAAACTCCCATCCATGAATTGAACCGATTTATCAATAATTCTTCTTGAAAAAGTTGATGTGAAAATTAATTGCGACAAATTAGTCTGTCAATTCGAATCATACGACTTTTTTTAATTGACATTCCGAAAACTCAACTGTATCGGATGAAAACCAGCGAGGATCACAATGTGAAACATCTTCAGGGACATCTGCCACTACATGACCTGGACACGTTTGAGTGTATTTTCAGATTCGGATTTTTAGCAGCTTTGGGGTAAAATAAATCTCTTCAAGAAGTTTTTTTTCCTCTAATAACACTGGCACAGAAAGCATCCCCCTCTCCTATTGCACCCAGCACATTTACTGCCCTCTGTGTGGCCCCAATCTTCTGGTTAGTTAAAGGAACAGTAACACCAAAAAATGAAAGTGTTTTAAAGTGATGAAAATATCATGTACTGTTGCCCTGCACTGGTAAAACTGATGTGTTTGCTTCAGAAAAACTACTATAGTTCATATAAACAAGCTGCTGTGTAGCAATAGCGGAAATTAAAAAAAGACTATATGGCAAAGGTCAAATAGTGGATAACAGGTAACCTGAGCCTTTTCACCTTTGAATGGCTGCCCCCCATTGCTACACAGCAGCTTGTTTATATAAACTATTGTAGTACTTATCTGTTATCTACTGTGTATTCTGTGCTTGAATGGCTGTCCCTATGGCTACACAGCAGCTTGTTTATATAAACTATTGTAGTACTTATCTGTTATCTACTGTGTATTCTGTGCTTGAATGGCTGTCCCTATGGCTACACAGCAGCTTGTTTATATAAACTATAGTAGTACTTATCTGTTATCTACTGTGTATCCTGTGCTTGAATGGCTACACAGCAGCTTGTTTATATGAACTATAGTAGTATTTCTGAAGCAAACACACCAGTTTTACCAGTACAGGGCAACACTACATTATAGTTGTATAACTGTACTAGATAAACTTACATTTTTTTAATTACACAAGGGAACAAGTGTTGGTAAATCTCCATCACTTCTGCAGTTGCAAAGATTTCTCTCTCCATTTGTTTCACATTCACAGCCAGAAACCTATTCTATATAGAGAACCCCGGCAATAAAGAGACGCAGGAGAGAAACAGACACCTTTATAGACACATATGTCATCCTTTTCTCATAACAAAAAAAAAAAAACACAAATATCAAAGTGATGCTGCACCGTCCTGTTTCCATGCCTGGCAGTCAGTTATAAGGAATGACCCAGCTCACATGCCCATTGGAAGATGATTCCATGCGTTACGTTTATTTTGAAAGGCGTTGTCATTATGAGAACATTAATCCTCGTGTCTTTGTCAGCAACACTGAGTATTAAAAATTAGCCACATTGACTGTTAAGGGTCAGGGCACACGCTTAGATTCGGAGTGATTAGTCGAGGATGGCACTCGGAGCAATTAGTTTTCCGAAGTCGTCTGAAGTTGCCTCACTAGGAAACTTTGGGCGACTTCGGAAAATGAAGTGCTCCAAGTGCCACCCCGCCGGTGATTTACATTCTAGCTGGAGCGAGGCAGTTCGGGGAGATTAGTCGCCCCGAAGAAGAGATTTGTTGCCGGGCGACTAATCTCCCTGAATCTGTCCATGTGTTACACTTCCATTATCAACATGCAAATGATCAGGGTTGTTTAGTTGTGCTGAGACAGGGACACATTATTTATATATTACTGGGGGGGGGTCAGACCTGGGGTCATAGAGCTGTCACCAAAACAGCCGTCAACAAGGGCTACAGGTTGGGCAACACTGGAGGTCATTTATAAAGACTCTGCAAATTTGCACCGGGGCAGTTACCAACAGCAACCAATCAGATGTTTGCTTTCATGGTTTTCTTTGCAGCAGGCTGGAAAAATCTAATCACGGATTGGTTGGTATGGGTTACTGCCCAAATGCAAATTTGCCCAGTGTTTTGTCTCCCCCCTGTCTTCTGTGCCTGCCACACACCCCATTCTTCTTACCTATAGCCGTTTCCTCTATTCACACCACTCAAAGCCAGGATTTTGTCTACAAAACGCTCTTCTGTGCAACAACTGAGAGAGAGAGTCAGAAGGCAGTTCTAAGCAGGAAGAAGCCCACAGATATATGCCTCCTGCTGAAGAACTCCCACCTGCTTTTATACCATGAACAAAGAGGGAATACATTAAGCTGCTGATGTCAATTGATTACGCACGATATGCATCAATAATAATAAAAAAAAAAAAAGTAAATTGTGTTATAAAAATCACAAGAGTTAAATGAGAACTGAACTGCAGGTTGCTGCGACCAATCAAAAGCTGGCTCAGAATGGGAATATTAAATTCATTATGCAACTGAGTAGCTAAAAATGCTAATGAATTACAAAATCATTAAGCACAAAGGAACTGATTACTGTGCCGCCGGCTAATTAAAAAGAGTAACGGTATTAACTGGCATTCATTAGAAAATGTGGTTCTAGTGTGCATACTTATTATAATTCAACATCTACTGTTTTATTGACTACATTTGCATAACTAACACAATGCCCTGCGGTGTTGAATACTCCATGGCAATTTCTCCAACACTATTTTAGTGATGTAAACCAGCAGCTCGTGAGGTCCTACTCCATCAGAGAAACTGGCCCGGTCCTTACAATTTACTACAGAACATAGGAACGTTTGCCTCTTTCGTTGGTTTTCATGGCGACACTTAGAGCAGCTTGATCCTTTACATATATGTTACAGTGATATGATCCAGCCCACGAAAACTACAAAAAGGAGACCTAGGAATGTGAATGACACCCAGAGCGTGTGTTAAAATTACTGGACACCTAAGTGCAGGCCACAAAGTTCTACAATCACGTGGGCAGGTTCCTGAGCCCAGGAGGTCAGAACACAACCTACACTGCAGCAATAAATACGAACATCAATGTAGCACGTGTTGGACAAAGCACTAGATTCAGAGCTAGGTTTGCTCACTGGGTATATACACATTGTGCAAAGATAAAGGGCCGCGTCCGTTCCACTCAGACAATTTGCCGTTGAGGAATATCAAGTTCTTGGAGGGCAGTGGAACTCCAAGGTCTGCCAGGGAAGCCTGTGACGACAAACTCCCACCACTGCTCGACTCCAGCAGCTGATCTAATGAAGAGTTGCCTTCCTGTGAGAAGCACACAGGTGAATGAACCAAAGCAACACTTTTAATTCATTACTAAAGCAATCAATGGGAAGAAATGTGCCTCAGAACTCCCATGAAGCAAGAAGGAATGGGGAGTCGAGGAGGATTGGGGAGTCGGAGGAGGATTGGGGAGTCGGAGGAGGATTGGGGAGTCGGAGGAGGATTGGGGAGTCGAGGAGGATTGGGGAGTCGGAGGAGGATTGGGGAGTCGGAGGAGGATTGGGGAGTCGGAGGAGGATTGGGGAGTCGGAGGAGGATTGGGGAGTCGAGGAGGATTGGGGAGTCGAGGAGGATTGGGGAGTCGGAGGAGGATTAGGGAGTCGAGGAGGATTGGGGAGTCGGAGGAGGATTGGGGAGTCGGAGGAGGATTGGGGAGTCGGAGGAGGATTGGGGAGTCGAGGAGGATTGGGGAGTCGGAGGAGGATTGGGGAGTCAAGGAGGATTGGGGAGTCGGAGGAGGATTGGGGAGTCGGAGGAGGATTGGGGAGTCGGAGGAGGATTGGGGAGTCGAGGAGGATTGGGGAGTCGAGGAGGATTGGGGAGTCGGAGGAGGATTAGGGAGTCGGAGGAGGATTGGGGAGTCGGAGGAGGATTGGGGAGTCGGAGGAGGATTGGGGAGTCGAGGAGCAATGGAGAGTCAAGGAGGAATGGAGAGTCAAGCAGGAATGGGGAGTCAAGCAAGCAAGACTTGCCAGTGACTCTACTGGTATTACTATAAGCCTGTGTCAATAGTGGGTGTGCATGGATTTATGTAGGTGTTAATCTAGCCCAGCACTCTTAACAGTAACACCAAGAAATGGGGAGTCAAGGAGGAATGTGGTCAAGGAGTCCTCATTGACTCCACATCAAGGAGGAATGGGGAGTCAAGAAGGAATGGGGAGTCAAGCAAGACTTGGCAGCGGCTCTACTGTTATTACTATAAGTCTGTGCCAATAGTGGGTATGCATGGATTTATGTAGGTGTTAATCTAGCCCAGCACTCTAAACAGTAACACCAAGAAATTAAAGTGTTTTAAAGTAATGAAAATATAATGTCATGTTGCCCTGGACTGGTAAATATCTATATAGATATATAAAGATATATATATATAGAGATATATACTACAAGTAGTAGTGTTTCTGAAGCAAACACATCAGTTTTACCAGTCCAGGGCAACACTGCATTATATTTTTATTACTTTAAAACACTTTAATTTTTTGATGTTACGGTTCCATTAATGACGGCCATACACTGGTAGATACTCTCCAGTATCAGACAGAACGTTCCTCAGCTGAATAGAGAGATCCTGTATGAGTAACAGCATGGCCAGCTTTTGTACAGCTCTTGTAAAGTGCTTAGGAGCAGTTATATAAATCTAGCAGCACCGAATTATTTATTCTCTTATTTTCTTATCTTGCACTCTTGGTGCTAGAAAGGGTAAAGTGAAAGGGTCATAGCTTACCTGGAATGACTGAACGAAATTGAGAACTTGCAGGGAAAGTTTCCGACTGGAATGGAGAAGATTTTGAAGGCTGGAGACAAATAAAATAAACAAATACATTTAATGCAAACGAATTGTATGTTCATTAAATGGACACAATATTCTAATGTTCCTGCTGAATTGTGCTTAGTACAGAGGAATACCTATGCTGCCATAGTTTTATGGGATCTCTCTGTACAGACGATGAGCAAACTTAGGGGCTGTTCCTGCTGAATTGTGCTTAGTACAGGGAATACCTATGCTGCCATAGTTTCATGGGATCTCTCTGTACAGACGATGAGCAAACTTAGGGACTGTTCCTGCTGAACTGTGCTTAGTACAGAGGAATACTTATGCTGCCATAGATTTATAGGATCTCTCTGTACAGACTATGAGCAAACTTAGGGGGCTGTCCCTGCTGAATTGTACTTCGTAAAAGGAAATGCCTATGCTGCCATAGCTTTAAGGTATCTATGTCTCTGGCTTATTGACTTAGAGCAAACTAAAGGGATGTTCGTGCTGAACTGTACCGAATACAGAGGTTTCTCTCTGCACATTTGCAACCGGATAGGCTTATTCTTGTTGCAGAATCTACTAGTCACTACCACTGAAATAGGTCCACATGCCCTTGGATTTTAGGGCACGCCATATGCATGTCCCTTACATGATGATCACACGAATGCTGCAGTTATAAGAGGGTTGTGGCCATTGACTCTTGCAGCAATGGAAGATCAGACAAGTCTAAACTGAAAGCGGTGTCATAAACATCTATCGAAAACGGAGAAAGTGGGATATAAATCATATATTCTTCCCTTATAGGAGAAGGAAAGCTACAGAGGCATTTTATTGCCAATAGATTAGCTGCAATAGTGCAAGCTAGAATGCTATATTTATTCTGTAGAATGTTTTACCATACATGAGTAAAAAGCTCTAAAAGCTTTCTGTTTGTTTAGGATAGCAGCTGACATATTAGCTTAGTGTGTCATCACTTCCAGTCTGAGTCTCTCCCTGCTCACTTATAGCTCTGGGCTCAGATTACAGCAAGGAGGGGAGGAGGGAGAGAGGAGCAAACTGAGCATGCTCAAGCCCTAGCCCTGGAGGTTTAAGCTGAAAACAGGAAGTCTGATACAGAAGCCCATGAATACACAATAGAAGGAAAGAAATGTGGTGTTTATTTTGACAGAGGACTCAGAGC